>JAJEJH010000056.1:138517-200080 GCA_026122585.1 Anacardium occidentale
CACAATCATCCAAAGCCTCAGCCCCCTAAGCGGAGCTCATTAGGGACACAAGGAGTAGGAGTATTATCTGATAGCACTGGTCAGGATGCTCACAATCCTTCAAGGAATAGTAATCCAAATGAAATAAATGAAGATTCTGAATGTAGAGTAGAAAGTCAGAATGAAGTAGGTTTATTGGCACATTTGACTTATCAAGGCAAAGCACCTTTACCATATGAGCCTGTGATGGCTGCAGTGAATAATGCAGGTGGTGGAACCTCTGATACTTCTTGCGGCCTTGGTGGGGAATGTGATGAAGGAAAGAAGGGATTGGAGGGAGAGGATGATGAACCCAGAAATAAGAGAAGGTAGGAAATTAAGTAGAAACAGAAGTTTGATGAATCCCTGTTAGCGTCTCCGTGTTCCTTAGCTTGCAAAGGAGCTAACTATAGCTTCAAAATATATATATATATATATATATATATTTAGCATATTATTAAGTTGATTTTACTGCTTACTAGGAAAATAACAGAAGTTAGTTTTATTCTCATTTATATTGCTCTTTTCTCCATATAATCTTTCCTATACCAGTGAGCTTGGATTTATTCTGCACACACTGCAAATTGCAATTGTGATTAATCCATTCATCTAAAATGAGCATTAATGATTTATGGTTGATTATTATACCTTTTTGCCAGAAAATGTGAGAATCAATCTAATGAAGCTGGCGTATCAGAGGCTGTACCAGAGCCCCGTGTTGTGGTGCAAGGTTCCACAGATTCTGAGCTTTTGAGTGATGGCTTCCGCTGGAGAAAATATGGCCAGAAGGTTGTGAAGGGAAATCCGTATCCCAGGTTAAGACTTCATCACTATATAATGGGTTTTATTGTGCACTAATATGGTCTTCTTGCTGTATATAATTTGTGAGTTGTGTGTACATTATTTTGACATTTAGGTTATTTCTGACGTTTAATTTCTGAGCTGTTGTGGAAAGATGCAATTGTTCTTCTACTGACTTGCCAAATTCCACCTCTCCCTAATAAACCGGCAAGTCCATCAATGAGTTTTGCAAAATTTACTTTGACCTCCCTTTAGGTTTCCAAATATGGGTGATCTTTATGAAATAAAGGATCATCACATTTTCAGTGACTAGTACGGTCAGACCCCAGAGTTGGTTAAGTATATTTCTATCGGTGGTGACTACTTTCTTTTCCTCAGATGTTCTCACAGCTAGTTTTGCTATTGCAGGAGTTACTACAGATGTACAAATCTTAAGTGCAATGTGCGGAAGCATGTGGAACGAGCATTGGATGATCCTAGAGCTTTCATTACAACATATGAGGGAAAGCATAATCATGACATGCCTCTCAGAAACACAAATCTAGCAGCCTCTGAATCAGATTCACCTGCTCCTACCGGTAAAGATAAGTTATGATTGAATCCATGGAAGGAAACTATATCAAGGTGGCATTTGGTCTGGCAGAGTAAGTTGGAAAAAGTTCAAAGGCATCGAACCAAATGCCTGCAACAATTCTCAAGTCTCTGCTGACTGATCTGGTGCATCATCCATACAGTCCTCCTGAGTTCCCAATTAGACTTATGATGAAGAAAGTTGTATGTGGGTACTTCAAGATTGTTGGCAGCTCTATAGTTGTCCATTAACCTTTGTTCCTTATCACTGCAGGCCTCTGGCTCAGAGTACAGTTTTTTTATATGTTTTCCACTTCATATTATAATTAAACCTATCTTGCCTGGCCTCATTCGAACATATATTATATAAATACTGTGTATTAATCTCTTCCTATTGAAGTATCATACCATTTTCAGGCACTTTTGGAGTGCTAGATGTCAAAATAAGCTCTTCTTACTGATCACTTTGCCAAGAATTGAAGTCAATCAGCGTGTATATCGGATCATGGACTTGGTCGGAGTTTGACATAAAAGTTTCTGTTACATCTTTTCCTTCATTTTCTTTCCTCTTGACCCCGTGATTTGAAAATTATGCTTCTATTGGAATAGGTAAGTTCAAAATTTTCTATGCTCTCAACCAGTCACTTTTGAAGCAACGGATTCCAAGCCATAAAAATAGCCTGAATGTTCTACACAATCCTCGTGCAATCTCCACGCAATTACACCGTCATAGCGACTCAATCCTTTCAATCAACCAATTTCCATTTATTGTCTGTTTATATATTTATTGTGTATATATTTATAGATGAAAATTTAATTAAAATATATAAAAGTTCAGTTATTTATACATAAAAAAATTAAAATTATATAAATTTATTATATTTGAGGAGGAAATACCAAATTTATCATTCTCTTCATGTAATTTAAACTTTTCTTATATTTTATATGCAAACTTTTCATTTAAAAAAGGATAATAAAGAGAGGATGAAAATTCAGTTGAAAAAATTAAAACACTCAATCCAAATTAAATATGATTTCTTTACAAGGTTTGCATTATATATTAGTAAGATATTGGTGTATTAAATAAATTGTTTTATGAAAATCATGCTCATAGTTCTATGTGATATTAAATAATTATAGTTATAAATTAGCAGATAAATTATTTTTGTAAAAATTTTTGATTCAAATCAAACTTTTTTGTAAAACAAATCAAATCATAATTTTCTAATAATTCGCTCTGATTTTACATTTTAAACCTAATTAAACATCTTTATCTTGTCCTGCAAGAGCTAGACTTCATGTTGCATATTTTTGTAGTACCTTTAGATTCAACTTCTACATGGAGCCCTAGGTCCATTTGGGAGTATTATAATAGGGAAATTAAGGTAAGAGTTTATTTAAAATGCAGTGGTTACAAGACAAATCTTTATCCCAATGTGGTTCATTGAACTGGGGCATGTTCTTCCTGGATTGTGTCTGGGAAAGTATCTTGACCAAGTCTTTCAGATAACTTTATTGACTCAATAAATTATACTTGAATTGCCTGATTCTCAGGAAATATCAAGACAAAAACTTCAAACCCACTTGCATAGTTTACTGGTTTATCCCCTTAACAAGTTATATCAAAAAAATGCATAATGGCCCCCTTATTGATTTAAGCCTGAGAGGAAATTACAGTTTGCTCCTTGAATGAAGGGAGGCAATGTTGCCTGCCACCTTCACTAACATTTGATATGAAATAGGTGGAGCTGCAAAGCAAGAACAAGACAAAAGACAAATGGATGAAAATGGCAAGGCTGAGGCAGGTGTGAATGCGAAGGGAAATCAATGTTTTTAAAACTAGATCAGATATCGATCAAATAGAGAAGACTATCTAGTCCAACGGAGTATTAGACCGATTAATAAATTAAATTTTTTTCCAAAATAATTTGTGTAGGTTTAGTTTGAATTATGTTAATAATAAAATGAACTTAGCTCTATAGAAAAAAAAAATAATTTTTTTTATACTAACTAGATCGTGTCTAATTTTTACCTAATCCAATCATTTGAACCCTCTGGTCTAATCTGGTCCAAATCAGTCTTAACAACAAATTTCAGGTGAATCAAAATCATTTTTCGTGATAAGTGACAATTCAACTAATCAGATTGATCGATCAAATCCGATTTTTAAAACCATAAAAAAAATATATATATATATTTAAAGAATGATGCCAAGTAGTTAACAATTGGGAGACGGGTTCATTTTATGTTTTTTTTTTTGAATTTTTTTATAATGACTTAACTTTTTTAAGGGATTAAATTTTTAAAATTTTCCATTAAACTTATCAATGTTGAGTTTTTTTAAATTGATGAGATCAAACTTTAAATTGATGAAATCAAACTTTCAAATTTTTATATTTAAAAAACTAAATTTTTACTATTTTTTATTGAAAATATCAAATAATCATTTATTTTTAATACAAAACAAACAACCCTAATTATATTTATTAAATATTTTAATTCAAAATATATAAAATTTAATCTCTTTTATAGAAAAATATAAAAATTTATCCTTCAAATAGAAAAATACTAGACTTCAATATTTTTAATAAAAATTCGGTCTTTCAAATTAATAAAAAAGTTTCATATATATATATATATATATAGGCCATACGGTATATTTTCACTCAAAGTTTTCTTAAATGACAATTTTTTACTTAAAAATTTTTAAAAATATTAAATATTCATTGATTGACCAAAATTAACCATTAAATTAAATTTGTTAGAGGGGTGTTTTTTTAAAATTAAAATTACAAAAATGATTAAAATATAAAATAATATTGATATAATCTTAAAATAATAATAATAATAACAATAACAATAATAATAATAGTAAATTAATAAATATTTATAAAAAATACATAAAATTTTAAAAAATAAAATAAAAATTAAAAAAGACAGTCACCACTGTCTACGGTGATTGCTACAATTAATCTAATTAGATGATCGAAAATGATCACCTAATTTCATTGATAGTTGAATTTAACCGTCATGATAACATAGACAACCAAATGTGGCTATTAAAGGTCTAACAAAAACTGTCAAATTTGGTGACTTTTATTATCAAAGAATGGTTGAAAATAGTTGGTTTCAAGCTTGCTAGTCATTTTTCAACATTCTTTGATGATGGAGGTGGCTAAATCTAATTGTTTCTATCAAATTTTTAACGGTCAAATCTGGTCATCATCACTATCAAAGTTGTCAGATTTTATAGTCAATAGAATCAGGTGATCATTTTCGACCATCTGATTAGGTTAAATTTTATTTTATTTTTTAAATTTTGATTAACTTTTTAAATTTATTATTATAATATTAATATTATTTTACAATAAATTTATTTTAATATTAATATTATTTATTTTTGTATTGAAGGGTATTTCAGTTATTTTAATAAAAATATTAGTAAAATTTGAAGAAATTTGGTTAATAGGTGGGTATTTGGCTTTTTAAAAGTTTTTAGATAAAAAAGTGTCATTTAGGGAAACCTTGGGTGGGATGAGGTGTTTGGCCTAGTATTTATCATTAAAATTTTCTGATCAAATGAAGCGACGCCGTTTGGTAGCAAAGATGGTCCAAATCCAAATTTTGCCGATCACGAATTTTAAAAACGTGAAATGGAAGGAAACGTTAACAAAACGTAGATAGCGTATGAGAGAGCGAGCTGGCTGGGTGGCTGTTTCCCTTACTAAGTCTTTCCCTCTCGTGTCTCCAATAATTCTTTCCTTCTTCATATTTATCTGCATGGTCAGAAGCTCTAAAGTGCTTTAGTTTCTCATAAAAAGAAGACAAAACCAGTGAACTAAACATGAGATGGCTGCCTTGTTCCTGTACTTCAAACAAGAAGGCCAAAGCCAAGACCAAAATGAAGATGAACCAGAAGCCGGTTGATCGGACCAGTTACGTTACTGGTATTTGTAATCTTAGTTCGAAATAAGCTTACTTCTGGATCAAAGCAGTGTGACCCTTCTGTCTTTATGCTTTATTTGATTCATTGGGTTGTTCTTGTTCATGATTCTATTTGATTTTTCTTTTTTCTATTTTTTGGGCAAATTTTTGTATAGCTTTATGTGGGTTTGTTTTGGATTGATCAGAAATTAGTAATTTCTATGTGTTACGTTATGCATGGCAAAGATTAGAATTTGGGAAATGTTTCTTGCCTGATTTACTATCAATTATATACTTAGTTCAGTCTATGTTTTTTTTTTTTTTTACATTATCTTAGTGTTTTTAGGTTTTAGGATTTCTAGACGATGAACTTCTGTGCAATCATATTAAGGTTCCTCAAGATTAAAGGGAAGCCATTTAGTTGATTAATTCTTATAATTTCTTTTCTATGCCCTGATAGCAGCAATGATTCTATTCACTTTGACTCAAATCCTAGAGTTGTTTAGGGTTGTTTGGGTCATCTTCTTGAACTAAGTCTTTAAGAGGATTACCGGTGTGTGCCCTTGAGGTAGCTTTCTGCTGGTATGATTTTGCACGTCGAACTAAGTTTGTTTTAGGTTTTGGCCCTTGTTCTTGTTTATAAATTTTACTTAGAAGAAGAAAGTGATAAATCAAATATAGCGGAATCATTATCTTAGTCACTACATATATATTGTAAATGGCTTGAATTCTGCTTCACATGGTTTCTGGTAAAGGTTAATGATTGATGCATATAAATTTTGTTTTAAGCAATATTTTGTTTGTTATTTAGCTGCAGATTGTTTTGTTTTGTTGCATTTGTAGTGGGAATTAAATCTTTCTTGGCTTCAGCTATTGGCATAGTATTTATTCCTTTTCTGTTTGGTTTCAGAGAAATGGAAGACAGATTCCTCCTGGAGTGCTAAGGAGGCATCTCAAAATGGAGGGTCTGATCAAAATGCTGCATCCCAGACACTAACATTCCGTGAGCTAGCATCAGCAACTAAAAACTTTAGAGCAGAATGTCTCTTGGGAGAGGGAGGCTTCGGTAGAGTTTATAAAGGGCATTTAGAAAGTACTAATCAGGTTTGTCACCTTTACTAGAAAATTATAGATATTTTAGAACAACTTTTGTTTCTGCATCTTTGTAATTTTATGGATTGTGGTGTGGATATGTTGTAAGTTCACACTTGGAAACTTGTTATTGTGTTTGGTGTAGGTTGTAGCTATCAAGCAACTTAATCGAAATGGGTTGCAGGGCAACAGAGAATTCCTTGTTGAAGTGTTAATGTTAAGTTTGCTTCACCATCCTAACTTGGTTAATCTAATTGGTTATTGTGCTGATGGAGATCAAAGGCTTCTGGTTTATGAATATATGCCTTTAGGATCTTTGGAAGACCACTTACAAGGTACAAAATATTATGATATCCACACAATCATTTTTTCGTCTCTTGCTTGATCTCAGTTCTCTTGTGCTATTCTGCAGATATTTCGCCTGGTAAGAAACTTCTTGATTGGAATACAAGAATGAAAATAGCAGCTGGAGCAGCGAGAGGATTAGAGTATTTACATAACACAGCTAATCCCCCGGTTATATATCGAGATTTAAAATGCTCTAATATTTTGCTTGGAGAAGGATATCATCCCAAGCTCTCCGATTTTGGCTTGGCAAAACTTGCGCCTGTGGGAGATAACACCCATGTATCTACCAGGGTTATGGGCACCTACGGATACTGCGCTCCAGAGTATGCAATGACTGGTCAACTGACTTTAAAATCAGATGTGTATAGCTTTGGAGTTGTCCTTCTGGAAATCATTACGGGCAGGAAAGCGATTGACAATTCAAAAGCTGCAGCAGAACAGAATCTGGTTGCCTGGGTAAGAAGCAGAAACATCATAATGATTCATAAGAAAAAGCTTTGTTTCATATTTTATTGTTGGTTGTGTCTCCAAATGTGAATTATATTAGATATAATTTGCAAAATTCCTTATTCTATTCTATGATTAGTTCCTGATTGATGGGGAGCAAAAACAAGAGATATTTTGACGGGGAGTATTAGACAAACTTAACTTTAACCTTCACTTCATGGCAGGCAAGACCCTTGTTCAAAGATCGTACAAAATTCTCACATGTTGCTGATCCAGAGCTCCAAGGTCAATTTCCTTCCAGGGGGTTATACCAAGCTCTTGCTGTTGCGGCAATGTGTGTCCATGAACAACCTGATATGCGACCAGTTATTGCCGATGTTGTCACTGCTTTGACTTACCTTGCTTCTCAAAAATATGACCCTGATACACAGATGGTCTGCAGCCCCCGTCTAGCCCCTGCTACTCCTCCTAGGACAAAGAGAGACAGAGATAAAAAGCACAGTGGTGGTAGCAGATCTGTAAGAGATCGAACCAGAAGATTAAGTTAAGTTTGGTCATGTAATTTAGTTAAAAATTTACTTGCATCCTAATATTGATTAGGCTCCTTTCATACCTGCCATGTAAATTGCTTTGGTGGGAAGAGTGATGGATGCTTCAATGCACATACCTGAAGAATTTTTGTGTTCTTGAAAGCCAGAGTCACGAGGCGCTGGATTTTACTGTCAATGCCTGATGGCTTCATTAAGAACAATGTTGTTCTTATTAAATTTTGTATAAAGCCAAATAAGATGTGTGCTTTCCTACTTGATTACACTACATCTTTTTGTTATTCGGAATATAAATGTAAACCCAGCTTGTTTTATTCAAATAAGGAGATTTTCCTTCTTAAATCCCCATTTTGATTTATGATCATCCTTGAGTGTTTTCAGCATTATTGAAATTCTGATCTTAACTATTCCTGAGTTTATTTCAATATATGACATTATCATGGATCAAGAAATGAAAACACATGTGAATATTGCAGCAGAATTTTATTATTTGCCGTACAGATTCAAGTTGCCAATAGCTTTAATGAAAAACACAGCTACATGCTCTTTAATTACTCATTTTAAACAGTGCTATGAGCTCAATCTGTTGAAAATGGAGAGAACACTAATTATTTTATTGTTTAATCCTTCTCTCATTGTTCAATTCAAACAATGACAATTTACAGATGAATGTTTAGAAAACAAAAATATAACGAAGTAAATACAGCATTAAGATAGTTATACAAATGGGTGGCTTGGTATCCTTAATCATTATCTAATTGCTAAAGGGCACTTGGGAAGTGATTAACCACAAAATAAAAAGGCAGTGAGCTCTTTGATGGCGTACCGAAACTTACACGAATGGCAACGCACTGAGGCTATTAAACCTCCAAATGCTCATTAAGGTTTGGAAATCAGCTTCTTTCTGCAGAGTGGTTCAGTCTAATCTCTCGTAGGTGAATTGTTGTTCCTGGGCTGCTTAAAGATTATTTGGCCTCCCCTGCCACATGCAAAGTTAGAAACTAGCAAAGATAACATGAAGCACAGAAGGATAGGTGCAAGCAAGCATCATGGAAACTTGAATCAATAACTTGTATATTGCCTTTCTGAACTAAATGACAAGAAAAAATAAACACCATTCGAACTGTCATATTTGGAGATTGATTTCAAGCAGATCCGGGACACAATTAATAAATTGACCAATACTAAGCGGGTAAAAGGAAGAAGGTGTACCTTGTTTCTGTCCAGCCAACCAAGTCCAAATAAACCTGTCTTCCTTCTGGGGCTGTCAACTGGGTCTCCACGGTCAGTCAAAGGCCTAAAAAGCACAGTGCGATTATATGGCACCGGTTTTATCCTTAGCATTAGGCCAGTGGTACATAAACATCAATGTTAACATTATTTATACAACACAGCATACATGATACACCCCCATGCATAATGTTGGCTTGTAATCAACAGAGAAGAATGTATGCCATGAAAATTTTCAATGTTACAGTTCTTTAACGTTAAGGGTGAGTGAAACAGTAGAGGTTACAAGGTGCTAAGAAAATGTTTGTGGAGCTTACAGTTTTATCATGATGCAGGGTCACAATGCTCTCTGATTTACTCCAAGAAGAAAGGAAGTAGACCACCATCTCCTTCCTTGAAAGCGACCAACCAAAAAGAGAGAGAGAGAGGGGTGGCAACTGAATTTCATTCATGTTGATGGTTCTAGTCTAATTTGAAGTTCTCTTGAGCAGCAAGCATGATGGTAGAATTATTCTCAAATGTTGTGGGATATGATTTCCACTATGCTAAAAAGGTGAGAATTTCAGGTGGTTCAATGACATTACTATGATGGAGGTTTTGGCCTTCCAAACAAATGTGAAAACACTGACCAGCTACTTTAATTCTGTTGTTGGTAATCAAGGCCCTGCACTCTTCAGTAGACATTTTTTTTCAAGATGCCCTTAATGATAATCAACATATTCAATTTCCACCTTTTATTGACTATTACCAATATTGGGTTTATCCTAATTTCAAAAAAATCAATTATGATAGTTTATATGTGTTACCCCATAAGCTTTTTTACCAGAATTAGTAGGTCAGGCCAATTATCAAATTCATATAAGTGAAAAAATAAAGAATATCTGATGTCAAAGAAGTTTCTCATATACCCTGGAGAGGATACTGCTTTAGCTTGGCCAGATTCACATTTTGAAGTAGCCTCTAGCATTGATTCCGCCATAACAACCCTCTTGTCCATCTGAGCAACTAAAGCCATAGCCTTATCATATTTTTCCTGCATATATCTTCGGTTGAGAAGAGAAAATCATACAACATAAAATAATGGAAAGAAAATACTGCAATCTAAAAATCCACCCAAGCAGTCCAAGTTAGGTGGGTTCAAATCAAATTCAACAAACTAAATGGTTTTCATAGATATCAAAGTGTACATGAGAGTATCTAAGCCTGCAGATTGACAAACAATTCTCATCTCTAAACAGAGCACAATAAAATAATAATTGTATCATATTTGCGCTTCACGGAATCTGTTTGATGTATTTAAAGGAATTTTCCAATGATGTTTCAGGAGTCCTGATTCTTCTTACAACAGAGGGGACTATACTACATGAGACATCAGATAAAACTAAACATTGTAAGCAGCAAGTTGTTGTGCAGTATTAAATGAGCACAATTAAAGTAAAGTGAGCAAACAAAATAACTCACTATAAATCAAATCACTTGATAGGATTTCTACAAATTCATGAGGAAAACCAGGACATGAGAAAGGTTAAAAGTACCTGAAGCACATTAACAGCATATCTCTGAGCGGCTGCATCTTGCTCTGCATTTCTGAGAGCATCTTCAGTTATTCTTTGTTCTTGCTCCACCCGCAGAAGGACCTACAGCACATAAGAGCAATCTACAGATAACCACAGGGACATGAATAAGAATGATCATTTTCAGTAAGTAATATCAGAGATTGCAGAAAATATGTCCAAACCTGAAGCATTGCAGCTTCTTGTTCTTTCTTGTCGTCTAGAAAATGCTGTAGCTCAGCCACTTCCCGCTCCAACTGCTCAATCTGCAGCATTATAAGGAAATTTAATCACCCAAGCAAGTTGAGTGACTAGGAGCTCACAATGGAAGACTAGAATTTTTTTTTAATTGATTTAGGCAGCTCTTAGCTGCAGAAAAATGAAAGGAATCTGTGTAGATATGTTGTTTAATGGGTCCACTGGATTAAGCTTTTAATTTATATCTTTATTACTAGCATCTCAACTAAATGATTGGAGATTAAACCATATGATTTGAGTGCATAGATTTTATGAATGTAAATCAATTAACAAAGTCCACAGCATACGTGCTTCAAAAGTTCAAGATGAAATTATCAATTGTTAGAAATTACGAGGCATGCAATTCTTATAAGGAATTGATAAAATAAAAACAGGCCCATGGATAAAGGGAAAACAGAAATAGAAAAATTGCACATGCCCTTAAATAAATTCATTGATAAAAAAAAAAAATGTTTCAACCGATCCATCAAAAGCACTATATCAACATACATAATCTAACAATTCTTCCAATAAATCTTAAAAGCAACACAACCATGTCCATTTCAATATATAAAATGACAGACGGAGAGAGAGAGAAGTGTCACATATTGGAATTAAATGGTATACTATACATTTTCAATATCACAATGGGCAGGCATAATAGAGAAACAACATTTGCGCAACATACCCTTGCACTCAATTCCCGTCGATTGTCTTGTTTGACCATCTCCATAAGTGCTGTCTCCAACTCTTCAGCTCTGAAATATAACAAATACCATGCATATTGACAGACTTATTAATAGCATCAAAATAATTCATGATAATGACAACTGTATCTGTAATTTGAGGAACCATTGTTTGTTCCACAGCCAATGCCACCTACAGGATCAAATAAATTTCCTGAGCCTAGAACATATAGGTCTCACTCAAGTAACTCTTCAATAGTTGGTGAATTGGATATGAAACAATGACTACATGAAATTTCATATCTAGAAAGACCTAAACTAACATTGAATAATTGAGAGCTATAGCATCCCTCTCCAGATTTCTAAATAAATCATTATTACCTTAGAGAGACAGAGAAAGGAAAAGGATACAAAGAAACAGATAAAGACCAATGGTCTGAGGAATTTGAATACCCTAAGTAGCGTCGCAATAGTCAAATACTCCACATACACAAGGGAAAGGGGAGAAGGATGCAGAGAATAGAATCTATAAAACCCTATTCTGAGGTAAAAACTTTTGGTTTCAACTGAAAGATCAAATATTCAAATCCCCTTGAGCCACCTACTTAGGTAATTATATCCCACAGGATTCTTGACTCCGAAGGTTGTAGAGTTTAAAATAGTCCCTAGTTTTGAACTTGATAATGTCAAGTATTTTTTTGCACAAAAAAGATTGACTATAGATTGTACCAACCTTAGTACAGCAGATCTTTTTTCCTCCAGTACCCTGCACAACTCCGCTTTCAACCAAACCACCTGCACAAACACCATTAATGTTAAATTTTAAAATGAGTTGCAGAGTCAGTCACGTTTTCGACTAATTTCAGATGAATTACTAGATGGCGTTGACTAACTTCGGCACCTAGCAACTTCTAGTCAGTCTTGTTGAGTTACAGTATACAAGAAAATAATGAGCTTGAGTCAAGTTGACTTGAGTTTAAAAATGAGTTCAACTTAAACAAGCTTGAAATGAGCTTTGCTCAAGAAAGGTCAAATTTGAGCTAAGAGTATTCAACTCGCGAAGCTCACGAGCTTGAAAACTATAGCCAAACTTGAACTCGACTCCTCTCAAACAAGTCAAACTTGTATTAGTTTGAAGGGAGCTCAACAAGATAGAACCTAAGCTCAAGCTTAACTCCCCTCAAGTTGAACCAAACTCAAGTTTGAGTTTAGCTCGTTTTGAATCCAACCTAATAGATAAGTCTCATATTGGGAAGAAAAATAAAAATGAAAGAGTATATAATATAATGATTATTAGATTGATTTAAGTCATTTTAAAAATCAGAGCCCATAATTAATACATGTTAAAGTATTTAGATTTAGAACATAATATTACAGCCTATTGATGCAAAACCTGTTTGAATAAAGTGAGTTGAGCAAAACAAAGCCAAACCCTTGGTCTAAAACCTAGGTGGACTCATAGGATAGCCAAGAAAAGCTACACCCTATTTTGGATTGAGCAAGAAGAATCAGACTCAAGTTTAGATAGCTAGCCAAGAAGAGCTAGCCCTTGCTTTGGGCTGAATCAAAAACAGTCAGACCAAAGTTTGGATTCTCATGTATGACGAGTTGAGTCAAAAAGAGTTAGACCCAAGTTTAGATGGCCTATGTATAGCAAGTGTCAACTGACAGTCCAAATGCACTTGAGGGGGAGTGTTAGAATATGTAAGTCTCATATGGGGAAGAAAATTAAAAATGAAAGGATATATAATGTAATGGATATCCAAATTGGATTGGTTTAAGCTATTATAACAATTGGAACCTAGAAAATGTTAAAGCCCATAATTCATAAAGATGTTGATTCACACTTCTAGTTTAAAGGGTCCAAAATTTCTAACAATAAAGCTATAACAGGACCCATCACAATGTCTAGTTTACATGCACCAACTTTAAATTTTTTATATTGTGCAACATCATGAGAAGAATTGATATCAGTCAGTAATGATTCTGCAGCCTCTAGAACAATTTCTTTTCATGATATAGTATTATGCTGAAGCATTGTGATTCTCAGAAATGAGGTGGTCAACATGTCTGAGCACATCACCAAGAAGAGCAGTCAATTATAACCAGAACTAACTAAAAAATAACAAGACAACACAACAAGCTTAAGAAATATGGTACTAATGTGCATACGTGAGTGGAGGAAGAGAAAAAAGAGAGAGCCACCTGCTCTTCAAGACCTGGTGGTGAATCTACTTCACAGTTGATAGCAGCATCACTATGCAAATCATCTACATTTGATGGGGGCTCCAAATGAGAATTTACTGCAAGTGCACCACCTAACTCTTCACCAGTCTTACTGTCTTTTATAACTGATTCATGGTCACGGTCATATTTAAAACTATACAGTTTTGATGCAAGCCCCTTTGAATCCTTCCAAACTCGCCCCTGTTTTGATCTTTCCTCTACTACCTCTAATACAGCAGGTCTATGCTTTCCTCTCAAGTCTTGCAATTTGGCTTCAGTCACTGTCAAATAACCCATGCAAGCAGTAAAAACAAGCTGGCTGCTATCAAATGTTGATCCGGCTAGGGATTGCAACAATGCAATGGCATCCCCGGCGTCTTTAGTTGTAATTAATGCAGGACCTAGAGGAAATTCACATGAGAAAAAAATTATATGGCTAAGTATACCATAAAACAGTAATTAAAAGCAGGTACTCACAAACATTTATTAGTACACCAACATCATAAAAAAATATAATATCTCATTACCATATAATTCCATTAAAGCAAGGGCTGTCCGAAATAGCATAACGCGATTTCCTTCGTAAAGAAGAACATCCCAAACTCGAAGAACTGAACATAAACAGATCCATTCAGAAAGTAATTTAAATCCTGTCATGCAACACTAGGATAGGGTGCAACTAAACGACTGATACACATTAGGTTCATAAATTTAATTTCATATTAGTTGAAATTTTTGGGCTACATCACATAGATCTCACCACTTTCCCAAGGAAGCATATTCACAAAAATGGAAAGGAACCAAGGTCCAGAGATCCATGTCACCTGCACTCCCAAGTAATCCAGATGATTAACTGCACCATAAGAATAAATGGAATAGAAGAGTTACTCGCACTGCTTCACATATTGGAAGCTATCATAAAAAGATACAAAAATTAATAGAGAAAATGTGATATAACGCAAACAAACCCAATTTCGGAAATCTTTCGCGGACTAACTCCTCAAAAACAAGTTGGTCCACCTAATAGCACACAAGAATGTTTCACCAGAGATTAGATATCTCTTCAACAGTTATTATTAAGTATGAGACTCATTAGCATCCCAATGAACATAGAACATAATGCTAAACCTTGAAGAATTTTACTAAAGGAATTCAAGATAATGGCATAGCACCTGAGATTCAACCATTTCTTCTGTATAGTACCCATCAAAATAATCATCAATAATGCTGATAAAGGTCCTGAAATTTTAAATCAAAACAAAAATATCTAGTAAGCTAAAGTGGCTAGTATTACACCATATGATGGATAAAGGATTAAAAAAATTCCTAGAAATTACTTAAAAGGAGAAGATAATTTATTTACTATTTTTTTAAGTCAATTGTTTAAAAAAACTTGTATTCCCTTAAGCAAGAAAGAGAGGAGGAGAGAGCCATATCTAAGGTATGCTCCAATTTTAGTTAATGCCCCATTCAGAAATTCAGAGAACAACATGTGTGTGCTTGTTTGAGGGAGCAGAAGTAAAAGGCTTGAGAAGAGAACCTTCCAAAACCTACCAAAATGCATTCTCCTCTGGCATCAGAAGTAGCAATATGCCAGCAAAAAAATTCATTGCCTGCATGTGTTTCAGAACCATGGTAAATAAAATTATCAAAAAAATTATCACGTCAATAAATTGAACCTAAAAAAATGGAGTAATGCTGGAAATCTAAAGATAGCAGAAGAAAATATGATACATGCTTTGAGAGGAAGTGAACACATTTGGCAAGAGGTAAAACCAAGGTTACAGTTTGACAATTTTGAAGAAAATAAAGCTAATACCAAGAATCCAAAATGTAGCAAGAATAAAACATCTCTAGTAAAATTGATAATCACTGGACCCTAAGAAAAAAGGTTAGATAGTCTGCTTAAGTACTCCTAGAAAAGTTTAGTTTGAAGCAATGAGTTCAAATAGGTACCAACGTTTGATAACAACCTAATGCTTTTTCACCAACTGACTATGTGCCACTAAACAGCAGTAAGTATTTCTACTTTACATGCTTTACATTCTTTAAGACATTTTAGCTTTGTTCCAAGTATGCATGGAAGTTACAAGATACAGTTCTAAATACAATTAATCACAAAGACTCTGGTTACCTGGCAGTACCCAACGGAAGGATTATGTTGAGCATATGCTAAAAGTAAACGCCTCAAGGAATCCCTACCGTTCTCATTCAAAGCAGGATGGCCTGGAAAAGTCCTTGGTATGTCCTGTAAAGTCAATTTAAATAATAAGTCCACCGAGAAATTTGGTTCACAATACAAAGCAAAAGAAGTAGCACGTACAAATTGAAAAGATTGAACGATAAAGTCCAAGGCGCATGCATCTATTGACCTTCTCAATCTGCCTTTTCCATTTATTGGGTACATCTGACGTATTATCATGCTCTTTGCTTACACTGGCATTATTTACTTGAGCCAGCAAATCCTCGTAATATCTCTCCACCCTTCGTGCCTTAACACCAACAAATGCCTGCCATACCTGCATTGGCAAAACTAGAGTCAGAGATCTTTTCACCAACATAAAAATATTAATTTTAAGATACTGAATACTTTCAACCTCACCTCTCCCCTGAGATCCTTTGGCACTCCCCCACAAACAAGGCATTCCAGTTCTTCTTTCCAAGGAAAGTATGGCACAGGTGAGACATCATTTTTTGAAGCACCTTTACCATAGCAGGCATTTACAGTCTCATTTGGCATCTCAGTAACACAGAATTTTTCCTTAATGCCCTCCTCAGATTCCTCTTCCAAAGATCCTGCTTCATATATTGATGGAAGATGATTTTCACTTTTGGTAATCTGCTCACCTTTCATGTCCTTTCTTCTCTTCACACAAAAGCTCATCATACTCTCAATGGATGATAGAGATGGTCTAATCTGAGCCCATGTTTGGACCTTGAAGTGCTTTGTTTCTTTTGAACATTGCTCCTTGCGGGGGTCAAGTTTAGTTGAACAATCAGAATCAGATTTCCTACTTGAATCATCCCCTTCCCTACCTCTCTTTGAAGCAGTCTCTTCTTTAAACTCGGTAGCTTCAGGCTTGTCTACTTCCACACCTTTCTCTGAAACAGTCTGTACTTTCAAGTCGGTAGATCCAGCCTTATCATCTACTTCCACACTCTTCTCTGAAGCAGTCTCTTCCTTCAACTTGACAGGCCTAGCATTGTCTACTTCTATGGCCCTCTCTGAAACAATGTCAGTACTTTCACACCGGCTCTCTCTCCAACTTCTGTCAGGAAATATCACCTCTTTCAACTTATTGTCTTCACCCTTCTCCACTTCACTTCCACTCTTTGATATATTGTCCTCTGTCAACTTAGTAGCATCAGCCTTGTTACCTTGGTTGTCTATCTCTGGCACGGTTATATCATTCAGGTCAGCAGTTTCAGCTTTGCTCCCTTCACTCTTCAATGAAACTGTCTCCTCATTCAACTTAGCGGCTTCAGTATGCAATGACTCCTTATATTTCTCCACAGGCGAGTATGGTTGAGCAGCTTCTTGGCGCTCAATGAAATTCTTCCATTTTTGTGATCTTTCCTCTTCCTCTTCCTGATACCATAAATGTATCAGTAAGCTGGACAGAGAACACCTCTTTTACTTATGTTGCTCTGTTATTTTGGTTTTCACGAAACATACTTCACAAAAAAACCAAAAGTATTGTCTATTTAAAGCTCCAATTATTCTGAAGCATCCGATGCTGAAACACAACAATGATATATCTCATCTCTTAACACTTTAGGTTTCTAATATTCCTCACTTAACTATATATTGTTTTATTAGCTGTAGACCTAAGTAAAACACATAGAAAGTAATTCTAAAAGGGCACTCATTTATAAGCTCTAGCTTAGCAAACACACCAGTCTGTTAGGATTAAATTTATAATCAAGGTAACTTACACCAATGTCACCTTAATCACAATTAAAGAAAGAAGGTTCAACAGAAGATACCTTATAGATTTTGGTGTACTCTATATATCTTTGTACATGCTGAGGTCTCAGAGCAAATCCATAGGCATCCCTGTCATTATCAATTCTTTATATCAATCTCAATCACACAAAGAACAGCTTTCCCATTTACAAAATCATTACCTTCGAACAACATATACCATCAAACAATTCATCAAATAATAAAAAACATAAATATAAAAAAAAAAAAAAATAAAAAGCTATAAAATGGACAATGTGAAAACATTAATCCACACGGAAACTTATATAACCTGGAATCAACCTCCAATAAGCGCCTACTCAACAGGGACAGCAACATGCTTCAGAAACAGCTTCAATCCTACAGCTGCCCATATCTCTCTTTTTCTTTCACACTCAAAATCGTTATTACATAGTAAGATCTCGCACACAATTATTGCACAAAACCTAATTTCCGTTATAAAATTTTTCTCTTTAAACAAAATTAAAAACTAATGCTAACTTCTTTGCCCCAAAAAAATAATTGCACATAACAATAATAAAAAATTAATCATCAAGACATTGTTAGCTAATAGTGCGATTAATATGACACATCCACAAACAAATGTTGGATTTAGAATTTGTCAAGTTTATTCGTTCAAATATCCAGCGAAAAACTAGGGATCAAGTACACGTGGAAACATCGAGAAGAGTAAAGATTTTACATAGAACAGAGCAGAAAAGAAGAAATGTGGATGTGTCACCTCCCTTATTCTTGTTCGAAGTTGTGGATGAGATTGAAGAGCTTCTCCAACATTCTAGGGAGATCGAATCAAAGTTTGTTCCCGGATTTGTGGAAACTGAGTTTCGGTCTTGGCTTCCTGTCGCCGGAATCGCCGCCATTTCAAAGCTTCTACTTAGCGGGCTTTTGTTTCGTGGGGTTGCTAAAATATACGGGGTCTGATTGTGATGATACTGACAGGTAAGTTATTGGCGCCACGCGTGACTGTCCGTTACTATGGAGTTGGACTTTGAACTGGGAAGGTAACAGACGGTATGATCGTTTTTAGGCCAAAGGACAATTTCCCACCCATAGTTTGAGGCGGCGACAGTCTCCCACCCGCTAAAATTGAAAAGCCCAGTCTCCCACCCGTTAACTATTTTTAATATTAAAAATAATAAATGTACAGTAATAATCAGGGGTATTTTTGTCTTTTTAATATTAAAATTTTATAAATTAATAAAATAAATTTTATTTAAATATAAAATATTAAAAAAGTTAAAAAAAATTTGAAAAGCGACCACACATTTGCCAGAGCGCTTTTGATGTTGATTAGTAAATAAAGAGAACGGTGGCATTTAGGCCACACAGTTCAAGGAAGGCAGGATCGGCCTCCTTGTTGATTGGAAGCGGCCAAATCGGCGCCTCGATTTTGGCGAGGAAGCGGCGGATCTGATGCGACTCCTCCAGCGGAAGCGCCGGTCTAGCGACTCCTCAAAGCTGGAAGCCCGGCGGTTAGCGCCCCTCCACCTCAAAGCGAGGAGGCCAGATCTGGCCTCCTTGGTTTCAGGTGGCGGGAAATGGCCACGATTCTACTGAAGTGACCACTTGCCGTCCGGGGTATACTGTGGCCGGTAGTACTTTCTAACCTTTAATTTCAAAATTTTTTTAATATTTTTTGAAAATATTTATATTTAAAAATTATTTTATATTTTTATTATAAATTTTTAATTTTTAAAAGGGTAATTAAGTCATTTCAATAAATAAAAAATAAAAAAATGGTTGACGGGTGGGAGACCGGGCTTTTCAATTTCAGCGGGTGGGAGACTGTCCCCGCCTCAAACTATGGGTGGGAAATTGTCCTTTGGCCTCGTTTTTATTAGACTGCATGCACATGGGCTCTGCTTCCATGTATGCGGGCCTATAGTAACGACATTGTGAGTTAATTTAGTCAGTCCACGTTAGCATGTGTGTAATATTTTCCCACCCAACGTCTAGATTAAAAACTTTTCATCCTTTGATTTCTCGCCTAAAATCAAACTTCATCGGCAAGTTAAAATTATCCTTAATTATTTAATTTTCAATAAATTTTACTATATTACTCAAATTAACCAAAATTAAAAAACTATTTAAATATTAAATTTACATTAAAATATTTTTTTTCTCTTTTCCTTTTATATTTCCCATTTTCTTTCTTTAATTTTATTCAACCTTAACCACTATTTTCACAGTCAATAACTCATTTTCACACTCATTCCTAACATTAATTTTGAGATTTTTAATTTATTATTGTATTGATATTATTATTTTTATTTTATTATGTGTCGATAAAATTTTTAATGACTCATTTCATATATTGATTTTTAGTTTTTCAACCAAATCATATGATGACTTATAAGTTAAACCTATTAAAAATATATATCAATATAACTTTTAAACTTTGACATTAACCCTTCTTATAGTTCAATAATTTTATTGATTATTTATATTTTACTTTTATCTAATATTACTCTCCTAAGTAATACCTTTGAGTTTATCATTGTTTTCGATTTGATCTTATATATCATCAAGATTTTTGCCAATTCATCCCACTATATCATTATTTCTCACTCTATTTGGCTTCAACTTCAATGTTTGGGTACTTCGGAATGTGCTACTTTTTGGGTTTAATTGAATTCATTTACTTTGGCAATTCATTTAATCAACGAGAATCAAGCGCGATAAAGTTGGGGAAACTTCAATTTGTGCCAAAAATTGGCCCTTGGCACATGTGGCTTGACGGGTGGCATTGGCGGCCGAATATTTAGTATTCTTAAATCTGATGGTGTATCTCAAACGCACTCTTAACCAGAAGGAAAGGAACATAATTTATAGTATTACAGTATACGACAGTTCCCGGTCGCACAATTTTATTTATCCAATGCACAACATACAAGCTAAAAATACAAATTCAAATACATGACTGACATTTGCACATCCCCAACAATAGCTTCTATCATAATAAGACAATCATAACATACCAACTCATTTGTGACATATACTGACTGGTGGCAAATTACTGTTGAGCCTGCAAAGAAGAAAAAAGATTTGCAGATGTTAGCAACTTAGCTTTTAATGTAATAAAATCAGAGTATATAGGTTGAGGCTGTCTAGGGATGGTACCTGGAAGCGCTTCTTGTAAAATTCCACCAGCTCTTTTGGGTCTGTTTTTGTTGGCTTGTAGGCATCAATCTTATTCAGCTCCTGCATAAGGATTATTTGCTTATTTTAATAAATGATTAAAACTATCTTCAATTAGTAAAGAACATAGAAGGAACTTTTGATATACCTCGATCCATGCTGCTAGTTTAGGTCTGCCCTCTGTGATGTCAAACTTGTATGCCTCTGATAAGAAGACCTGGAACCTTTCAACGAATGGAATATATGCTATGTCTGCCTGAAGATCACATAATTTCAGTAGTAAATCAGAATGATAGTCAGATCATATAAGAAGAATTATAATAAATAATTCAAACAACACTTCTATGAGTATTCTGACTAACATAATTTGGAAAACATACCAAACTAAACTGGCCAAGGAAGAATGGGCCATCATCAAATTTGTGAAGAGCATTTTCTAAGTAATCAAATGCGGCACCTGAAGAAAGTTTCTAAATTTTTTAGTTCAGTTTATACAAGAAACCCATAACTATGGAAATATAACACATATAAATATACCGGCTTGTTTTGCAGGATCTCCTTTGAATGAAGTAAACACATTCCTGTTGAATGTATCAGTGTATGATAACAATTCTTCACCAAACTTCTTTTTCTCAGGATCCTACAATATTTTAGTAACACTACTTCAGCCGAAGTTAAGATATTGAAAAGCTTAAATTAAGAGCAGAAATGAAACACGCATGTCTTATAAAATATTTAAAACAAAGTATGCTCATCTTACATCGGGGAACAAAGAAGGTCCGTTAAAGTTGCTGTCAACATATTTAATCAAGTCAAGACTCTCTCCAATGACTTTGCCATTGTGTTCCAACGATGGAACCTGTAAAGGAGAACTTAAACAATAAATACCTCAATAGTCCTAACAACGACCTTACGCAAGAAATTCAAATCAACTCGATATAAACAGACCATTTTTCATGAATATGCAAATCAATGCATAACATAAGATTCTGCGTTTTCATCAAGTATTGAAACTTGTTACAGAATCTGATACAGGAATTTCTCATACAGATTACAAACATTTGGAATATAGCCATTCACAAATTCTCAATTACAAACATTTGAAATATAACCATTCCAACCATTGTTCAAACTCTCCCATTTTTGTCATGAGAACAACTTGGAAATTTTTTATACTAACAAATTCCAAGTCACAACTCATGCCAAGCAAGTCTTTTACTGAAGCTAACAATCATTCCCACACAATGATATCTATTGAAGCCTTGTGATCATCACTATTGATTCATGCGAGCTTCATAACAGCAGAAAAGAGACTCGATGCTGCAGTCCCATCAAGCAACGACACTACTAGTGTTTTCTTAAAACCCCAATTCGATTTTTCTTTTTTAAAATATTCAAAAAAAAAAACCTATTTACAAGAGCCTTTTGCTGAACAGATTTCCTCATTTCTTGCCATGGATTTAAATTCTACTCATCCCTTACTTTACGGTTAACAGAAGTTGTTATGCACATGTAAAAACTATCAAAAACATCCCCAAGTATAATTCCCTTCAAAAACAAATGAACAGAACATGCTCATTTTGTCGCAATTATCAGTTAATTTTTTTACAAAAACACTGGAAAAAAAAAAAGCATAAAAATCTGCCAAATCCACATTAATCATCAATGAAAAAAGGCAAAATGTTTACACAAGAATTACCTTGTTAACAGGGTAAACCTTCTCAGCATACCAACCAGGCCTGTCTTGGAGGTTTAACGGAACTAACTTAATATCGTCTTGTAATCCCTGCCGCCCAACAGAAAGACAAAATTAATAAAATCAGACTAAAATTGTAGACACTAAAAAAACAAGGCAAATCAATCACTAAAAGGTAATAAATTTAACAAATAACCTTATAGTTTCTGGTGATCCACACTCGTTGGGCAAAAGGACACGTGTAACAAGTATACAGCCTTAACAAAAAAATCAACAAAGTGAATCAATTAAAAAAAAAATGAACACCGAATCGCACAAAAAGAAGCTCAACAATTCTGTAGAAGAAAAAGAAAAAACCTGGTGGTTCCATCAAAAAGTGGCGGTTGTTCGGCTTTGGAGTCCAAAACCGGAGGGAGAATCTCTTGCACACTGTCAAAAAACAACAAGCGTACGAAAAGAAGATCAACATCATAATTGCGATCATCGAAACTCCGCGATCGAAGAGAAACAAAACCGTAAAGAGTGAGATTGAATTAGAGATTCTTACGCAGTCGACATTATGGCAAGTATCCGGAGCGTTTGTGAAGTTAATTGGATACTGAAACGCGTCTATGTGCAGAGCGAGCGATGCGCGCGGGGTTTATATAGGAGATTTTGGTGAAGTCGCGAGCAGTGACGCATCATGTCATGTGCCTAACTAAACCATGGAATAATCTAGAAAAAAAAATTTAAATATTAAATAAATCAAGCCAAATAAAAAGATTCGGCGGTCGTTGATCCTTTCATTATACGTCACTCATGACTGTTAAACAGTTCTTGTCTTTTACCTACAAAATTAAGACCGGGCATGCTAAATTGCCACTCATAAAACTTCTAAAATTCAAATGCTTATTTTTTTATTATAAATAAAAAATAATAATAATAAATTTAAAATAATAATAATAATAAAATCATAAAAAAAAGAATAGTTGTCGCCGCCATTAGCAATGACTACCTTTAACCCCACCAAATGACAGGAAACGGTCATCTGGTTCTATTGATAGTCATATCTAACCGTCTCAGACATATTATTGACCTTCTCTGCTATCATGACAGTCAAATTCAACTATTAATAGAATTAGATAGTCGTTTTTGATCACCTGATGAGATTAAAGGCAGTCATTACCTCTAGTGATGTTATCGGTGGCGGTAATTACTTTTTTATAATTTTATATAATTTTTATTAATTTTTAAAATTTTTTGTTATTATTTTAAAATTTTTTATTTTAAATTTATTTTTAATATTATTTATAGAACTTATTTTTTATTTTAATTCAAAAAGATAAAATTACTTCTCTAACAAATGGATACTTGGGTTTTTAAAGTTTTATAGATGGCAATTTGTTATTAAACCAAACCTTGGGTGGCAATATGTTATTTTAAAAAGAAAAAACTACTCAGAAAAATGCACCTTTTATTATTATTATTTTTTTGCCTAAAGATTATTTATCATTGGATGTGATTCAAAATCATAAAATTTTATTCATTATTAAAAAATTAAATTTTTATCTATTTATTCAAAATCAATTATTGATTTTATCTGTTAAAAAATATTTATATCATTTTTAAATAGATAATTTTGTTTTTTATTTTAAAAATTATCATATTTACTCGTATATTCTTAAAATATTTTGTATTCTTAATAATTTATAGCATGTATTTGCACCCTATATTATTTTTAATTTCAAAAAATCTTGTTAAAATTTTGAGAACACCCCAAAATTATTTCAAATTTAAAGGCTATAAAATTTTTTAAAATATACATTTCACCTCATATATATATATTAATTATTTTATCTAAATATTATAATAAACATGTATTTGAGATATAAACATTAATTTTTCAACTTGCAAAGGTAATTAATAATTTTCCTATTCTATGGTAAAAATTATCACATTGTCTAAAAATATATTATAATGTTAATAGCTTATAATAAAATATTTACACATTTAATTTATGTTTTGGGGATGTAATTATCATTTTTGGATATATTAAGGGGCATATTAAAATTTTAATATTTTAAAAATACTCTCCAAATTCTCAAATTCCCAAAAACACTAAACTTTTTCCAAATTTTAAAAATCCCTAAAATTTTTAAGAAATTAATAATTAAACCCAACATATAATAATTTACCATTAAACTCTATCGATATTTGTAGTAATAAAAAATTTTATTATTTTTAAAGTAAAAACATTTAATTAAATTTTAAAAATAAAGCATTATTTAGTTTGCAGCCATTTTATTTTTTCAATAATTTTATACAAAAAAAATTAACAAAAACTTTTAGAAAATAGATAAGAATTTGGTCTTTTCAAATTTGAGAGATAAAAATTTATTACTTTAACAAAGTCCTTTAACCTTTTTAGTCTTGGCATCCAATTTTGTATTTTCAAAAAACTTGTCCATTTAAAAACGGATCCTTTTGCTTGCTTGACCAAAGGTCAACCACCACAACTACAATATGTTAAACCCTGAAAACCAATTGGTTTAGTTCGAAAATCGTTCACTTCACCTGATCTAATGACAGAATTATAAAAAGTTCATTAATCTTAATAAAAATTTGTCCCCTTTACATATGCGTTTAAGACATAACAAGTTCATAGAACTTGATTCTTACTTTAATGTTTACCTTTTACTTATAATTTCTTTCCTCGTCCATTCTACTAAATTAATGAGTTGTCATGTAATTGACGGTAATTTCTAAATAAATTGTAGAACAAATCATGTCCAAAGGACATTTTGTCATTTTCTTCTCATATATAAGACTAGTGAATTGTCGCAAAGATCCTAATTCGAACATTAACATTGGATGTTTTCCAAACCAAGGGGGAAAAATGTTCTTTTGCCAGAGATTAGGGGTAAAAATGGTAGTCATCCAAATTAGACACCCTGAACAGGCAGGTCCTGTCAAACTAAGAAGAGTAATGGCAACCACCTTTCATATGATCCTATGAAAAGTCACACAAAATTCAGCCTTTGAAAATTTATAAAAATAAATCTGAGTTCTGTTTGACTCTTATGGTGTCTTAACATTATTCAACTAAGAAAGAAGAGAAACCATACCTATTAAAGATGCAAATGTTGAACTTACTGACACAGACCTCCAATTTACAGAAGAACTCAAGACCTGAAATGGAAAATCATGGTGCCCAAGGCACGAAAGAATTAACCAAAACAGCTCCCAAATTTGTGCATGAGGTTCCTCTAATTTGGGACTGTCATCCAAAAATAAAGGTATCGCACAAGGCATACATATCTGGCAGCCTTTTAATTTATTTACATGTGTGTTATATTGGTGTCTTGCAACTTAAAGTCACAATATAACTAAGACAGTGAGGCCATGTCTGTGTTGCCAAAGAAATAAACAAGATAAAAAGACACTGGGGGAAGGAGAATCTGGCCTTCATCGTTAGGAACTGAAAACGGGAAGGAACAAAGAGAGGAAGAAATTTTTTATTGCTCCGCTTGTATTATATTAAAGAATGAAAATAAAAGATACCAAGTCATAACCTTCCTCTCTGCTTGATTTTGTTATTTAACTAGTTAGACTTCTTCATTCGACTCAAAAGCACCCCAGCACTAAGACTTGTCGCCACAAAACCTAGTGATGCCTCAGGTGATACATGGAACCATACAGGTAGAGTTGGGAAAAGATCAGTTTTCCTTCTCATTTTCAGTTGAAAAGCTAGAGATATAAAATACGCAATCTAATGATGCTTAGAGGAGACGCACCGAAGAAATCCAAGATCATTTTACACCCAATGAAACCAAGAACAACTGCAATAGAAAGCTGATAAAGTAGTAGACAAGAAAAGAGATTCTATCAGTATGCACCCGTTCTAGCCAATACATAATGATACCACATTTCAAAACAAAATTGAGCATTGGGATTATGTTGTAAGAGCTCAGTATTTTCTGCTTTTCTTGGGTGAATGCTACTTTTAATTTTGCTATGAAAATCATAATGCTGTTTAAAAATCTTATACCTTGTGTAGAGATTATCTAAAATATAAAATCCATAAAAGAAAAAAAAAACGAATGAATTACTAGTTAACTTATCAAATTGAACATAAATTTAATTATTTTTTGACTAATCTGATCATGCAATACATTTTTTTATTCGCATTTGAGATATTCTGATATGAGAATAAACCTATTGCCAAATTTAATGAGTTAACAAAACTAAGGCAAATAAAAAATATTCAAAACTAAAGAAAAAGGTATTCTAAGGTACAAGATTACAATATATTTCCAAAACTTGAAAATAAATTAAATACAATAAAAAAGAAAAAATCAAAATACAAAGTCAAAGTTATCACCCAATTTTGTTCTATATTGATTAAAAAACACACATAATAATCACTATGATCAATCTCTGTTCTTCATTTCGCTATGAATGTAATGCATTTACTACAAGTAACACTAAATAATTGATGAAAAAAAAAAAAAAGGAAAAAAATGCCTGCAACATATAAGTCTTAATAGAGTGTTAATGCCAAAATACTTAGATACATTCTCTAAGAAAAAAATTATGACATTTACCTGTAGAACTTCTCAGGCAAAATCACTTTTAAGACTAATAATGTGTGTATGTATACCTAGTAATTTTGCCAGAAAATTTTAACGGGAGAAAAGAAATAATGAATTAAGCAATACAACATGAAGAAATCTAATAAAATTAAATTCAAATTTACAATTTACTAAACCTCAGTCATGCATTAAAATATTCAATCCCAACTTTTAGTGCAGTGGTGAAGCCAATAAAATTTAATAACAAGGGGAAAGCAAAATTTATTACCTGTAAGTATTCCAACTCTGCCATACCCTCAGAGATGAGTGTGTAAAGGGATCTTAAGCCTGCATTGGTCAGAGCTATGTCAATTAATATGTTTCTAATAAGAGATACAAAACCATACCCCAAAACAGAACTTCAAATTTCAGTTCAAATACATTTGTCCTATAATTAAAGAGCTAAAACAAGCAGTTGTGTGGAATCAAACTACACATACAGCATTTGACTACAGAAGTGATTGACAAGACAATTATATTTTTATTGTTATTGAGCATAGAATGTATATATTCACTTAGCATCATTAAAAGCCAGCAGAAATCTTTTTCTGTGTGATGAGTGAGCGAGAGTATCAAATTAAACATAAACATGATCTTCTTCAGAAATATAAGTAGCACTTCTGAGAGTTGCTGATACTCTATAATTGGAAAAGGAAACAGCTGTACCTAAGATGGCAAAGAGATTAGACGTAAAGACTATGAAAGGGTCCCGTGTAACACCAAAAACAGCTGGTATTGAGTCAACTTAAAAGAAAATAAAATGTCATCAATGTTTTACTTGCAACATTAACTGGCAAAATGCAGTCAAGAGCTGTGTTTGCAAGTGTGTGGTTGCAAGTGTGTGCAAGACATAATCAACAGATGAAGAAAACTTACAGGAAATGCTATATCACTGAGCTTAATAACCGCTACCGTAAGCAGCAATGGTGTGGCCTGTTCAAAATGTTTGATGCCTGTTAGAAATCAAATCAAATTAATTTAACATAGTTAAAGAACTTTAATATTCTGATAGATGATACAGAAGTACCAGCAAGCAGACATAGAGTGAACATATAATATAATATTATACTGAATATTTACAGTGTCATAACTAAGGTCAGAATAGCATTCTGAACTCTTACAAGTATTTATGAATGACTTACTTTCCACATTCCATCCTGATTTGTAATAAATCGGTTGCCGTCATAATAAGCTACAACAAGAAGAAAAGAAGAATATTAAGTATTGGACCAAAAATATGCTTTTGCAAATTAAATAAGCTAAAGATGTGCAATAAATCACCAGATTAATCCTAATATGCAAGCTAATTAAATTCTCTAATGTAGTTTTTCCCATCCAATTGTGTTAAGATAAAAGAAAAATAGGTGTCTGTGTTAGGTTTCTTCTCTATGTCTTTCCTGGTTGTGAAGGGAAGTGATCAGGGGTACAGAGATCAGGGGAGTACTGTTCCAAACAGACAATGAAAGGTGTAACAGTGGTTCAAAATAAGTGCCCTTAAGAAATACAGCAGAATTCATTCTACTTAAAAAACCAAGTGTTTAGTTGTCTAGTTGACAGGAGAAAATTGCAGGTATACAAGTTTCTACATATACAGTTTTAAATCAACAAGGGCTTTAACTGCTTTAAAATGTTCACTGAAACTGACAGAAGTGTCCCAATTAATCAAGGGAATAATGAAAGAAACAGAAACCAACCTCAATAAGATGATGCAACCTAGAAAAAGGGATTGCAAGATTACAAACCACTCAAACTTTAATCTCGAATGCTATCTCTCTATATGGAGTCTATTCCTAGATTTCATGTCTCTAAAAGTGTTTATAACAACCTAGAAATTGCAATTACTAACCCAGCGACAAGTTTCTCCAGGATTTTGGCCCTTTTGATAGTGGCTAATACGAAACTCAGTTTTGATTAGGTAAAATTGCTACCAAATGCAATTCAACATGCCATGAAGCTCTCCCAAGCCCACCTATCCATCCCATCTAAATGATCAGCTAAGCCTTGACTTTATTTAGTTCAAGAAAGGTCACTCAAGATTTTGATGGCTGTTTTATTCAGATATTGAATAATAAACCTTGGCAAACATTCATAAAACCAACTTTCACAATTCAAGAAACATAAATATAAATAAACATATATATAAAAAAAAGGTTTCATGTAACAGGGATAAATTTTTGGCATGTCTTCACTATAAATTTGTAAGATAGGTCGGAGTCATCATCTTCACTGGAAAATAGCTATAAAAAAGGAATTTATGAGCTGCTACTTTAAGCGTTAAGAGCTATGAAAAAAGGAAGTTACGAGCCATAATTGCAAGAAGACATCCACTCGACGGAGGAAAATTATAACAATCTTTTCAGAATGTATATTGAAATATTGCATTAATTGTAGTAATGTATCTACAATAGAGAAATGGCAACTTGACAGATGAGAATAGAAAGTATTGCAGCCAATAGTAGATTAACTGCCTCAAACCTCTAAACAACAAGATAGCAAAAACATTAGAAAGGACCGGACAGACAACAAAGCATAAGCATGTGAGCAAACACAATAGGTATAGAAAAGATTTAGCTGGAGGGTGGCTGTCCCAAGTGATATCGATGTCAGACGAAAGATTTCAGCACCAGCAATACCATAAGAAAGCACCCGATTCTATATTTGTAGCATAAAAATTTTTCTCACCTGAAAACAAACTTCGTCGGCAAGTTAAAATTATCCTAAATTATTTAATTTTCATTAAATTTTACTATATTACTCAAATTAACCAAAATTTAAAAACTATTTAAATATTAAATTTACATTAAAATATTTCTCTTCTTTTTTCCTTTCGCATTTCTAATTTTATTTTTTTTAATTTTATTCAATATTAACCACTATTTCCATTGTCAATGTCTCATTGTCACACTCATTTTCAACATTAATTTTGATATTTATGGTTTATTATTATTGCATTGATATCATTATTTCTATTTTATCATGTGTCAATAACACCATAGTAATAGGGGTTGTAAGGACTAGTTTTAAAAGTTTTTTAATATTCTAAGTTTTTGATAGGATTGGAGTACTAAGTACAGATGAAATTGGGAATTAAAGGGTCCACGGTGTCAAGGTACTTCAGAATCTGCAACTTTTTGGGGTTAACAGAATTTATTTGCTTTGACAATTCATTTGATCAACGAGAATCAGGGCGGTAAGGTTGGGGAAACTTCAATTTGTGCGAAAAATTGGCCCTTGGCACCTGCGGCTTAACGGGTGGCATTGGCGGCCTAATATTTAGTTTTCTTAAATCTGATGGTGTATCTCAAACGCGCTCTTCTTAACCAGAACGAAAGGAACATAATTTACAGTATTACAGTATACGACGGTTCTCGGTCGCTCAATTTTATTTATCCAATGCACAACATACAAGCTAAAAATACAAATTCAAATACATGACTGACATTTGCACATCCCCAACAATAACTTCTATTATAATAAGACAATCATAACATACCAACTTATTTGTAACATATACTGACCGGTGGCAAATTACTGTTGAGCCTGCAAAGAAGAAAAAAAATTTGCAGATGTTAGCAACTTAGCTTTTAATCTAATAAAATCAGAGCACAAAGGTTGAGGCTGTCCAGGGGTGGTATCTGGAAGCGCTTCTTGTAAAATTCCACCAGCCCTTTTGGGTCTTTTTTTGTTGGCTTGTAGGCATCAATCTTATTCAGCTCCTGCATAAGGATTATTTGTTTATTTTAATAAATGATTAAAACTATCTTCAATTAGTAAAGAACATGAAAGTGACTTTTGATATACCTCGATCCATGCTGCTAGTTTAGGTCTGCCCTCTGTGATGTCAAACTTGGATACCTCTGATAAGCAGACCTGGAACCTTTCAACAAATGGAATATAGGCTATGTCTGCCTGAAGATCACATAATTTCAGCAGTAAATCAGAATGATAGTCAGATCATATAAGAAGAATTATAATAAATAATTAAAATAACACTTCTATGAGTATTCTGGCTAACATAATTTTGAAAACATACCAAACTAAACTGGCCAAGGAAGAATGGGCCATCATCAAATTTGTGAAGAGCATTCTCTAAGTAATCAAATGCCGCACCTGTAGAAAGTTTCTAAATTTTTTAGTTCAGTTTATACAAGAAACCCATAACTATGGAAACATAACACATTTCAAAACATACCGGCTTGTTTTGCAGGATCTCCTTTGAATGAAGTAAACACATCACTGTTGAATGCATCAGTGTATGATAACAATTCTTCACCAAACTTCTTTTTCTCAGGATCCTACAATATTTTAGCAACACTACTTCAGCCGAAGTTAAGATACAGAAAAGCTTCAATTAAGAGCAGAAATGAAACACGCACCTCTTATACAAATATTTAAAACAAAGTATGCTCATCTTACATCAGGGAAAAGAGAAGGTCCTTTAAAGTTGCTGTCAACATATTTAATCAAGTCAAGACTCTCTCCCATGACTTTGCCATTGTGTTCCAACGATGGAACCTGTAAAGGAGAACTTAAACAATAAATACCTCAATAGTCCTAACAACAACCTTAGTCCAGCATCCACACTAAAACATATACCCATTACGCAAGAAATTCAAATCAACTCGATATAAGCAGACCTTTTTTCATGAATATGTAAATCAATGCATTACATAAGATTCTGCGTTTTCCTCAAGTATTGAAACTCGTTACAGAATCTGATACAGGGATTTCTCACACAGATTACAAACATTTGGAATATAGCCATTCACAAATTCTCAATTACAAACATTTGAAATATAACCATTCCAACTATTGTTCAAACTCTCCCATTTTTGTCATGAGAACAACTTGGAAATTTTTTATACTAACAAACTCCAAGTCACAACTCATGCCAAGCAAGTCTTTTACTGAAGCTAACAATCATTCCCACAAAATGATATCTATTGAAGCCTTGTGATCATCACTATTGATTCATGCGAGCTTCATAACAGCAGAAAAGAGACTTGATGCTGCAGTCCCATCAAGCAACGACACTACTAGTGCTTTCTTAAAACCCCGATTCGATTTTTCTTTTTTAAAATATTCAAAAAAAAAAAAAAAACCTATTTACAAGGATCGTTTACTGAACAGATTTCCTCATTTCTTGCCATGGATTTAAATTCTACTGATCCCTTACTTTACGGTTAACAGAAGTTGTTATGCACTTGTAAAAATTATCAAAAACATCCCCAAGTATAATTCCCTTTAAAAACAAATGAACAGAACATGTTCATTTTGTCGCAATTATCAGTTAATTTTTTTCCAAAAACACTGGAAATAAAAAAAAGGATAAAAATCTGTCAAATCCACATTAGTCATCAATGAAAAAAGGCAAAATGTTTAAACGAGAATGACCTTGTTAACAGGGTAAACCTTCTCAGCATACCAACCAGGCCTGTCTTGAAGGTTTAACGGAACTAACTTAATAACGTCTTGTAATCCCTGCCGCCCAACAGAAAGACAAAAGTAATAAAATCAGACTAAAATTATAGACAATAAAAAAACAAGGCAAATCGATCACTAAAGGGTAATAAATTTAACAAATAACCTTATAGTTTCTGGTGATCCACACTCGTTGGGCAAAAGGACACGTGTAACAAGTATACAGCCTTAACAAAAAAAATCAACAAAATTAAATCAAGTTAAAAAGCAAAAAAAGAACACCGAATCGCACAAAAAGAAGCTCAACAATTCTGTAAAAGAAAAAGAAAAAACCTGGTGGTTCCATCAAAAAGTGGCGGTTGTTCGGCTTTGGAATCCAAAACTGGAGGGAGAATCTCTTGCACACTGTCAAATAACAAGAAGCGTACGAAAAGAAGATCAACATCATAATTGCGATCATCGAGACTCCGAGATCGAAGAGAAACAAAGCCGTAAAGAGTGAGATTGAATCAGAGATTCTTACGCAGTCGACATTAAGGCAAGTCTCCGGAGTGATTGGGAAGCTACTTCGATACTGAAATGCGTCTATGTGCAAAGCAGGACATGCGCGCAGGAGTTTACAGAGAATTTAGTGAAATCAGATCAAGTGAAGTCGCGAGCAGTGACGCATCATGTCTTGTGCCTAACTTAACCATGGATTAATCTAGAAAAAAAATTTAAAATGTTAAATAAATCAAGCCAAATAAAAAGATTCGGCGGTCGATGATCCTTTCATTATACGTCAGCGATGACTGTTAAGGAGTTCTTGTCCTTAACCTAAAAAATTAATTAAAAAAAAAACTACTGGGAAAAATGCAACTTTTCCATTTTTCATTTGTCCTGAAGACTACTTATAACGGGATTTTAATTGAAATCACCAAATTTTATTCATTAAATTTAAAAAACGACATTTTTATTTATTTATTAAAAATTAATTATTAATTTTAACGATTAAAAAATATTTATATTATTTAATTTTAAATATTAAAATAAAAATATATTTAATTTATAAATATTATTTTTAAATAGATAATTTTATTTTTATTTTAAAAAACATTGTATTTATTCATATATTTTTAAAATATTTTATATTTTTAATAATTGCACTATAAAGATATATTTAAAATATAAATATTAGTTTTTTTAACTTGCAAAGATAATCAATAATTTTTCTATTCTATTTTAAAAACTTTCACGTTCATTTAAAAATGTATTATAACCTTAATAATTTATAATAAAATATTTATACCCTTATTTTGTGATTTTTAAATGTAATTGTAATTTTTAAACTATTAAAGGATAAATGAAATTTTATAATTTTAAAAACTAATCTAATTTTTTCAAATTTCAAAAACGTTTAAAGTTTTTAAAAAATTATAATTATACCAAAATTATAATTATTTATCATTAATTTTATCTATATTTGTAGTAATAAAAATATTTTATTTTTAATTTTAATTAATATGACTTAAAATAAAAATATTTAATAAAATTTTAAAAACAAAATATTATTTAATTTGAAAACATTTTTGTCCATTAAACAATTTCATAAAAAATAACAGAAAATTTTAAGAAACAAATAAGAATTTGGTTTTTTCCAAATTAAAGACGGAATTTCATTATTTTAACAAATATTAGCTGGAATTAAGTTTTTTGACCTTTTTATTATTAGCATCAAATTATGTATTGTCCATTTAAAAAGGTGAAAGGATTTGAGACGGAGATAAAGTGTTACCCCAAAGGTTTCAAAAACCCAGTCTCTCACCCTTAGAAGTATTTTTTATAATTTTTATACTAAAATAACTAAAACACCTTTTTAAAAATTAAAAATTTATAATAAAATTATAAAATAATTTTTAAATATAAAAATTTGAAAAAAATTAAAAAAAAATTTAAAGCAGCTATCGTCACCGATGTCGGTGCCTATTTTCGGCCACTTGGTTCCAAGGGAGGTCAGATCTGGCCTTCCCATTCGGTGGAGACGACTAGATCTAGTCACTTCCAGTTTTGGAGGAGACGACATGTCAGAAAGAAAGGTCGAAAACAACTAATAGGACCAAGAACTGTCCTTTCCGACTTATTTTTCTGGCGAAGGTGGCCGAATCTGGCCTCCTCCTCCTAAATTAGAGGCGGCCAGATCTGGCCACCTCCACCGAATAGAGAGGCCAGATTTAGCCTCTCCTGAAACCTGATTTTATTATCGATGGCCACCGCCGTCGGCATCGGTAGCAGTGGCTGTTTTAAATTTTTTAAATTTTAAATTTTTTTAAATTTATATAAAATTTATTTTATTATTTTATAAAATTTTAATTTTAAAAGAATAAAAATACTTTTAAATTATTACTGTTTACTAATATATTTAATATTAAATTTGGTTGAAGAGTAAAAAACTGGATTTTTAAAACATGGAGGGTGGCATTTCCCCACCTCAAACTATGGGTGGGAACAAGTCCTTTTGGCCATTTAAAAACGGATCCTTTGGATTGCTTGACCAAAAGTCAACTGCCACAACTACTTAAACTATGATTCCAATCTTTACATCTTATTAAAATTCCATGGTGACAAACTGCATTGGTCACGAGGGTGAGATATTAAACCCTGATAACCAGTCACGTCCAAAAGACATTTTGTCATTTTCTTCCCAGATATAATAATATTGAATTGCTGTAAAAATCCTAATCGAACATGAACATTGGATGTTTTCAAAACCAAGGGGGAAATGTCCTTTTTCCAGAGATTAGGGGTAAAAATGGTATTCAACCAAATTAGACACGCCAACAGGCAGGTCCAGTCAAACTAAGAACAGTAATGGCATCCACCTTTCATATGATCCTATGAAATGTCACGCAAAATTCAACCTATAAAAATTTATAAAAATAAATCTGAGTTCTGTGTGACTCGTATGGTCTCTAACATTATTCAACTAAGAAAGAAGAGAAACCATACCTATTAAAGATGCAAATGTTGAACTTACTGACACAGACCTCCAATTTACAGAAGAACTCAAGACATGGTGCCCAAAGCACAAAAGAATTAACCAAAACAGCTCTCTACTTTGTGCATGAGGTTCCTCTAATTTGGGACTGTCATCTAAAAATAAAGGTATTGCACAAGGCATACATATCTGGCAGCCTTTTAATTTATTTACATGTGTGTTATATTGGTGTCTTACAAAGTAACAATATAACTAAGACAGGGAGGCCATGTCTGTGTTGCCAAAGAAATAAACAAGATAAAAAGACACTGGGGGAAGGAGAATCTGGCCTTCATCGTTAGGAACTGAAAACGGGAAGGAACAAAGAGAGGAAGAAATTTTTATTGCTCCGCTTGTATTATATTAAAGAATGAAAATAAAAGATACCAAGTCATCACCTTCCTCTCTGCTTGATTTTGTTCTTTAACTAGTTAGACTTCTTCATTAGACTCAAAAGCACCCCAGCACTAAGACTTGTCGCCACAAACCTAGTGATGCCTCAGTTGATACATGGAACCATACAGGCAGAGTTGGGAAAAGATCAGTTTTCCTTCTCATTTTCAGTTGAAAAGCTAAAGATATGATACGCAATATAATGATGCTTAGAGGAGACGCACCGAAGAAATCCAAGATCTTTTTACATCCAATGAAACCAAGGACAACTGCAATAGAAGGCTGATAAAGTAGTAGACAAGAAAAGAGATTCTATCAGTATGCACCCGTTCTAGCCAATACATAATGATACCACATTTCAAAACAAAATTGAGCATTGGGATTATGTTGTAAGAGCTCAGTATTTTCTGCTTTTCTTGGGTGAATGCTACTTCTAATTTTGACATGGAAATCATAATGCTGTTTAAAAATCTTATAACTTGTGTAGAGATTATTTAAAGAAAAAGGGATTCTAAGGTATAAGGTTACAATATATTTCCAAATCCTTTATGGAATCACAATTTCCAACCTTTGTTCACTCTTGGGGACAAGAGTGTGTAAAAAAGAGGGGAATTGTTACGTATGACAGATGAAAGAAGAAAAATCAAATTGGTGCAGATTGTGGTCATGAGCGCAGCATGAGAATGAAGTAATAGACAGTCAAACATATTCAGTTATTAATATAAATAAAATTTGTATTCAGTTACAGAATTTGTTATATAAGTAATTGAAAAAAAAAATTGTATTGTGTATATATATAGGAAACATTTGACTATAAGTTGGATATTGGGAATACAAAATATTTTCTCTAAAACTTCATTTCTGTCTCTATCTCTCTTTTCTTTGTATTTCTTTTCTGTTGTTCTTCTTTTTCTGTCTTAAGCTAATCAAGCGACCCTTTCGATCTCCTCTCAGATCTTAAACATTACAGACATCCACTCAACGGACAAAAATTATAACAATCTTTTGAGAATGTATATTGAAATATTGCATTAATTGTAGTTATGTATCTACAATAGAGAAATGGCAACTTGACAGATGAGAATAGAAGTATTGCAGTCAATAGTAGATTAACTGCCTCAAACCTCTAAACAACAAGATAGCAAAAACATTAGAAAGGACCAGACAGACAACAAAGCATGAGCATGTGAGCAAACACAATAGGTATAGAAAAGATTTACCTGGAGGGTGGCTGTCCCAAGAAATATCAATGTCAGACGAAAGATTACAGCACCAGCAATAACATAAGAAAGCACCCAATTCTATATTTGCAGCATAAAAAATTTTCTCACCTGAAAACAAACTTCGTCGGCAAGTTAAAATTATCCTAAATTATTTAATTTTCATTAAATTTTACTCTATTACTCAAATTAACCAAAATTTAAAAACTATTTAAATATTAAATTTACATTAAAACATTTCTCTTCTTTTTTCCTTTCGCATATCTCATTTTATTATTATTTTTTTAATTATTATTAACAACTATTTTCATTGTCAATGACTCATTGTCACACTCATTTTCAATATTAATTTTGATATTTATGGTTTATTATTGCATTGATATCATTATTTCTATTTTATCATGTGTCAATAACACCATAGTAATTGGGGTTATAAGGACTAGTTTCAAAAGTTTTTTAATATTCTAAGTTTTTGATATGATTTGAGTACTAAGTACAGATGAAATTGGGAATTGGAGGGTCCACGGTGTCAAGGTACTTCGGAATGTGCTACTTTTTGGGTTTAATTGAATTCATTTGCTTTGGCAATTCATTTAATCAACGAGAATCAAGCGCGATAAAGTTGGGGGAACTTCAATTTGTGCGAAAAATTGGCCCTTGGCACATGCGGCTTAACGGGTGGCATTGGCGGCCGAATATTTAGTTTTCTTAAATCTGATGGTGTATCTCAAACGCGCTCTTAACCAGAACGAAAGGAACATAATTTACAGTATTACAGTATACGACGGTTCTCGGTCGCTCAATTTTATTTATCCAATGCACAACATACAAGCTAAAAATACAAATTCAAATACATGACTGACATTTGCACATCCCCAACAATAGCTTCTATTATAATACGACAATCATAACATACCAACTTATTTGTAACATATACTGACTGGTGGCAAATTACTGTTAAGCCTGCAAAGAAGAAAAAAGATTTGCAGATGTTAGCAACTTAGCTTTTAATCTAATAAAATCAGAGTACAAAGGTTGAGGCTGTCTAGGGGTGGTACCTGGAAGCGCTTCTTGTAAAATTCCACCAGCTCTTTTGGGTCTGTTTTTGTTGGCTTGTAGGCATCAATCTTATTCAGCTCCTGCATAAGGATTATTTGTTTATTTTAATAAATGATTAAAACTATCTTCAATTAGTAAAGAACATAAAAGCGACTTTTGATATACCTCGATCCATGCTGCTAGTTTAGGTCTCCCCTCTGTGATGTCAAACTTGTATGCCTCTGATAAGAAGACCTGGAACCTTTCAACGAATGGAATATAGGCTATGTCTGCCTGAAGATCACGTAATTTCAGTAGTAAGTCAGAATTATAGTCAGATCATATCAGAAGAATTATAATAAATAATTAGATAACACTTTTATGAGTATTCTGGCTAACATAATTTTGAAAACATACCAAACTAAACTGGCCAAGGAGGAATGGGCCATCATCAAATTTGTGAAGAGCATTCTCTAAGTAATCGAATGCGGCACCTATAGGAAGTTTCTAAATTTTTTAGTTCAGTTTATACAACAAACCCATAACTATGGAAATACAACACATTGCAAAACATACCAGCTTGTTTTGCAGGATCTCCTTTGAATGAAGTAAACATATCCCTGTTGAATGTATCAGTGTATGATAACAATTCTTCACCAAACTTCTTTTTCTCAGGATCCTACAATATTTTAATAACACTACTTCAGCTGAAGTTAAGATATAGAAAACTTCAATTAAGAGCAGAAATGAAACATGCACATCTTATAGAAATATTTAAAACAAAGTATCCTCATCTTACATCAGGTGAAAGAGAAGGTCCTTTAAAGTTGCTGTCAACATATTTAATCAAGTCAAGACTCTCTCCAATGACTTTGCCCTTGTGTTCCAACGATGGAACCTGTAAAGGTGAACTTGAACAATAAATGAATGCCTCAATAGTCCTAACAACGACTTTAGTCTAGCATCAACACTAAAACATGCACCCATTACGCAAGAAATTCAACTTGATATAAACAGACCATTTTTCATGAATATGTAAATCCATGCCTAACATAAGATACTGCGTTTTCATCAAGTATTGAAACTTGTTACAGAATGTGATACAGGGATTTCTCACACAGATTACAAACATTTGGAATATAGCCATTCACAAATTCTCAATTACAAACATTTGAAATATAACCATTCCAACTATTGTTCAAACTCTCCCATTTTTGTCATGTGAACAACTAGGAAATTTTTTATACTAACAAACGCCAAGTCACAACTCATGCCAAGCAAGTCTTTTACTGAAGCTAACAATCATTCCCACACAATGATATCTATTGAAAGCCTTGTGATCATCACTATTGATTCATGCGAGCTTCATAACAGCAGAAAAGAGACTTGATGCTGCAGTCCCATCAAGCAACGAGACTACTAGTGTTTTCTAAAAACCCCAATTCGATTTTTCTTTTTAAAATATTAAAAAAAAAAAAAACCTATTTTCCTCATTTCTTGCCATGGATTTAAATTCTACTCATCCCCTACTTTACGGTTAACAAAGGTTGTTATGCACATGTAAAAACTATCAAAAACATCCCCAAGTATAATTCCCTTCAAAAACAAATGAACAGAACATGTCATGTTTGTCGCAATTATAAGTTAATTTTTTTCCAAAAACACTGGAAATAAAAAAAAAATGATAAAAATCTGTCAAATCCACATTAATCATCAATGAAAAAATGCAAAATTTTTATACGAGAATTACTTTGTTAAGACGATAAACCTTCACAGCATACCAAGCAGGCCTGTCTTGGAGGTTTAACGGAACTAACTTAATATCGTCTTGTAATCCCTGCCGCCCAACAGAAAGACAAAAGTAATAAAATTGACTAAAAAACCAAGGCAAAACGATCACTAAAAGGTAATAATTTAAAAAATAACCTTATAGTTTCTGGTGATCCACACTCGTTGGGCAAAAGGACACGTGTAACAAGTATACAGCCTTAACAAAAAAATCAACAAAAGTAAATCAAGTTAAAAAAAAAAAAATGAGCACCGAATCGCACAAAAAGAAGCTCAACAATTCTGTAAAAGAAAAAGAAAAAACCTGGTGGTTCCATCAAAAAGTGGCGGTTGTTCGGCTTTGGAGTCCAAAACCGGAGGGAGAATCTCTTGCACACTGTCAAATAACAACAAGCGTACGAAAAGAAGATCAATCTCATAATTGCGATCATCCAAACTCCGAGGTCGAAGAGAAACAAAGCCGTTAAGAGAGAGATTGAATTAGAGATTCTTACGCAGTCGACATTATGGCAAGTCTCCGTAGTGATTGGGAAGCCAAATTGATACTGAAATGCGTCTATGTGCAGAGCGAGACATGCGCGCGGGGCTTCATATAGGAGATTTTAGTGAAGCAGATCAAGTGAAGTCGCGAGCAGTGACGTATCATGTCGTGCGCCTAAACCGCGGATTAATCTACAAAAAAAAAAAAATTAATATTAAATAAATCAAGTCAAATAAAAAGATTCGGCGGTCGTTGATCCTTGGATTATACGTCAGCGATGAGAGTTCTTGTCTTTAACCTAAAAAATTAATTAAAAAGAAAAAATTACTGGATATAATGTATTTAACGTATACGGTACTCTATTTTTTTTTTATTTCAAAAAACTCTTTTAAAATTTTAGAGGACACCCTAAAATTATTTCAAATTTCAAATCTCTTAAAAAAATTTACATTTCACCTCAAATATATATTATTTTATCTAAATACTATAATAAAAATGTATTTAAGGTATAAACATTATTTTTTTAACTTATAAAAATAATCAATAATTTTCCTATTCTATTTTAAAAATTATCACATTCATCTAAGATATTTAGGTTCTTAATTTGTGTTTTTTAATATAATTATCATTTTTAAAATTATTAAATAATATTTTAAAATTAAAAAACACCTACAATTTTTTCAAATTTAAAAACACCCTCTAATTTTTTCAAATTTCAAAAACACTTAAACTTTTTTCAAATTCCAAAAAACACTAAACATTTTTCGAATTTCAAATACGCCTAAAATTTTAAAAAATAATAATAATTAAACCAAAATATATAATTATTTATCATTAAACTCTATCTATATTTGTAATAATAAAAAAAAAATTATTTTTAACATTAATTAATATGACTTAAAATAAAAATATTTACTAAATTTTTAAGAACAAAATATTATTTAATTTGAAATCATTTTTGCCCATTAAACAATTTTATAAAAAATAACAGAAAATTTTAATAAACAAAAAAGAGTTTCGTTTTTTCAAAATTAAGGATGAAATTTGATTATTTTAACAAATATTAGGTGGAATGAAGTTTTTTGACCCTTTTATTATTTATTAGCATCAAATCATGTATTGTCCAAAAAATTGTCCGTTTAAAAACGGATCCTTTGGATTGCTTGGCTTAAAGTCAACTACCACGGCTACTTAAACTATGAATCCAATCTTTACATCTTATTAAAATTCCATGGTGACAAACTGCATTGGTCACGAGGGTGAGATGTTAAACCCTGATAACCAATTGGTTTTTAATAATCTTAGTGAAGGATTGTCCCATTAAAATATGCACTTAGAAGGTGACAAGTTCCTAGTTACAGAACTTAATTCTTACTCATTTGTCCATACTTTTTATTTATAATTTCTTTCCTCGTCCACTCTACTAAATTAATTCCTAAATAAATTGTAGAACCAGTCACGTCCAAAGGACATTTTGTCATTTTCTTCTCAGATATAATAATATTGAATTGCTGTAAAAATCCTCATCGAACGATAACATTGGACGTTTTCATTACCAAGGGGGAAAATGTCCTTTTGCCAGAGATGAGGGGTAAAAATGGTATTCAACCAAATTAGACAGTCCAACAGGCAGATCCAGTCAAACTAAGAACAGTAATCGCATCCACCTTTCATATGATCCTATGAAATGTCACGCAAAATTCAACCTATAAAAATTTATAAAAATAAATCTGAGTTCTGTGTGACTCGTATGGTCTCTAACATTATTCAACTAAGAAAGAAGAGAAACCATACCTATTAAAGATGCAAATGTTGAACTTACTGACACAGACCTCCAATTTACAGAAGAACTCAAGACATGGTGCCCAAAGCACAAAAGAATTAACCAAAACAGCTCTCTAATTTGTGCATGAGGTTCCTCTAATTTGGGACAGTCATCTAAATATAAAGGTATTGCACAAGGCATACATATCTGGCAGCCTTTTAATTTATTTACATGTGTGTTATATTGGTGTCTTACAACTTAAAGTAACAATATAACTAAGACAGGGAGGCCATGTCTGTGTTGCCAAAGAAATAAACAAGATAAAAAGATACTGGGGGAAGGAGAATCTGGCCTTCATCGTTAGGAACTGAAAACGGGAAGGAACAAAGAGAGGAAGAAATTTTTTATTGCTCTGCTTGTATTATATTAAAGGATGAAAATAGAAGATACTAAGTTATCACCTTCCTCTCTGCTTGATTTTGTTCTTTAACTAGTCAGACTTCTTCATTAGACTCAAAAGCACCCCAGCACTAAGACTTGTCGCCACAAAACCCAGTGATGCCTCAGTTGATACATGGAACCCTACAGGTAGAGTTGGGAAAAGATCAGTTTTCCTTCTCATTTTCAGTTGAAAAGTTAAAGAAATAATTCACAATATAATGATGATTAGAGGAGACGCACCGAAGAAATCCAAGATCATTTTACACCCAATGAAACCAAGAACAACTGCAATAGAAGGCTGATAAAGCAGTAGACAAGAAAAAATATTCTATCAGTATGCACCCGCTCTAGCCAATAATAATCATACCACATTTCAAAACAAAATTGAGCATTCGGATAATGTTGTAAGAGCTCACTATTTTCTGCTTTTCTTGGGTGAATGCTACTTTTAATTTTGACATGGAAATCATAATGCTGTTTAATCATCTTATAACTTGTGTAGAGATTATATAAAATATAAAATCTATAAAGGAAAAAGACATATGAATTATTAGTTTTCTTATCAAATTGAACCTAAATTTAACTGTTTTTGACTAATCTAATCATGCCATACATTTTTTTATTCTCATTTGAGATATTCTGATATGAGAATAAACCTAATGCCAAATTTAATGAGTTAACAAAACTAAAGCAAATAAAAAATAGTCAAAACCAAAGAAAAAGGTATTCTAAGGTACAAGGTTACAATATATTTCCAAAACTTGAAAATAAATTAAATTCAATAAAAAAGAAAAATATCAAAATATCAAATCAAAGTTATTACCCAATTTTGCTGCATATTGATTTAAAAACTCTGTTCAAACTCTGTTCTTCATTTCGCTATGGATGTAATGCATCTATTATGAGTAACACTAAATATTTGATGCAAAAAATAATAATAATAAATAAGGAAAATAAATGCCTTCAACATATAAATCTTAATAGAGTCTTAATGCCAAAATACTTAGCTACACTCTCTAAGAAAAGAATTTTGTCATAGACTGCCTGTAGGACTTCTCAGGCAAAATCACTTTTAAGACTAATAGAGTGTGTGTGTGTGTGTGTGTATACCTTGTAATTTTTCCAGAAAATTTTAATTGGAGAAAAGAAATAATGAATTAAGCAATACAACATGAAGTAATCTAATAAAGTTAAATTCAAATTTACAATTTACTAAACCTCAGTCATGCATTAAAATATTCAATCCCAACCTTTAGTACAGTGGTGAAGCCAATAAAATTCAATAACAAGGGGAAAGCAAAATTTATTACCTGTAAGTATTCCAACTCTGCCATACCCTCAGAGATGAGTGTGTAAAGGGATCTTAAGCCTGCATTGGCCAAAGCTATGTCAATTAATCCGTTTCTATACCCCAGTACAGATCTTCACATTTCAGTTCAAATACATTTGTCCTAGTTGTGTGGAATCAAACTGCACATACAGCATTTGACTACAGAAGTGATTGACAAGACAATTATATTTTTATCGTTATTGAGCATAGAATGTATGTATTCACTTAATATCATTAAAAGCCAGCAGAAATCTTTTTCTGTGTGAATAAGTGAGAGAGAGTATCAAACTTAACATAAACATGATCTTCTTCAGAGATATAAGTAGCACTTCTGAGAGTTGCTAAAATTCTATAATTAGAAAAGGAAACAGCTGTACCTAAGATGGCAAAGAGATTAGACGTAAAGACTATGAAAGGGTCCCGTGAAACACCAAAAACAGCTGGTATTGAGTCAACCTAAAAGAAATTAAATGTCATCAATGTTTTACTTGCAACATTAACTGGCAAAATGCAATCAAGAGCTGTGTTTGTAAGTGTGTGCAAGACAAAATCTGCAGATGAAGAAAACTTACAGCAAATGCTATATCACTGAGCTCAATAACCGCTACCGTAAGCAGCAATGGTGTGGCCTGCTCAAAATGTATGATGCCTGTTAGAAATCAAATCAAATTAATTTAACATAGTTAAAGAACTTTAATACTCTGATAGACCAAACAGAAGTACCAGCAAACAGACGTAGAATGAACGTATGATATAATATTATACTGAATATTTACAATGTCATAACCAAGGTCAGAATAGCACTCTGAACTCTTACAAGTACTTACTAATGACTTACTTTCCACATTCCATCCTGATTTGTAATAAAACGGTTGCCGTCATAATAAGCTACAACAAGAAGAAAAGGAGAATATCAAGTATGGGACCAACAATATGTTTTTGCAAACTAAACAAGCTAAATATGTGCAATAAATCACCAGATTAATCCTACTATGCAAGTTAATTATATTCTCTAATGTAGTTTTTCCCATCCAATTGTGTTAAGATAAAAGAAAAATGGGTGTCTGGGTTAGCTTTCTTCTCTATTTCTTTCCAGGTTGTGAAGGGAAGTGATTAGGGGTACAGAGATCAGGGGAGTACTCTTCCAAACAGACAATGAAAGGTATAACAGTGGCTCAAAATAAGTTCCCTTCAGAAATACAGCAGAATTCATTCTACTTAAAAAACCAAGTATTTAGTTGTCTAGTTTACAGGAGAAAATATCATGTATACAGTTTTAAATCAACAAGGTCTTTTAACTGCTTTAAAATGTTCACTGAAACTGACAGAAGTGCCCCATTAAATCAAGGGAATAATGAAAGAAACAAAAACCAACCTCAATAAGATGATGCAACCTAAAAAAAGGGATTACAAGATTACAAACCATTCAAACTTTAATCTCAAATGCTCTCTATCCATATGGAGTCTATTCCTAGATTTGATCTCTCTAAAAGTGTTTATAACAACCTAAAAATTGCAATTGCTAACCCAGTGATAAGTTTCTCCAGGATTTTGACCCTTTTGATAGTGGCTAATACAAAACTCAATTTTGATTAGGTGAAACTGCTACCAAATGCAATTCAACATGCCATGAAGCTCTCCTAAGCCTAATCTATCCCATTTAAATGATCGGCTAAGCCTTGACTTTATTTAGTTCAAGAAAGGTCACTCAAGATTATGTTGGCTGTTTTATTCAGATATCAAATAATAAACCTTGGCAAACATTCATAAAACCAACTTTCACAATTCAAGAAACATAAATATATATAAACATATATATAAAAAAAAGGTTACATGTAACAGGGATAAATCTTTGGCATGTCTTCACTATAAATTTGTCAGATAGGTCGGAGTCATCAGCTTCAATGGAAAATAGCTATCACAAAATTAGAAAGGAACTTATCAGCTGCTATTCATTTAAGCTTAAGAGCTATGAAAAAAGGAAGTTACGAGCCATAATTGTAAGAAGAAATCCATTCAACAGGGAAAAAGTATAACAATCTTTCGAGAATCTCTATTGATATATTGCATTAATTGTAGTTATGTGTCTACAAAACAGAAATGCACCTTGACAGATGAGAATAGAAGTATTGCAGCCAATGGTAGATTAACTGCCTCAAACCTCTAAACAAGAAGATAGCAAAAATATTAGAAAGGACCAGTCAGACAATAAAGCATGAGCATGTGAGCAAACACAATAGGTATAGAAAGAATTTACCTGGAGGGTGGCTGTCCCAAGTAATATCAATGTCAGACGAAAGATTACAGCACCAGCAATACCATAAGAAAGCACCCGATTCTATATTTGCAGCATAAAAAATTTTCCATCACCAAGGATTGACAGGAAATATTTGCATAAAGAAACCTTATTGAAATAAGAAAAGGGCTAGGTAATTATCAACAAGAAACTTAGAGGTTGGTAATAGTACCTGATATACAACTGGCACTTTGAAATAGTTGAATACCAAAACAAAGACAAACAGATTATCCACTGACAAACTTTGCTCCAAAATATACCTGAAAATCATTGTAATGGTAATTCTAGATAAAATAATCCAAGCTTTGAGATATAAAATTTGAGCAATGTGGCATATACAAACTCAATATGAAAACGGAGTTGTTGAAACAGTTGCTTTTTAAATAAAACACCCGTAGTCAAAACCATGTGTGATATGTGAATACATCCCTCTCCAACAGTAATAATGATAAACATCTCTTCTTGGAGGGACAAATGATGTAGGTTGAGGGTTTAAAAGTTCACTAAATTTTCCAACGAATAAATAAAGGGGCACAGAAATGAAAAATTCTGACCTCTATGGTCGGAATTTTGGTCCAGGTATAATAGACATAAATTTTGAAGCTCAAAGCTCATTTTCAACCGAAAATTAAAAAGCCTGTGGGGAGAGAGAAGCAATAAAAATACACACACCAAAAAAGAGAACAAAAAAAACTAGTATAATAGCCAGAACCACTATTGAATAAACTGGCCCCTGACATAGGTCTTCAACGCTGTCATTAGGTCATAGTAAAATGTTTGGTTTAAGTCCGGCATTAAAGACAACCCAAAACCAAGTCAACTTCTTTGGTGATCTTGTCATTGATTGAGGAAATCTAACGTACTAAAACTTCATGAATTTCAAAGGCTACAAAATATTTTCATCTTGTGTTGCATTTATTAATGAGCAGGAGTCACACAAAAGCCTCTGTCGTCTTCATCACCACGCCTCCAAGATTTAAATAATAAAACCAGAAACTTATGAAATTGCACAATGTAAGAAACAATAATTCCAACTCATAATATCTACCTTAAAGCAAAATTTTCTATTGTGATTACCTCCCTAAAAAATAATATAAACAATACAAAAGCCTACATACCCAGCAAAAAACTCAGATGCCTTGCCAACTCCTTCTTTTAAACCCACGCCAAGGCCAAATGCCACTGCAGTGCATACCTATAAGAATCAACATCTAAATTGTTTTTAATCTAGATAATGACAGAATATATATATCCAGTACTCAATCACAATAAATTCATGTATAACGCACCCAGAAAGCAACTTTTTTAATGGATGACGAAAAACTTTCATGTTCATCCACTTGCTTCTCTGGACTATCTACAGAAGTAGAAGCATGAGTCGTGTTAATGTTGCTGATATTATCGTAGAACCGAGTGCTGCTTCTCTCACTTTCTGCAAACCCATTTCACCAGTGTATTACTACAATTAAATTTCTGAAATGATACCAAGAATATCATACAAAATTCTTAAAATATTAAAACTGCTACAGCGTATAAATCAGACGGTACAAAATAATATTTATTCTCCAGCAATAACTAACGAAAAAACAGTCAACTCAATGTTCTTCAACTATGCTCAGTTGTTAATTGAATTCATAATTCATAATTCATAATTCATAATTCATTCACATAGAAGAAATCCACCTGAAGTAGAAAAATCGTGCTCTTGTTCAGTTCCTTTGGAATAGACAGTAATAGGACAATATCGGCCACGAACATGATGACAAACTGCAAATTCAAAATTCGGTGTCAAATTAAACAACTCACTGAAAACACTGGGTTCATAAATTAAATAAATAAAAAAAAAGATGTAAAGACACAGACCAGAACATAATGAATGAGCGTGAGAGTGAAAGAAGCGAAGAGTGTTCAATTTGGGAGATGATTGAATTGGATGTGAAAACCTAGGCACATGTGAGTCGAACTTGAGAGGAGATCGAACTCCATTGTAAATGACCGAAGCCAATCCCATGGCGTAATTTCGGCCAACACAAAAATCAGCTCTGCCAATTTAATTTTGTGTCTCACCGTTTGTATGGTCCTGCTAGAGCCAGTGAAACGGTGACGTTTTTCGTGAAAAGCTATGTAAGGAAGACAATAATATTGTGCACCATTGCCTCTCGTGATATCGGTTTATTGGCGTTGTGTACTTAGATACATTAAAATTTCACCATATATGTTGTTTATTTAACAAAGACATAATAAATATGTGCAAAAGATGAGAAATATAAATATATTTATAAAATATGTCTTTTTCATTAAAATTAAATTCAAATTGAATTTAAATTAAGATCAAATTTATCAAATTCAATTCGAATTTATTTATATATATATATATATGGTAATTAAATTCAAATTCAACTAATTAATTGTGTCAAATAGCAAGGGTGATATGGTAATTGCAAACTTTATATTAGGTTTGAACCATTAGTAAAATTTAATTTTGAATGAAAAAACACGATTTATGTGATTGAGAAAATGTAGTTTACTCGTTAGGGTTCAATTAATAATCCATAGCAAAAATGTTTGGACAAAAAAGTTGTAGAATGAAGTAAATCTTTAAAGATTATTCATACTCACCAGCAGTGATTAAAAAGGATACATAATCAAGTCATGTCCCCTCATTTTATTTAATATTAATTAAGTTAATAAAAATATTTGTATATACAATTGTTGAATTCGCTTTTAAAATGTGTTGGATACAAGAACAATAAAATTATGTATATATAATTTATGTATTTATTTTATATATTTTGATTAAAGGTAAGTTAAAAATAAATTAAAATCAAATTATATGATAAAACACCTTAATGTTTCAAAAATTATATAAACAACAATATTGCTTAATGACCTAAAATATAGGTCAAACGACTTATTTGCACCCAAAGTTTGTTGAAATATTGTTTAGCCCATTAAATTTGAAAAAGCTAAATTTCCTCCCTTTGTTAAATTTGTTAACAAATTCAGATAAATCTTTTATTACATTGTTAAAAGGCAAAAATACCTTTAAACTAATAATATTTTACCTCTAAAACTTTATTAAATACTTTTTACTCTCATTTATATATATTACAATTGTAAATAATAAAAAAATTATATTAGAATAAATAATTATATGTTTGGATGAAATTAGAATAAAAATTAAGAGGATTTTTTAAATTTGATAAAAATCTAATAGTGTTTTTGACATTTAAAAACAGGTATTTTAAATTTAAAAAGTTTAAATGTATTCTTAAAATTTTTTATAATTTTAAAAATGATAATTGAATTTTTAAATAATATAATAAATTAAAAATATAAATATTCTCTTATATATTATTAAAATTATTATATTATTTTAAAATTTACGTATGTGAATACAATATTTTTATAAGAAAAAAAGATAAATTTTATTTTTTTTCAATAAATTTTAAATTTTAAATATATATTTTATTAAAATATTTAAATAAAATAATATAAATTCACTTTAATCGAATTTAATTTTTTAAAATTTATCCGATAAGAATTATAATTTCGTTTGGGGTGGAAAATAGTCTTTTTGGAATGTTCATGACGAGAACAAATATCAAGAAAAGAATCAACTCACGCGGTTTGCGATCGCATTGAAATATTCCACTCGACCTTTTCCTTTCAATTTTCTTCTTTAACCAAACCCATCAACGGACTCGCTTCTCATCTAGCCTTTTCCTTCGTAGTCTTCACGCTTCATATTTCTCTCGCAAATTCGATGGCAACCGACGCAGACAAACTCAACGCCGTCAACAACGCCACCACCACCACCCCTGCTAGACCATCCTCAGTTGAAAAAAACCCTAAAAAAACCGTGAACACCACAGATCGTGCTCAAAATCCTCCCGCCGCCCCATCGTCTTCCACTGCGACCGTCAGGGTTAAGAAGCACGGTGAGGATTCCAAGACAACAGTCGTCACTTCCGTGTCTCCTGTATCTGGGAATGTAGGTACCATCACCGATACTCAGAAAAAGATCCGCCGAGCCGAGCGTTTCGGTATACCTGTTCAGTTGCTCGAGCAAGAAAAGCGTAATTCCCGAGCTGAAAGGTAAGGAATTCACGTATAAATATTCATCTTTCGGTATTGTAATTTAGGATTTATTTACTTTTGCTCGTTTCAGTGGATACATTTTTTTTTCATTGTTTAGTTTAGTGGCAAAAGAATTACGAATGTAATTTTTGAGCAACTATTATGCCTTAATGCTTTACCATTTTGCAATTGAGCTATGTTCTTCATGGAGAGCATGGTTATAAAATTTCTTATTCTTCTTCGGGATTGTTTTGGTGTGTAAGTGTTTCTTATATTTCAATTGTTTGAACTGCTTTATGTTGTTATTGAACCTAATGACACCTCGGTAGGGTTTATTTTTTTCTATTTATTTTATAAATTTCTCTTGACAATGTACAAGTAGTTGCAAATATAAATATATTCAACTGTTAGTTGCATATTGGTCAAATTAAAACCTAATGGTGGAAACTGTTGATGGTCCTCGTTTTCTGGGATTTCGATCTTAATGATTAAACGATAGGAAGGAAGTGTAAACAAATAGTATAATGGTTGAGGAATTTTGTTTGGTAATTGATAGTAGAATTTTTCTGTATTGTCCCAACCGTTAATTTTTTTCTTTTGGTTCTTCTACTAAGCGATTCAAGCTTGTGTGGTGTAGGTTTGCAACTGCAACCAAGACCAGTGCATCAGAAGTGTCCAAGACATCTGAGGAGTTGAAAAGAAAGGCTAGAGCAGAGAGGTCGTGATCGAAGCTAAATTTATGCAGGGGGAGAAGTTGAAGCTACATTTTTTCACTTTTCTCTTGTTGGCTAATTCCGTTTGTTGTTTTACAGGTTTGGGCTTCCTATTCCAACTATGGCTAGTGACGAGGAGGAAAAAAAGAAAGCTCGGCTTGTCAGATTTGCACCATATTCCAAACCAGACTCACTGGAGGACGATAAAAGAAAAGCGAGGGCACTTCGGTATGAACTACTATGAAATGATGTTTCTCTTATTTTCTGTTGGTGTATCATTTCATGAATGCTTTATAATGTCTTCAATGTCATAGTCAGGTCATTTGTGTTTGCTTGAAAGTTAAAACTGATGGTATCATTGTTTCTGCAGTTTCTCAGGAGCTCCATCTAGTTCACTGTCACAAGTCAATGGTCAGGGCGATATTGATCCAGTAAGGCCATCTTTTTGTGTACTCTTTCATGCAAACTCTTTGAATCAGAAACTTCTGTGTAATTTTGCCTTTTGAAATGCAGATATATACTAATATTTCTGTTGTTATATATTTCAGGGGGCAGCTACTGTTGGCAATGCTGGTGGAGGGGCCTAAAAAATGCCTTACAAATTTGCATGTTAAGGTATGTTTTGAGAATGCTTGTGTAGTATTTTGCTTTGTCTTTACTTTAACTGTTAATTCTACTGATCTATCTATGACCTGCTATAATTTTCCTCTTTTTAATTTTCATTGCAGGTCTAGGTTTCTAACTTCCAGTGATACCCTCCTGACTCTGTACCTATCTCTACCACCTAGTTGCATTACTACATTGACAAGTTTATGCAGGGCAGTTTTTGTGTTAGTTTCTCTGATATAAGTAAACTAGAATATCAATTTTCCTGCTGAGGCCTAGAATAATCATCATCTACTTCTACTATTTACTTATCTTAAAATTTGCTAAGAATATCAAAACTTCTGAAGTACCAACTTGAGGACTTTCCTCTTTTCTTCATTTTTCTCTTCTTAAAAAAAAAAAAAAAAAAAAGGTGTGCTATTTGAGGAAATTACCTAGAGATTAGTTGGCTTAGTTTGGCAGCCTTCCTTTAATATATATTTGACATGTCCAATCTCTAGTATCCTTGTGAAGTGGTTTTTTGTATCATGTGCGAATCAGGCATAGGAAGTGACAGTATGGGCTTGACATCTTTTGATCCTATAATATTAGGTTCTAAATTTATTATTTTGCTTTATAAGTCACCAGGGACCATGTACTTGCTTTTCTCAACCGAATTAAAGAATGTAGGCTTTATCATGTAAGCTTGGTTTGATTGACTCAGCATGCAATTTAATTTTGTTTGGTCATTGCACGTAGACTTATTGTTGGTGAGTGTTCCGAAAAATAGGATCTAGGGTTAATGTTTGATACTTGTAATATATGTTAACAAGTATAGTCAATGTTTCTAGAACAGTAATATGTTTTAAGAAAGGTTATGGCATTGAAGTTTCTGTTGCATGCATTTATTTTGCCTTTTTAGCTGTAGACTGTTGATTAGGTCTTTGCCATTCTATATATTGCTTTAAAGCAAAATTTCTATTGAAAACCTTGTATGATGAGAGCAAAAAAGAGCAGAATGGTGAGTATTTTTTTGTGGTCTTATGTCATGCACTTACTAATGCTGGTCATGGCTGAATGGTGTATTTTTGGTTTGAGCTGCTGTGATCCATATTTTGATGTCGCAATATCAGAGAAATTGCTGTTTGTTGGATTAGGGGAGAATGAAAGGCATATCTACTAATTACTGTTTAGTACTAAGTGAACATTAGAGGTGTAATGGGGCTCAATTGATTTGAAGGAAGGCTGCCATATGAAAATCCTTGTAGGAATGTAGTTATTGAAATGTGTTAAATACTTTTCCTTTTTCTTTTACTACGTTCTTAGAAAAAAAAAAAAAAAAAAAAAAAGTAAGAAATTGCTTGTTTGTTTTCCAAGACAGAAATAACATGCTAGTCCGGTACTTCAGAATTCTGATGTTTTCTTTCCTGTTTTAAGATAAGTAAATACTTGGGAGGTGCTTGTTGATTTTCTTTGGTTTTCACAGGGTGAATTGACCTATAGGGAAGATAGCATGCTGGTAGAGGATTTGTTCAATGATATATGGCTTTATTTTGTTTGGTAGTGTAACCTCTTGAATTCTTTTTTCATTTTTCAATTTCATTGTAATATTTCATGAACATCCACCTTGTATGGATATTCATGATGCTTTTCGGTTGGATTTTATGGAACCGCTGGATAACTAACGTATCTGAGGGAATCAACTGTTTCTTTTTCTACACCTATGGTTTTTGTTAAGGATAAATGATGCATGGTGTTATTCACTATATTATTTGTAATATCTAGAATGACTTAAATGCACTTGAACGGCATCCTTTTAATTAATTTCCTATCACGGGGGCATATTCGTTAGATTTTTTAAACTCCTGGCTTAGACTGATATCTCCACGGTGTTGGACTGCAAGATTTTGTTGGTTTGGAGATGTTAGATTCAAAGGCGGAATTGGAAGAACACTAGACACTAACAACGAAATTGATAATACAGAATGTATTGCTGACTACAAAATGATGTTCAAGCAAAAATTACGCCAAACTTAGGAGCCTTGATAACGAAAATGCAGTAGACTGTATCTCCAAATAGAAAAAACCTGTCTCTGCATAGATTTCAATGACTCTTAGGGCTCGTATTTGGTCAGCTCTCCACCCCATATATATATATATATATATATCTCATGCTTCTCCGGGAAGGAGAGTCTTGTGCCACGATTTGCATAGAATGAATTATTAAGTAAGGCCTCCTTTTATTGAAAAAGGTGAGCTGCAGCTGAAGCTCCTATCAATCAAATCGGGATCTAGATATACAACAATCACAGTGATATCGTCGTGAAAATGTCTTCTCACCCTTCCATCAATCTTTCGCAGGTCTGAGTACCTCATTTCTCTTTTCCTTGCTGCTACTTTCAGTGCAGCTTTAACCAGTCTCCTTGCAATCCCCTGCACCAAAGTTGACAGAGCTTGGGATGTTTAATTAAGCCATCATTATTACAATTATCAAAGCGGTGCTGAGAGAGAGAGAGTGAACTTACATTGCGGGGATTGTTATGGACAATGTTGACAGCCTCCTCGTTGCTAAGATGCTCCCATAGACCATCGGAAGCAAAAATGAGAAACTGGTCTTCTGGGTCGAGTTTGTGTACTAATATTGTTGGTTCTGCGCTAAGGATTGGCCTGTTGAATGGTTCGACCACTCTAAACTTACATGCTAGAGGCTCTCTGTTGAACTCTGCCTTCTTTAGATACGCATCACCAATCGATCTTGAAACCTGGAAAGACACAGGAGAAACCTTATTCTTAATGACTGCCAATGCAAGGAACTTAAGCCTATTAGAATCCTTACTGTTAGGAGCTACAACATAACCTGTATGATGCCTTTCACACGCCATACTTTGTGCTTCAACACAACAATTTGTGAGTCATTGGGATGCAGAGACCGAAGCTCATCTCTCACAGAATCTATATTGGCATTGTGCTCCCTGGATACTTGCATGGCAGAAACTTCTCTGGTGCTCCTTCCAGCTCTCCCTAATACTACTCTTGAATCACCAACATTCGCGATGTATAATACTCCATTGCATATCACCCCCACCAGACAACATGATCCCACTGATGCCATCTGTGGCTTACTGATCCATTGCTTCCTCACCAGGGAGAGAAATCCTTCTTCAGTTGCTGAGAAAGCCTTTCTTATAACATTTTCTGATATTTCACAATGCTCGGATACAAACCCTGACAAGAGTTAATATTTTATCATCAAATTCATTGGAACTGAAAGCAGAAACTATTCAGACTTTATGATAGAAAATGAAATAATACATGAGAAGTTTGTTCGGGATATAGGAACATCAACATACTCTTAAGATTGCGGAAAAGGTTGTCATTGATAAATCTTGCAGTCTCAGGTCCTCCATGCCCATCATAGATTCCGATAAACGTTCCATGAGGACCAGAATTTCTTGAACTTAGTGGCCCTGATTCCAGTTGGCTTTGATCCTCCAGCACGCTATTGGCTTGCATCACAGCCATTGAGAATTCACCATATATATGGCGTCCCAAATCCTTATACCACAACAAACCATCAACACAACCAGAATCTTCTTCTTTGAAATATGATTTCCAACAAGGTTTAACCATTTTCAAGTACTCACCCGATAGCTTATAATAATATATAATTCAGAATCACATCATCCAAATTTTCATGAAAACTTAGAAGAAAAAAGAAACAAGAGTACACTTAATCTAAGGCCCATGTTTTTGTTTATGACTTTGAAGTCACCACCACAATACTTGAAATTATATACCCCTAAAACCAGACACTGATGAACAAGTACAATTCTCAGAACAAGACCAATAGGGTATGGGCTGAATGAGGTAAAAAGTGTATCTAGAGACAATAAGGCAATATTATTTATGAAGTTCAGAGAATAGGATATGTGCTCGTGGTGGTACGTTGAATCTGAGTTAAAATGTGTTGGCTCCTTCCCTCTGTGCCATCATATAAGGAACAGGCTTAGCATTAAAGAACATGGAGATATGATATAAGATACAGTTTGGTCTGAGTTCAGAGAGATGAAAGGGAGCAATGGATGGCAGAAGATCTTCAGTTTGTTGTCAGATGAGATCCAAGATGGGAAAAAGGAGATTTTAATTACAAACTGACATTTTTGTTCTTCTTTTTCTGGTCTCTCTATTATGCTCTTGTTTTTTATGTCTTTATGACCAAGTGAATTCCTCTAAGCTTTTTAATTCCAAGGCTGAAAGTTTGTTTTTCTCTACCTTTATTAGCAATTACCCACCATTTTAGGCAGTTTTTGCTCATCTTAATACTCAATTTCTGTGTTTTTCTCCTTAAACTGAAAATCAAACAAAATATTACAAACTTGTCCATGGATTTAGGAGCATAAGACACCACCACTTATCTTATCCTCTTTTCGTGGACGTTTCAAGTTTCTACTTAGACTCTTTCCTCCCCTATTGCGTTCATTTGCACTAAATTCATAACCTTTTTGTTACACTCTCCACCATCTAAAGGACTGCACTGAGCCAAATTTCGCGATTGAATTACCGATTATACAGCAAGAACTGCTGCATGCTCCACGAAAGAGAGCCAATGCACGGCCAACAGTTATAAGTTTACCATGAAATGGGGACAACTGTGCCCTCTGTGCCGCTGAAGAGTGACCAAGTTTCTGGTACATGCACTACAACTCAGCATACTGCCATGTTTCACCAACTGGGTCTGTAAATTAATCAATGTAGCACTAAAAAAGTAAGAGTAGAGTAAACAAAGTTACACTCATTCCTACTTTTTAATCTGAAATATAGTTGCCCAATTTTTGTGATATATTAGTTTACAGTTTAAACTAAAACTCAATCTTCCCTACTAGAGCTTTTTCTTTATCTTTTGTTTTTTATGTATCTATAATGGAAAAAAAAATATGACCTCATTGGGAAAACTTCCAATAGAGGTTGAGATCATGAAATTGAAAGGCCATCCCCTGGAAATGAGATAGATAGATATCTCAGAGCAGAAAATGATGACCATGTTCTTGTAGCCATCGATCCATCCCAGTGAGTAAAACACTTGATCCAAAGCATTAATGCTCCTGAATCTGATGAGTGTTTAGGCATTTTTTTTCTTATTGTGGAATAGATTGTCCTGTAAACAAGCCAAATTTTGATGAATTTCCAGACCCAGTAGGTGAAACATGGATGTATGCTGAGTTGTAGTGCCTGTACCACAAAACTTGGCCATTCTTCACCAGCAGACAGGGCCCAGTTGCCACCCCATTTCATGTATAACTTGTAACCTTCGGCCATGCGTTGGCTCTCTTTCGTGGACCATTTTTTATGTTAAAAAATCAAAATTTCATTTCACCATTAACATCTTTACTCTTTGACGCCAAATGCTTTATAAAAACTAGAAAATGTGTAGGGGGAAAAGATGGAGCTAAAAAAGATGACGATGCAGTTGATGTCTCCGCACAATTTGCAAGACCTAGTTAAAGTAAAACGTGCATGTGAAGAGGTTGCATAACCAAGCATATAGAGGCCAAAAGAATGATGGGACCTATAGAATATATTTAAGGTTATGCAATAACCAGTGCTTGTATTCTGTCATACTCTTATTAACTTACATATTCTTATTCATATCCTAACAAACATGCTTCATTTTTCGAGGCTGCACCAACACCTTGGCCCTGAATAAGTAATCCCACCTTAATCATCAGTTGTTAACTTAAAAGCATACTTTCTCTATCTTTCTTCTGTATACAATTGATAAATAAAAGTACTATATATACTTTTATGCCTATGAGGTAAACCATGTAAACATGTTTGAATTTTTCATCATATTCATCTTATTCATAATTATATTTGTCAAAAGATGAGAATATTTTTACCCCAAAAAAAAAGTTACTCTTGTGATACCCCTGGACAAATCTCACCTTGGCAAAATACATGATTTCAAATTTATATCTATTTTCCTCAGTTATTTTTAAACTTTCTTTTTAATCATACCTAATACAAATAAAATTTACACCTAATTAACAATGAAAGTGCTTGTAGTTTTAAAGAGAGGTTAGCTGAAAAGCAGTTCTAAAAGAGCACTGAATAGTGGGGGCTAGATTGCCATTAATTTTTTGCTTTTGCCCTCAAACTTAGGCATGTAGACAAGTTAGTCCTTGAGTCTACCCCTCATGGCAACACCACTTAACAAATGAAACCCAATGGATTACACAGAACAAGAAGGTAAGAGCAGTAATTGGGACCCAATTTCAAGCATCAAAATGGACAAGACATAACAACTTTCACATGCTCTCTGTGATGTGCACAATGATTAGAACTTTTATTAATAACCTACCCAACAATCCATTCATCCAAAGATTACCTTAACCATAACTTTACTTGGCCATTTAGCTTAAATGCTAAAAGAACAAAGGTCTTTCTTTCTGTTAAATTATCTAAAAGATGAAATTCTTATTACTATTACCATGCATGAATTCAAAAAGTCTCAACTCTAATCATAGGTCTTCTTCTTTCCATTGAATTCTGAATCCTTTCCCTGGCAAGCCTTAGTGCATCAAGAGCATCTTTAACACTTCCACTCATTATCTTCAGTTCATTTCTTTCTTGGGATTTCTTTGGGAAAGCCACTGGAACTATTGCCATTGAGTTATCCACATAATTTTCATCCTCACCACTCTCATTCCCAGCTTCCTTTGAAATTTTAATGGCTCTAGAGCTGTCAAAATTTACCAGAGATTAGATTTTTAATTAACTTAAAGCCATTAACAATTAATAGTATAAATAAGCAAGTGGAATTGAAGTATACCTGTGATTATCAGCCTCTGAATCTTGACAAACTGGACTTGATTCGTGTATTGTTATTTCATGCGAAGGATCTTCTGAAACGGAATTCTCTTGAATGGAAGAACTTCCACGGCTTTGATTAGAAGAAATGGAATCTGAGATTTCTGGGGTTGTGTTCTGCGGCTTGGATTCATATTCTTCTACCTCTTTGAGGCTTGAAGTGCTTGTCGACGATTGATAAGAATGTAAAGAGTTTTTTGATGAACTAGATTGCTCTGATTCATCCAAAGGAAATGCCATCTTCATCGACTCAAGCTTTTTCTTCAAAATGTTCAGCTTTCTTTCAGCTTTATTTCTCAATTTAATCTCTTGTTTCAGTTTATTTTCCAGCTCAATCAGCTGTATCCATCAAAAAGTTTATGGAAAGAAACACATTAAATCAAACAACAATCTCAAAATTTTTTTCTTACAGTAAACAAGGAAATGTAAATTATAAGCAAACCTTGATGCCCAGTAGCTCTGCATCATCTTTTGCAGCCCTTGAAGCTTGCCTTTCTGCAATTAATCTCCCTCTCAGACACTCCAATGTCCTCAGATTATCATTTGCTCCTATCTTTGTTTCACTAAGAGAACCCCAAAAAAAAAAAAAAAAGCCAGCATCACAATGTGAATATTTCTTTATATTTTTCACGCATGCTCAAACAGAGAGAAATAGAAGAACGGACCTCCATTTCCCATGTTCCTTGCTGGTAGTAGCAATCATTTTCCTCTTCTTTGGCCTGCAACTGAAGTGATCAATTCTGTGATAGTTTTTTCTGTTTTTTTTTTACACTAAAATAGCAAAGTTCACTGCTTTCTTCCCCAGATACTCACTCTCTCAGAGTCTCAGATCAGACCTTGACCCTTTCAAAAAAACTAAAAAAGAAGACAAGTGAAGCAGGAAATGTTGAAAATATATAAAAATAAAATAAATAAATAAAAAGAAGAAGAAAAACTCCTTTTTGGGGAGAATATTTGTTGCAGAGATAGAAATGCAGCTATCAACGTTGGAAATCCAAGGTCATACTTACAGAGAGCTTGGCTCTTTTTGCTATATAAAAAATTTACCATTTCAAGACGGAGCAATAACTTAAGACATTTATTGACTCAAATTTGAAAGAGAAAGAGGTGGCCGGGTTCAAATTTTGAAATCCTTCACGGGGCTTCTTTCTTCTACGTAGATATACAGTTTCATTCTTAATGAAGAATTACCTACCTGTAAGCCGTCACGTGATGCCTCTGAAGTCTGAAATATGTCGCTGTTCTTCTAACACTTGGATTCATGTGGCTTCATTTCTTTTGTTTTTGTTTTCGCCAACTTCCCCGGTCCCGCTCTACGTTTGAAGAAATCACATTTTCATCCCTCATGTCAGAAATTAATTACCTTTTTACCCCAAATTACAAGTCATTCATGGGGATAGATTTGAGCTGGGCTCGATTTATCAATAATTTAAAATATTTAAAATAATATCGTTTTAATATATATATATATATTAAATAGAGCAATGTTATATTAATTAATTTAAATTATTTTTATCTATTCACAAATATCTTCAACTAAGTTCGATAAGTTGAACTTGCAAGTTTTAGACTCAAATTTGATTTAAACTTATAAAATATAAGTTCGTTTTGAACTTATTTAATTCAATTCAAATTTAATTTTAAATTGATTTGACTCAAATTCAATCTTAAACCAAACAATAAAAATAATTGACATGTTAAATATGTTCACAAACTTTAAGGGGTCAGTCTCCTGTTAAGTAAATGTTAGGGCTGGTTCGAGGTGAACCAAATGCGAACATAACTATGTTTGTATTCATATTTGTTTATTATGATTTGATTTGTATTCAAGCTCATACTCTTCGAATTTTTTTATAGTAAAGTTTGAATTTGTTTTCTATTTATATAGTTCAGTTCATATTCGTATTCAATTCGTATGATTCGTATTTATATTTCTTTTAAAAATTATAATTAATAAAATTAAATTAAAAAGTTTTTAATTTAAGTTTAGGTTATGTTCGTATTTGATTCATATAATTTGTATTTAAATTTATATTTGTTGATTTTTAAAATCATAGTTTATGTTTGTGTTCAAATTTGAATAGTTTATTTAGGGTTTGTTCAAGTCAAACTTAAAAATAAATTCAAATATATTCGATTTAAATTTAATCATAGTAAATATTAATGTTTTTAAAGAGCAAATTACATTTTTCTACCCAAGTTTGACTTAAAAATTTTTTCCCCTCAAGATTTTATATATATATATATATATATATATATATATATATATATATATATATATATATATATATATATATATATATTTGGAAAGATTACACTTAAAACATGATAAAATATTATAACAAATAATGATAAAGAGTTTCAGGTTTTCACCTATGTTTGAGACGGGGATACAAAAGTCCTACCTCGCTAAGTTTAAAAAGTCCGGATTCTCACCCCTAACTTAAATTTTTATTTTTTTATTAAAATTACTAAATTATCTCTTTTTAAAATTAAAATTTATAATAAAATATAAAATACTTTTAAATATAAATATTTTTAAAAAATTTAAAAATATATTTAAAAAATTGAAGTAGTCACCGCTGCCGGCACCGGCGGCGGTGGTCGCCCATAATAGAACCAGGTGGCCATTTCCGACCACCTGGTTCCAGCTGGCCTCCCCGTTGGGTGAAGGCGGTCAAATCAACCGCCTCCAATTTTGGAGGAGACGGTCAGATCTAGCCGCATCTGCCCAAAATAAAGGTCAGAAGTGGCCGTAAAGGGCCAACCTTGGCCCCACTGGCCGTTTCCAGCCTTATTTCGGGCGGAGGCGGTCAGATCTGGCTGCCTCCGCCAAAACTGGAGGTGGTCGATTTGGCTGTCTCTACCCAACGGAGAGGCCAGATCTGGCTTCCCCTGGAACCAGGTGGTCGAAAATGGCCACCTGGTTCTATTATGGGCGGCCACCACCGCCGATGCCGACGGCGGTGATTGCTTCAATTTTTTAAAATTTAAAATTTTTTAAATATATTTTTTAATTTTTT
>JAJEJH010000056.1:200100-231114 GCA_026122585.1 Anacardium occidentale
TTATAAATTTTAATATTAAAAGATAAAAATACCCCTGATTATTACTATACATTTATTATTTTTAATATTAAAAATAGTTCAGGGTGAGAGACCAGGCTTTTCAATTTCAGTGGGCAGGACTTGTCCCTGCCTCAAACTATGGGTGGGACATAGTCCTTTGGCCATAAAATGAGGAAAAGTAATTTCAAAGTGTAGCCAATAATGACTGGAATGGATTAATGAAATAGGCTTGCCTTGTAGTCCACTCAAAGATGCAATTTTTTTCAATTTTATTTTATTTAGCAAGGGACACCTATGAATCTTCTTGGCTTTTTCTCACAGAATATGAATTCCTTTGCTGGAGCTTTAAGGACACTCTTTATCATTCACCAGGTCCACTTTATTATCCCACACCCTTTCGTCAGATCCCTCGTCCCCTTCTAACCATGAAAAAGTGTGAATTATTATAAATATATTTTAACCCTCAATACGGAGGCCAAAAGATTTATTCCCACTTTACTGAAAATTTTGAATAATCTAAACACTCATTTGTTGATTTTTTTAATTTATTTTTTAAATTTTGATAAAATAATTTAATACAAATTTTTATTAAAAAAATATATAACATAAATATAATTTAATATTTAAATAAAAATATAAAATTTTAAAAATAAAAAAATAACTATTGCTATTAACGAATAACCTAAGAGACTAAATCTAATTGTTTCTGTTATCAATCATTATAAAAAATGACTATTAAAGTCAAAACAAACTATTTTTAATCATTCTCAATCACATTTGATCTATAAAAAATGAAGAAGACCGTTTTTAACTTTCTAGTTCTTTTATAAGCGATCATTGTTGCCAGTGAAGCTACTGATAACGGTAATGATTTTTTAATTTTTAATTTTATTTATTATTTTAAAAAATTTTAACTAATTTTATAGTTTATTTTAATACTATTTATTTTATTATTTTTTTAATTTTTTTATCAAAATGACAAAAATACATTTTTAATTATTAATATTTACCAATAAATGGATGTTTGGGTTTTTAAAAAGTTAGAGGATAAAATTTTGTCTTTTCACCATACATTAGGTAGGAATGTGTACTTTGGCCTAATGCAAAGTATCTAGTTGTCGTCTCTACATAAGATACAATGGAGAACTAATTTTCTCATATATTTTTTTAATTCCTTAAATCCCATTTAATATAAAAAATAATAACTTAGCTTATAATTATTTTTTTCACAGCTCTATAATTATTTTTATCAAATAAAATAATATTTGAAATAAATGAGATATCATATTAAATGATTTAAATAGAGGAAAAGAATTTATATTGAGCACTTTTTGTAATATGTCCCAAGAAATATCATATTCTATTTTGGACAAATATCTAACCATTGATTCAAAATTCATACTTCCGCTCTAAAATTCCCACTGAAGACTTGATTTTTTGTTATCTTCATTACAAGGGAGGAGTATGTTTTTGCATTTGAAATCTAAAATTTTGACTAATTTTGGAGAATTCGAACAGAAATTCGGCTGAAGGTTGAAGACCAGTTTTGGCCCATACGTCTATTAATAAAGTACTCAATTATATGCCCATTTAAGATATTGGGCTAAGCTGAGCTTTTACGTTAAAACCTGATTGGCCCATCGAAAATCCAGATGCCATGCTGTCAGTATCAAATAGTTGAAGGGTGTGTTTATTTCGGATAATAATTTATTATTAATAATTAAAATTATAATTAAAATAGATTATTTTAAAAAATTATAAATTATAAACTAATAATATAGTTGGAAAATTTTTAATATTAAATAATAAATTACCTTTAAATTAATAACAAATTTGTAAAGTTGACTTGTAGTTGCCAATAATAAAATTAAATAATAATATAATTAAAAATTTAATATTAAATAATAAGTTAAATTTAAATTAATAATAAATTTGTAAAATTGTCTTGTAGTTAATAGTAATAAAATATAATGACATATAACTTTATTAAAATGCAATTTTAAGTTGAACTAAATTAATGGTGCGAACATAGAGAAAATTATATTAAATTAAAAATGAGAGAGCTGGAGATATGACTAAATTTTAATCGAATATATTTAAATTTGTTTTTGAGTTTAATTTGAATAAATTCAAACTGAACTAATCAAATCTGAATATGAACACAAATTTAAACTATAGTTTTAAAAATTGATGAACATAAACTTGAATAGGAACCATATAAACCAAATACGAATATGAATTCGAATTTAAATTAAAAAATTTTTAATTATATTTTATTAATTATAATTTTTAATAAAATATAAATAAGAACCATATGAATCGAATGTGAATACGAATATGAATATGAATCAAATACGAATCTAATTTCTGAATCCAAATCTGAATCTAAACTTTATAAAAAAGAATTTTAATGAATACAAACTAAATTCATAATAAACCAATTGAATATGGATATATATATATATATATATATATATATATTTGTGTTTAATTCAATTACAATCAAACCCTAATTAGAGGAGAAATGATAGGAGAAAACTATAATAAATTAAAAAATCGAGGTTTTGATCTTTGATCTTCTTTGGAACTTTTCGATTTATGATGAGACCTAATAGTCGAGGGGAAAAAAAAAGGCAGAGTTTGAACATATATTTATACTAAAAAAATTAATTATAATTAGAGTATAATTAACTAATGTACATTTGAATATAGGATTTATGTAATCCAAAGTTGAAAAGCAGCTGCTTTCACATACCCCAACCCAAAAGCAAAAGGAATTTGAACATAATAATAACAAAACATACAAAGTGCTTCATCATAATTGATTAATTATGAATTTAATATAATTAATTATGCTAATCCATCTCTAATTACATTCTTATTAGGTTTCTGCATATCTTCTTATGTCTTTCTATAACCTTAACCATAGGCGTCTTTATCAATAAACAACAGATCATCTACAATCCATATCATCACAAATTCACAACCATTCACTCCATTTCACCTTTCTGATTCTGCCACGTGTTACTTTCTTCGTGGTCACATGCATGATGGACTATTAATCTAAACTTCTGCCACTCGCCTGAATCAGAACCTCCCACAGCCGTTGGATCTCCCCGAAAACATCATCGGTCGGAAGCTGGAAACGGCAACAAGGACACGTGTTTCTCTTCCTCAGCCACGGCAAAATACACATCCAATGAAACAAGTGTTCACATGGCAATTCACATACGTCTCTTCCTTCATTGATCTCGTCTTTACATATAACGCACTCCACAGAGCCACCAACTTTCACCTGCACCGATGGCAGTGCCACCACCGCAGCTGGGGCCGCCGCCACCTCCCTCCCGACCTTCCCGCCATTACCCATTACACTAACAAACCTCTGACACCTCGTCACCATTTCAATATACGGCATCAAAATTGCACCTTTGTAACTACCGACGCCGGAGAGAGTCAACAAAGTATCGTAGAAGTGTTTGGTTAATACTACGTGCCATTTGGTGAGTGGGGTTTGAAGTGATTCCGGATTTTGCTGGTGGACTTCACAGAGTAAAAGGAGGAGCAAAGCGGTGTCGGATTCACGTTTTCTGATGGAGTTGAAAGCTTGCGGGGCTGTGTTATGAAAGTGGCGGGTGAGGAGTTGGAGAGAAGAGAGGAGGTGGGTAGCGATGAGGAGGGTTTTGTGGGTGAGGGAGAGGGAGTGAAGATGGCGAAGAGTGCGAAAAAACAGGGACGGGGAGGAGAGGAGGGCGGCGAGAAGGTGGTGGCGGCGGTGGGTGAGTGAGAGAACGGAGTGGGTGAGATCTGAAAGCTCGGAAGAAGTGAGAGTGGACAGTGCTGCAATGATTTTCGCTTGTTCTTCTTCCATGGGTGGTATGTGCGGACCGGCGTGGGAGATTTGAGAAGAGTGGGTATATATATGAAATTCCTTCACTAATTTGGCCGCGAGGGTTGCTGCTAATCACCACTGGCTCCTTTACAAATGGGAAAGCTACGGATAGGTACTATTAAAAAAAAAAAAAAAGATTAGATTCGAATTTAGTATAAATTTATCGAATCAAAATTAGGAGTAATTTGAATTAGATTTAAATAAAAATAATTTGATTTGAATTTAATTCAAATTTATAATTCAAATTTGGTTTGAATTCTTAATTCAAATATCTGATTAAAATTTATAGTTTGAATTCATAATTTATTGATAAAAAGATTTCGTTTTGTTAATCAGTCATTGAACTTAAATCATAAATTTGAGTTTTAAATCCAAATTACAAAGAAGAGCCATAAATTTGAATAAAATTCAAATTATAAATCTAAACAACAAATTTAAATCAAATTATGTCAAATTTTTTCTAATTCAAACTCAACTCATCTTCAGATACTAAACAATTCTCTCAATTTGAACTTAATTTAAATTGAAATTAAATAAATTCAAATTAAAATGAATTGAGCCAAACCGAACCGGCTTTGAATATCAGAGCAGCATGAATTCGGTCCAGGCCTCAATTAGCAAAACTTCTATTGTGGAATGTTTGATAGTGCCAAGCACGTGGCTTCATATAGAGGGCTGAAAAGGTCCACATCGAAATGGAATTCACGGGAGCATATAAGTAAAACACAGGCACATCCAATCTGTCTCCGAAACAAAAATGCTAGTTTCTGAAGAGTTCTCTGGAGATGCAGCCTCCACATCAGGAATAAATCATCTCTCCCCATTCGAATTCTAGTGACATGTTTATCTTTATGTAGGTTTTTTGTTCATACTTTGACTCTTTTGTTGAACAGTCTCCGATTGGTTACTAAGATTTTTGTATCTTTTTAGGGACTAATATTCAGTTATTCGAATTTTGATCCAAATATCTCCCTTTCTCCAGGTGGGATCATGGTTATTTACAACAAGTGCATTATGGGACTCGAATTACCAAGTTAGATCAAGATCTGCTTGGAGATTTGGGCGATCACGTTGGAACAGAAGAGATGAAGGCGGTGGAGTGGCTGAGAATGTAGGTGTTTTTGTCTACAAGCATGTGTCCAATCCAACCGTCCATTTCAAGCACGATTGACAATTTGTTTTCTTTTTATTATATCAAACAAGCACTGCCTTAGTCAAGAGAATGCAAACAATAAGAAGAGCAAAAGAAAGACTTGGCCCATCCATGGCTCCTTCCCCTTGTCTCCGATAAAATAAACTACAATTATTAGCGGGGAAGTTAGCAAATCTTGTCACTCTTGCGCATGTCCCGGCATATTGTCACCCGTCACACTTACATCCACCAACTTCATTTATCTCGGTTTATAGGTTCTTGGAGCTGGGAAAAATGAATCCCCATTGACCATTTTATCCATGTGCAGAGATTTGGAGAATGTGCAAGCACATCAAGGACATTCTGGTGATTATGGAAGGGAAAGTTATGATCGGTTTGGGGAAAAAGAATAGAGACCGGCCAGCTAATAAAATAAAGAAATTAACTGTTTCGTCTATGGCGAAAGGTTGTATCATTGGATGCTTTAACTAGTAAGTAAAGATTACCCACAGGAAGAAAAGAATAAGACAGATAAATTGATTCTAAAAGCAAAGAATTAAAGATGAATTTGGGTTTTCTTTCAGGTTGTAAGTGATGATTACAAACAGAGCAACAATGTTAAAAGTAATCCTAAGTGCACACTGGTCCAAAAGTTGATTGAGCAGCTCAGACAAGTTAGAGGAGAAAGAATTATAGAAATGTATTAATTTCATTTGTTCATTAAGAATGGTATCGATATCAGCTAACATCTCAAGACAAACATACAAATTTTTAAGAATGGGATCCAAAGTCTTCAACAGGACTGGCTCTGCATTGTATGCCTTTTCATTAAACTCGTGAGGCATCAAGCAAACTAATTAAAGGACAAATGTACACTATTTCTATCCATGGGCTAGCCAATTCGCCAAAGCAAAAAATGGCAATCCTTATGTACTAATCAACAGTGGCAGCCGGCTCAAAGCTATTTAGTGTGGGCAACCGAACTGCTGGCTCAACGATAATGGCATTTCTGACCTGCAAGGATCTCCCAAATGTGGGTCAAGATGTGTTAGTCATTTTGCCCTGCACCTCATGTTTTAACAAAGATTCTGATAGTTAATGAGTTCACTGTTCACACAGGCACTCTCCTCTCCGTGATCATTCTGTAACAAATGCCCTTCATTTATCTCATCAGTTCTTTCACTTGATGTGTCCTCTGCAATAAAGCTTTGTAACCCTCCACTGATTTCGATCCAACTACTGCCTGAGATTTTCGTTAACCCATTTTTCATCATTTTTTCCCTCACTCTACCAGCTTTTTCCCATCTTCAAGATTGCGTGTAAATTTTGCCATTATGACGAAATTTCCACTATTTTCAGGTTCAATCTCAAACGGATGATCACAAACAAATTTCATTAAGCAGCACCCAAACGTTAGCATTTGGTCAATTGGCATTTTAGAGACAATATCTACTGCTTCTGATTAACTCTTTGCTTGGCTCAGAAACCATAAAATGCAAGCATAATGCTCGACTGAGTGCTGAATGCTATAATCGGCAGATATGGAAGTGAAAATCTCCCATGCTTTATCCACCAATCCTGAATGAGTACAAGCAGCCAACACTGCTCTAAATCTACCACAGTGCACCCAAAACCTTAGCATAAGTTCAACATCACCAGAAAAGCCCCATTAAACACTGCACCCCAAATCTTAGCCTCTGGTTCAATTGGCATTTTAGAGACAAAATCTACAGCTTCTGATTGCCTCTTTGCTCAGCTTAGAACCCAACCGTGCAAGCATAATGTTCGAGTCAGGACTGAACACCATATTCGGCAGACATGGAATTGAAAATCTCCCATGCGTTATCCACCAATCCCGAATGAGAACAAGCAGCCAACACTACTGTAAAGGTGACTGGGTCTGGCTGAATCCCTTTATTCACCATTTCATTAAAAAGAGTAAGAGCTACACCCATGGGTAGCGTATGCTGAGATTACTGCTGTCCAAATAATCAAGCGCCTACATTTCAGCTGATCAACAAACTGTCGTGTCCCATGAAGATACCCAGCCTTTGCATAAGTATCAATAATGGAAGTTGCAATGTAGATATTACGAGCATAACTGTTTTTAACAGCATAACAATGCATATCTCAGCATTCCACGTACTTATTCCTGGTAGTTATTTCTCGAAACAGATTCATGGTTTTGTCAAAACCACGTAACCAGAAATAATCACACTAAAGGGAACTTTCTTCTCACTGATCTCCTAAAACACTGCTCTTACATAATCCAAACCACCACATATGCATACATTCCAATCAAAGCATTATAAAGCCAAACAAACATGTTGGAAACTTGATGCTTGAAGATTGCAAACAAACAAAAAGAAAAATAAAAATAGTAAGGGTTAGTGATAAAGGAAAATAGTGTACGTAAGCTTAAAAAAACATGTAAATCGTTTTCTTAAAAGCGATATTTACTTCCTTTACTTTTGAAATTATTATGATATTAATTACAAATAACTTTAATAAATATGATAAGTTTTATGAATTTCTGCGTTTAACAAATAGTAAAAGAATTCAATAAAAAATAAAGAAAGTATTTGATCTTTAAAAAAAAAAATTAATAATAAAAATATTATGTATAAAACAAATTTTGTGACCTATATGAAAAAATAAAAAATTATAACTTTTGATATAAAAAATTACAACATAAAAAATTATAATAATTATTACGATTTTTGATACAAAAAGCTATCATATAAAAAATTTGTTGGTATAAAAAGCTATAATATGAAAATTTGTAATTAAAATCTAACTTTTGAAAATTTTATTTAAAATTCAATTTTTAGTTAATTTATATAGGAAGAATTCCAACAAAACATCCACTTTAATTTGATGCTCAATTGAAAACTTATAAACTTCCATTCACACAACAAGATCATCTGATTGCCCACACGCCTGACTTCTGTCACTCCATCTGATCTCAACACAGAATTATTCAACATCTCTCTATATAATCCCACACACTCTCCATAAAACCCTCCCTGTGAATAGCCAGAAAGCAAATTTCATGTAACAGTATCCCTCCCTGATATTCTATCAAACAACGCCCTCATTGAAGCAATGTCATCACATATCGAATAAAACATAATCAAACCGTTGACAATAAACACACCGGAATCAAACCCACATCTCAAAACATAAGCATGAACCTCCTTAGCCAATCTTGACTCACAAAACAAACCAGACAATGCCTTTAAAACAAACGTGATTGTAAAATTATCAAGCTTCCAATCCACGGAAGAACATGGCTAAAAAGACGAAGACAACTTCAAAGTATCGGTATAATTGTCGTGAACAGAGTACGCAATAACCATGGCGTTATAAGAGAAGACAGCTTTGCGGAAAATTTTATCGAACACGCGGTGGGCTTGGAAGATAATATTAGATTTCGAGTAAATAATTTTGAAATTTGAAGCCAGAAAGTTTTCGGGAGGCAACGGAGAAGAGAAGAAGTCGGCCGTGGATGGCGGGCAGTGTTCGAATTTTTGAAAATAATAGTTTCGTTTGTGTTAGTTTTCTTTTATTTTTGTGTGCATGAAGCAGTTAACGACGTCGTTTTGTAACGCATATTTTTGCAGGTCAAATATTAAGTTTCGAGTGGGCTGACGACAATGTCGTTCCGCTTAGATCTGTGTTCGGGTCGTGTTCTGCTGCAGTTGGGTACCTGAAACGGGTAGGGTTTTTGTTGTTGTACTTGCTTTTAACAGTCCTAGGGTTTATTGAAATGGAATGAACAAAATATCTCCGAAAGAACGGAACTAATGGTTTTATTGATCTTTTCTATTTCTACTGGTACAAATTCTCAGGATGAAGGCGCCTTTTACATCATCCTTTTTATGTTATATTTGATGTTCCCCTTGTTAAGAATTTATAAAGAATATGTATGGCTCATTGTTTTTGTTAGAATTATGTTTTTTATATATCCAATTTTGGTCTTCTTTTGCTTCGTTCTGTAGAAAATGGAAACAAGATTTGATTATTATGAGATGAATTTCGGAAAGAAAGAAAGAGAACTTGATTGAATTGAATTCTTTTTATTATCTAACTAAAAAGACGGTGAAATTGAACATTCGTTCTGGCATTGAGGATTTTTATTTTATTTTTATGCATCTTGAGCATCCAACATTGTTTATCTGGCAAGGTTATAGGCTGATTTTCTTTGTGCATTTTATTTAAAACTCTGTTATTAAGATTGATGTGGGTAGTGAATAATTCAGAATTGCAAAGGACGTCTTTTGGTTTGTTTCCTGATTAGAGGGGTAGAGTAATGCTGTAACAATTTTGTTTTTTGCATTGTTGTTAATCTAATGTTGTTTTGGCTTAGATGAGCTTGAGTATGGTTTGGCTTAGATGAATTGTGCATTGATATGTTTAAATTGTGAATTGTTTCTACTTTTCAGATTGTTTTCACCTCTACTAGGTTTATGTGAAAGAATATTAGAAATGGAGAATATGTGCAAAGAGATGGAATCCGAGGTTTCTATGACAGAGGTTTATGAGTTACCAGGAGAGCCTGCTGTTGTTATCAACGGAGTGCCTGAGATATCCCCAGGTGGAAAGGAGTGTGTTTTTCCTGATGTGGTGAGTGACACAAAATCCCCAGGAGATGGAGGATTTGGTGAATGGTTGGAAGGGAGGGAAGTTCAAAAGCTGTTCGGGGAGCAATATTATTCTGGTACTGTGACCCAGTTTGACAAGGAAAGTGGTTGGTACAGGGTGGTGTATGAAGATGGTGATTCTGAAGATCTTGACTGGCCTGAGTTGGAAGAGGTGCTTCTGCCTCTAGACATTTCAGTACCATTGAAAGCATTGGCAATGAAAATCATCAAGAAGAATCAAAAACCTATTGATATTTCTGAAAGCAGTTCAGCTCCATCGCGAAAACGAAAGACCCTGAAAATGGGAAATAAGGGAAAGAATGTTGATGCACAAGAAGCTCCAGTTCTGAATATCGCTAGTTCATAGGAGGTGAGTGAATACGTAGTACCATTCCAAAATCTGGTTCACACAACTCAGAAGCACTGGATTCACAGAAGAAAGAAGCAACCTGAAGAAAAATTGTCTTCGAAGCCACAGAGATGACCTCAAAACTACGATGTCCGCACTCTCGGGGTATCCAACCAACTTCATACCAGTGTAAAAATTGATGGCTGTTGTGATAGAAAAGCTTTTAATTTATTTCCTCTTTGCAATATGGCTCTGTGACTTTTGAACCAACTCTCCCATGGTTGTTCTTGAGAACTTCTGGTTTAATGTTGTTAATGTAATTGCTGTAACAATTTAATAGGCCTTTTATGAAAGGTCTTATCTTACATTTTCCAGGGCGGGTTTGTTGCTATTGGCTTTCTTGGGGATAAATGCTGCATTAAATTAAATTTAAATAATTTCTTAATATAAGCAAGTCAATTAATAATAAATTATACATTTACAAGATTTATTTTCTCCTTTAATTAAAAAAAAAAAAAATTCCCAAGTGGAAGCAAATCTTCAGCAAATCAAAACACTTGTAAATTTCCAAAGGAGGCCACACCTCTTGGTTTGCCTACCCAATTTCCATACAGCCCCTTTGTAACACCAACTTCTCTACATCCAAGGGCCCACGTTCATCCACCTCAGCTTCTTCTTTCTCCAAGTGACGTGATTTATATAAACATCTCATCACCTTCTTCCTCTTCCTCTTCCTCTTCCTCTTCAACCTTTCTCACTCTTTCTCATTATTTTTAATCCTAGGGTTCTCAAGGGTTAATGCCCTCATTTTCTTTTTGTTTCCTGAGACAATTACACGAGGTAACCCGTTGTATATGTCTCTTAGAAATGAAGATACAGTGTGGAGTGTTTTTCTTTTAACGTTATGTGGGTTGCTTTTATATGATGAAAACTTATCTAATATCTAAGGCAAAAAGAGTTGTCATTGTGTTACTCTTACTTCGCGGTAACAAACTAAACTAAAATATGAGTATTTTTTAATCTTAATTCTTTGTGACCAAAGGGTTTGTGATGATCGTTTATTTTTGTACTTGGGTTATGGAAAAAAGGCTTTGGGATCTTTAGAATGTGTCATGTTGCTTTGTCGTGATTTTTGCCTTTTTATGGTTTATGTGATTAGAGAATGAACTCTTCCTTTGTTTGGATGATTGAATAATGTCAGATAATAGAATATGTTTCCCTCTAGCTTTTTGTTATAGCAAAGTTTCCCATTAATATTATTTTTTCCAAGTTTGTGTTCCATCTCAAAGTGTTAATTCAGTGATATTATGTGGATGTTGCAACAATATGAGAACTCATATGACATCTAAATTATTGTCACATTATTGATTCTTAGATCATTTTCACTTTCACTTGAATGTAAAATTTGAATACAAATATTAAAATGTAGTGCATGTTTTAAATGATGATGCTAATTCAGTCACATGTCTGTGAAAATATGTGACAATTAATATGCCGATCCTATCACTTGAACTATTTGATATAAATTTGGGAGATGAGTAAATATTTTGCTAAATGGTTGCGGTGCTTTGTGCTTTATGCATTCATTTAATGAAAAATGAATGCCATACTCATTATGCCAATAGGTTATGGCCTGTAAAGCTAGGTAGAGTTTTTTGCTCTTTGTTACCTCTATAATAATTTGAGGAATCCTTGTTCAATATATTGGCTTTTTATACTTCATATTGTTTATAATCAACCAGTTCCTTTTAGAATTTTTCTTTTTCTGAACTCATGTGAAAATTTGGGTATCAGCAGGAATTTTTCCTTGGCTGGTGGGTATGACGGGGAAGATGGTCAGAGTTCCAAGTGTACATGAAAGTGTACCGGAGATGATGGATCTATCTTAAATTATTCTTCCTGCTTGAAACTCTAAAAAGATGGAATTCCAAGTTCAGTGAAGAGAATGAAGCATGTGGAGTCAAAGGTTTCACCAATGGAAAAGTTGTCAGCTCAATGTCGTTTTAGAAAGATAGGGCAATCAGGTGGTTCTTTACAGGATCCTTCTCATCAGAATCAGGTAGTGCAAGGCAAAAAGTTTGGTGTTTCTTGTAGTGCAGGAACCCAGCGAGTAAGTAGTGATGTTAGTATAGAATTATTAAACTGTGAAGAAGCAGCTCTTGCTTTGATGAAACTGGCAAAAGATAGTTGGGGATTGCCTAAGAATGAATCATTTTCAAACAAAGGGCACTATAGTGCTAATGGGATGCTGGGCAGTGTGGTGATAGATCGATTGAATGACAAAACTCCGTATGGTAAATATCCTCATATTGATGGGTGTGAAGCTAGGCTTTCTAAGAGGTTCCAGCCACCGAAAGTTGAAGATATGGAGGAAGGCAGTGGTAGCTTGCGCAAGAAGAAAAGAAAAGTTGGCAATTCCTTTTCTTTTCTCCACATGAGTGGTAAGGTTGGTGAGCAGGGTAACTCAAATGAAACAGTTAAGATGTTGGAGAGTACTGAATTGATCATTAACAAAGACAAGCAGTGTGTTGAAACTTGTCTTAGGAATGCTAGCAATACAGTAGGCAACTCATTGTTTGAGAGTGGCAGACTACCAATGAAGCAGAGGAAGAAGAAAGCTGATGCAACACACATAAGTTGCATAGTTAAATCTGATCCCTGTCACTTCAAGTCAAGGGGGGTTTGTGCTTTGAAGAAACAGGGTTTCAAGAAGGAGAAAAGTGATGCTGGTTCTTCACTCAGCTTAATTTCGGAATCATGCTTTGCAAAAAGAGGAGCTAAAGACACTGCAGTTCCAGAAACAAAACCTTTGAAGAAACCAGAATTATCTCCAATAAGCCCCACTTTTCATAAGGGATTCTCATTCTCCATTTTACATTTTCTGTCTGCCATTCGCATTGCAATGGTTACTCCAGATGCAGAAGATGATACCATAGCATTCAGCAAGCATCTTAAGAAATACAGTAGTAACATTGGAGAAACAGAGAACAATAACCTACCTTCTCTCACCATAAATGAGATTGTTGAACGGGTGAGAGCAAATCCAGGAGATCCTTGTATCCTTGAAGCTCAAGAGCCACTTGAGGATCTAGTTAGGGGAGCTCTGGATATCTTTTCTTCCAAGCTAGGGCCTCCAGGTGCTAGGGGCTGGCAGGCACTTGCTTTATATTTGAAGTCCAGAAAAAGTTGGTCCTGGATTGGTCCTGCCTCCTTTAAGCTGAATGAAGTCATCAAGGAACAACTCTCTGCTGAATCTTGGGGTATCCCTCACATAACTCTTCTGAAACTGGTTGATTCTTTCACTAATTGGCTGAGAAGTTTCTATGAAAAACTTGAACAAATTGGAAACCTTCCAGCACCACCTGTGACTTCAATGCTAGCAACTGCAAATTTGGAGGAAAGATTAAGAAGTGCAAGACCTAGGAAGTGCATTGCCACCATTAGCCCTTGTTCTAAAGAAGTAAGGGCTTATTTTCAGAAGGAGGAAGCTCTTCGGTATTCAGTTCCTGAGAGAGCGTTTTCATATACAGCACTGGATGGTAGAAAGTCCACAGTTGCTCCTTTGAGAAGGAGCAGTGGGAAGCCATCATCAAAAGTTCGAGATCATTATATGCTTAGGGTTGATCGGCCACCTCATGTGACAGTTCTCTGTCTTGTGAGGGATGCAGCTGCCAGATTGCCTGGAAGAATGGGTACAAGGGCTGATGTTTGTATTCTTATGAGAGACTCACAATATATGGTGGCAGGTATATCTGATGAACAACTTAATCAAGTTGTTAGTCGAGGCCTGGATCGTCTGCACTATGAAAATGATCCTTGTGTACAATTCAATGGAGATGCAAAGTTATGGGTTTATTTACATGGAGAAAGAGAAGAAGATGACTTTCTGGATGATGGCACGGTAAGCGTGAGAAGCTGTTGATGCAATGACAAAGCCTGTCCAGAATTAGTTGGTGTAATGATCGATGGTAGAAAGTTTCTTTTTGTCATAGAGATGATTTAGTTTCATTAAACTGGCATGCACACTGAAATAAATTTGATTGAAAGGTTATGTTAATAAGATTTAAGCATGATTCCTACAACTTGATATTATATTAAAATAGAATCTTCGTATATTTCTGCAAAACTTCTGATACGCTGAATTCTCATGGCTCATATTAAAGGTATTGGTGCCTTCAAACATGGTAGTATGTGGGGTCTGGTGACCCCACTCAGAATTTCTTTTATATCTTCGCCAGTTGGAGCGGCACAAACACAAGTCCCACCTCGCAGTAAACAAAATGCTGAACGAATAGTGGTGAGCTGCGTACATCGATGGGGCATTTTCAATTATGAATATTATTTCTCTTAAAACATTTACGAAGAAGAAACCTTATTTTGCTGTACAATGGCTTCGAACACTATCACAATCTAAACTAGACAAGGCATTGAGAGTGCTGGATATCTTATCGCCTAGAACAAGAGTCAGTACAACTGGCCAAACCCATCTTCGGCTCATTCAGGATCTTCTTCAAACAGATTCGAACCAACTCGATCTGGGACAACATATTGGGTATGATATGGCTGGTTCAAACTCAGCTGTTGGATTATCAAATGTAATTCATGAAATGCTTAAACATGATGTTGAGAACTGGAATTCGAACTCGATCATTTCACGTCCTGATTTACACGGGGAAGGATTAAAAATTGATGCAATTGTTCTGTCAAATGCTGTAAGCTTATGTGGGTCTGCACGTGACATCCATGGCGGTGCTCAGTACCACTCCTTAGCAATAAGAAGTGGGTTTGTGGCTAATGTTTATGTAGGGAGTTCGTTGATCAGTTTGTATGGTAAATGCGGTGAGGTGCTTCATGCATATAAATTGTTTGAGGAAATGCCTCTGAGAAATGTAGTCTCGTGGACAGCAATTATTGCGGCCTTTGCACAGGAGTGGCGGGTTGAGATGTGTTTGGAGCTTTATCGGATGATGAGAAATTCAACGTCAAAGCCCAATGATTTCACTTTCACGAGTATTTTGAGTGCTTGTACAGGCAGTGGAGCTCTTGGGCAGGGAAGAAGTGCTCATTGTCAGAGTATTCAAATGGGTTTTCAATCCTACATTCAAGTTGCCAATGCTCTCATCTCCATGTATTGCAAGTGTGGGAGTGTTGAAGATGCATATTACGTGTTCAACAATATGCATAGTAAAGATATTGTATCATGGAATTCCATGATCGCAGGGTATGCTCAGCATGGACTCGCAGAACAGGCGATTGATCTTTTCGAAGAGATGAAGAAACAAATTGTTCAACCAGATGCCATTACTTTTCTTAGTGTTCTCTCTTCATGCCGCCATGCAGGCCTGGTTGAAAAGGGCAAAGAATATTTTCATTCCATGGTTGAGCATGGTTTAGAGCCAGAACTAGGTCATTATTCATGTGTTGTTGATCTTCTTGGCCGGGCTGGTTTGCTTGAAGAGGCACGAGATTTCATCCAAAAGATGCCCGTTTGTCCCAATGCTGTCATATGGGGTTCGCTACTTGCTTCCTGCAGACTTCATGGTGGCGTCTGGGTTGGTATACAGGCTGCAGAGAGCCGACTGTTGCTGGAACCAGAATGCGCTGCTACCCATGTGCAATTGGCAAATCTGTATGCGAGTGTTAAGTGCTGGGATCAGGCAGCAAGGGTGAGGAAATTGATGAAAGATAAAGGGCTGAAAACAAATCCTGGGCACAGTTGGATTGAGATTAAGAACTCTGTTTACATTTTTAGGGCAGAAGACAAGTCAAACACCAGGCTGGCTGAAATTCTTGCTGTAGTAGATTGTTTGGTTGATCACATGAAATCTTTAGGCAATGAGCCTGAAACGGAGCATGAAGTGGTTGATGCTACCTTAAAAGAAGCAACCTAATTGAGTAAAAGTTAATGAATTTGTGCCACAGCCAGTCATTATACATCACATTGATAAGCAATTTTTGTTAGCAAAACAAGAATATCATCAAATTATTTCTGGTCAATTTCACATACTAATGCTGTGTAAATTATCTCTGTAGGTTCGCTAAGTATTAACACTGTTGAGAATGGTAAGTGAATATAGACCAAGCTATTCTCCCTGAAAACAACCACCAATATTTGACCACACAAGGGAAAACAAACATGAAAATAAGAGGACCTACACCAAATATAAAACAAGTTACTCCACAAAAATCTAGTCCAATAAGAATCATATCAGTTACCAAATCCAACTAATAATACATAGAAAAGTTAATTGCTTTGAATCAAAATTATTTAACTCCTAATGTCCCCTATCAAACAAGGAAATATTCCAAATATGGAATGCTATCACAAATACTCAACATTGTTCAAACCAAGGCATAAAATTAAACCTTATGATTGATCCTATTGCAGTGCCACCAGTTAAGAAAATCACTGTAGAACTCGCATCAAAATTTGATTATTGAGACAGAAGCCTCTATTCTTCCTAAGATATGCATTCATTGCCTGTGTCTGTGAGGGGAAGCGAACAGTTGCCATTCTAATGAGCTCAGGGTTTCCTGGCCTGCAATGGTAATTTAAAAGATTCAGCATATGGACAAAAGAAAAATACAAGTATGATTGTCTTGCTTCGACATAGAATGTCAAGCTAACCTTACAAACATCTGGATGGATGATGCATCAAATTCACAGCCAGAGAGAAACCGCTCTACATCATCTGAAAGTGCAGTTTGAGGAATTCCTTCCAGTAAAACCTTAACACAAATCGAAATATCAGGAAAAAGTTTACAAGTAATAGCAATGCATGAGTGAGCAATCTTCAAATTGCATGAAGATGTTCTGCAAAATGTTAGAAATTGCATCAACATCAACTGAAAAAAGATCTAGAGACCACTTCAAGGACCAATTTTAAGTTCTACCTTCCACAAATATTGGCCTATTCTAGAACAAGATAATGAAATTGCCACCAGCTCAGTATGTAGCATTTAGCAATGCCATGCAATCAATTGTTTTGCACGAATGCACTAGATGGCAAACAAACCAAATAGCCACTCAGAAGCATGAAACCAAAATTTTCTTTGGAAAATATATCCTTTATTTGCTTCAAAACCAAGAGATAAATAATCATAGACAAAACTTCAAACTATACTTAAATCTTCCCAAGAAAATCATACACCTTAGAACAGAACAAACTCCACAAGAAAGCTGAAAAAATGAAGTTATTTTAGAAATGCACCTCATACAGCCACCAGATAAGACAGAGGTCACCTTAACTTTCTTATCATAAGAAGTGGCAGGTATAACATCACAGAAATTATAACACATAAAATTTGTGACACAATAGTATCTTTAACAACAAAATAAAAATGTGCAACTATCTCAATTTATATGCTTTGTTAAACCCAAGAATCATCTAACATTATAACAACTGATGATTAAAAATTAACACTCCAAATAACTACATATAAGAGGTAAATAATCAAGAACTTGACTTACAGTTTTTCCATTATACGGCATAACAATCTCCCAATCAGAACGATCAACCTGATATTCAAACACAAACCCATAAGATCTATTGAAAAAAATACATACACAAAGAATAAATGATTTGTCAAAACCTGGTACATATTGATAACCACATTACCCTGTCCAATCTGTACATGCGGCCCTTCTTTGCAATAGCCTTAAAAGCATTATCAAAGGCCGAACGTGACGGGAATTGTACCAATCTTATCACAACAACAAACTTAAATAAATAAAATAACTCAAACAAAATCTGTTTTTCGCAATGTCATGATCAACAGAAAAAAAAAGCTTGAATAAGCCGAAAAAAAAAAAAACCACAAACAAAGCAAGGAAGAATACATTCCAACCGGCATAAAGTTCCGTGTGTAGTTTATTTTAATATCGTCCGGCGTCAAATTACCGCCTTCCAGCAGATTAATTATATCACTCTTCAATGTTTGTTTTCGTATCGTAAAGCCACTCAATCTCCCATACACACCTGACATAATAGAAAACGAATTAAATAAAGAAACAATACGTTTCGCTCTTCATAAGTTAAGTTCGTTAAAAACCCTAAACCCTAAACTCAAAATTTTTTATTTTTTTAAAAAAGCATGAAAATGCTCAAATAAATTCTCATATACGCCAAAAAGAAAGCACCTCCGTCTGGTGTTTGAAGAAATGGATCAATAGATGAACTGTCCGCAGAAGCTGGAGTTTCCGTTTCGGTGGAGAAACGTTTCGGCGATTGGCGAAGAAAAAATGGGAGGGCATGACTTGGCCTGATCGTTTGAAGCGAAAAGCTCGATTTGATAGCGTTTCGAACAAGACTCATGATTTTGGAGGAGTAAGGATTTCGTCGTCTTCTGTGCCTGAATGGAGTGGCAGTAGGGTTGGTGGTAGTAATGTGTGAAGATGATGGATGAAGTGATGCGTTTTAATAAGTCAAAATTACTTTTTTATCCCAAACTCTCTGAGGGTTTTAATGTAAATTGGAATTGGGCAAGTACGAGTAATGTTATTTTTAAAACCCTAATAATAATTCCATTAAAAAAATATATTTTAGGACTATTTCTTCTTTTAATAGTTCTCCTGAATACATATATATATATATATTCCAAAACCCTAATTAAAAAAAGGGTAAACTAAAATTGGTTGTTTGTATGAGAAAATGACATTTTTCCCATTAAGTGGAAGAAATTCAACATAGTGTTCCAAAATTTTTAAAAAATATGAAATTTTAAATATATCATGAGAAATTAACTTCGGTGACGAACGAAAGATTAAAAATTAAAAAAAAAATTCATTATTTAAGAGGATTAACAAATAGAACAAAAAATTATTTTAGTTTATAATTTTATTTAAAAAATAATTTATTTTTTGGTTTTGTTAGAAAATTGTTTGAATTACTACCATATTATAAAATGTTTAAAAACAAATTAAACAATTAAATATTTTAAAATTTTTGATTTAATTTTATAATTTGAATCATTTTACATATTGATATATTCTTATAAGACGAGAAATTTTATTAACAAATGCTAATTTTTGTTTTGCATTTATTTATATAAAAGGCCAATGGATTTATTTGCACCCAAGGTTTACCAAAAAAAAAATAAAATCTCATTCTCTAATTTTAAAAAATCCGAACACTTATTCATTGATCATTTTTCATCATTATTTTTTATTTTTTTTGATAAAATGATTAAATTTCTTATTATAAAAAAATAAATATAATAAAAATATAATTTAATATTTAAATAAAAAAATTTTAAAAAATTAAAAATAAAATAAAAAATAGTCACTGTTGCCAATAAACAAACCAGGAGGTTGAAAATAACCTTTTTGGTTTATGGGGAGGCCAGATCGATACATCCTATTTGATAGAGAAGACTAGCCTCCTCTATCAATCGTGGTCAAAAATGGCCTTTAGGGTTAAAACTGACTATTTTCGCTTATGATTGTTGGTGAAAACGGTTAGATTTGATCGTTTTTACCAAAAATGGAGAAGGTTAATTTAATCGGTCTTTTGATTTTTTTTTTTATTGGTGGCCACTGTTGATAGTAGTGATTTAAATTTTTTATAAATTATTTTAATATTTTTATAAAATTTATTTTATTATTTTTAAAATTCTTTTTATTAAAAAGATGAAAATATTTTTTTAATTGTTAAATTTAATTATTAATTATTAATTTTGATTAACAGATAAATATTTAAATTTAAAAAATTAAAGAATAAAATCAGATGTCTTCGATAAACTTTGGGTGGAAAGATGTAATTACCAAAAACAAAAAAAAAATTGGGTGGAAAGATGTCGCTTCGCCTAAAAAAATTGTGACGTTAAAGAGGGTTGAAATGTAATTGTGCTTCATGAATCAGATAAATATAATTACCTTTGTGATAATCACTGTAACTTATATGCCATTTAATAAATGGCAGCCTTTTGTGTCACGTTTCGTCTTTTCACCTGCACCACATAAATTGCTATTTTAAAACCATATAATATAATAAAATATATAAAATGAAGCAGATAGATTTGGAGCGTATATTTTATATATAAGCTCAAATTAAAAAATAAAATGAAAACAGATCAAGCTGTTCCAGTATAATACCAAGCATAATCTAGACCATATGGAAATATTTGTGGATACGAATTATGATCGAAGATTAAACTATATTATATAAAGTAGACCATATAAAACTATAAAAAAAATAATCAGAAAAATGTAGAAAGAAAACGGCCAAACAACTAATTTCCATCTAAGATTTCTTTTTAAATCATAAAATCTTATTCAAAAATTTTTAAAAATCAAATTTTATATTTTTTCAATATTTTCTGATAAAATATCAAAATATTTTTCATAAAAATAAATAATATTAATATTAAAATAAAATTTTATATAAAATAATATTAATATAATAATTAAAAATTAATAAAAATAAAAAATTAAGAAATTAAAAAAAACAAGTCGTCTATGTTATCGAAATGACTAAATTTAACTGTCAATCATATTAAGTAGTTATTTTCGATTATTTGATTAAATTTTTTATAATCACAACTATCAGTAGTAGTGGTTGTTTTTTAAATTTTTTTAAAATATTTTAATTAATTTTTTTAATTTTGATTATTATATTAATGTTATTTACTTTTTAAATGTTTTTATAAATTTAATTTAAATTTTTATTTTTAAAATTTTTTGTATTTGAAAAGATAAAAATATTTTTTAATTAATTAAATTTAAAGATTAATTATTAATTATTAATTTTGATTAAGGGCATTGAAATATCTTTAAGCAAACGTTGGGTGGGAATGAGTGGTTTGGCCAAAGGAAGATGAAGACCAGTTGAACCTTCTGGGACGGAGGTACAACTGGGGTTTGGGGTCTTGTGTACGAAAATATGAACGGCGACAGTGTTGTTGACAAGACATGCGAATGTGAACATGGCCTATTAGGCGACCGCTCTTCACGCTCCTCCTATCACGATCTTAAAACCAATTTAACATTAAATTATTTATTTTTAATTAACGAGAAATAATTCAATATCATTTTTTTACTGTTAATTATATTTATTATTAAAAATACTTTCTCTATCCTTCTTCCATTCTTTCATGATTTGATAAAAGGAGAAAAAATAGATAAAAATTAATTAAAATAATTTATTTTAAATTTAATCAACAAACAAATTAAGAATCTTGATCTTTAATTTCAAAAAACTTAACCACTCAATCTTTTTTTTTTCAAAATTTTATGTAAAATTTAATTATAATCGATGTTATTAATTAATAGAAATTGCTTGGTGGTTGTATTTAGCTATGATTTATGGATAAAAAATTATTTATTTTATGGGAAAATAATAAATTTTTTACCCTGCAAATTTGGGAATTAAATATTTTCAATAAAATACATAATTTTGATTATATTTATATAATTCATAAAAATTAAAATAACTTAAACACATAAAAATAAATTATTTTAATTAGTGGTCCTTAAAGATTCAGAAAATTAACATACACCAAAAATCAGTATTAATTTGGAAAATGTAATAATCAGTACAGTACCCTTTAAATGAATCTATTCATGTGGGCCTATCCACAGGCGCGTGAAAGCAGGACTCTTTCGTATCGATCGTACGTACGTCCAGTTACTTTCCGTTCTGCCACGTAATACATAAGCTTTGGTGTATATTCTTCGGCACATGATTCTTCAGTTAATACAAGGACTCACCTCCACGAGATGGCAATTATTAATCCAAGGCGGGTCGTTTCTTATTGGATGAACGTCACTGCCACATGTTCTGGAAACGATAGTGCGTGTTTCGTTATATATGGAAGACGTTGGTGCCCAGTAGCGTGTATGTGTATTTTGTGAGAGTGGTTGTCGACTGGAATATGGATTTTGCGTGGATACTTGATTTTCTTCAGGGTATGATTAAGCCGGTGGCTGCCACGGCCGTGGTGTTAATGGCGGTGTTGTTGTCCATCTTTCAAAAGCTTGGGTTGGAGGGTGAGATGATTTATTCCATTATCAGGGCGTTTCTTCAGCTCTCTGTTATTGGCTTTGTTCTTCAGTTCATTTTTACCCAAGAAAAGAGTGTTTGGATCATTCTTGCTTACCTTTTCATGGTTCGTGCTTAATTCTTCTCGTTTCTATTTTTTTTCACTGCTTTTTTGCACGGTTCGATTTTCCGTACATGGGTTCTCTAAAAGAACTGAAAGAATTTTGTAGTCAAAGAGTTCAGAGAAAACATCTAATATAGATATAATTTGGCTCTCAGGTTGATATTATTATATACAGATTCGGAGATCCGATGTTCTAACTCAGCTTAATTACCTGAAATGGGAAAAAACAGAGAGGGTCCATGCTTTACCGTCTACATAGAGAAAAGAGTATGAAATGTCTGAAAATAATTCGATCTATTCATATCGTCCACGAGTTTCACGGAATTTTTCATCCTCTGTATTAGTCAAATGAGTAAATATGAACTAAACAAGTGAAACTTAAATTTTGGAGACGCAGGCAGGGCCTTCTTCTTCCAATTTTCGCGATTCCCTCTTGCAGTTAACGTGTTTCTGGGTGTGGCTGTTACTGGTGTCTTTGTTCTTGATATGGCTTCACCTTGTCTTGCAGGTCACTGTTGCTGGTTACACGGCGGGTCAACGAGCGAAACATGTCCCTCGCGGGAAGTACGTCGCCGGAGCTTCTATCCTGGCTGGAACTGCAGTGACCATGTTTTTGCTTGTTATACTACAGGTTTTCCCTTTCACTCCAAGATACATCATCCCAGTTGCAGGAATGATGGTTGGAAATGCAATGACTGTAACCGGAGTAACAATGAAAAGACTTCGAGATGATATCAAGACACAACTGAGCTTGGTAAGTTCTAATGTGCAGAAGAATTCTGGATAATGCTTCGAAATCGTGTGGAAATCAGAATGTGACAAGATCTACATTTTACTTGGATTTTCATTAAGTTATTTCGAGTTACGAGTTTTTTTATAGGGAATGTCCCAAATTCAAGTGGCCATGGAATCATCAAATTGATGGTTTTGTCTACAGGTGGAGACAGCATTAGCTCTGGGTGCAACGCCGCGGCAAGCAACACTTCAGCAGGTGAAGAGGGCTCTGGTTATTGCACTGTCTCCGGTATTGGACAACGCGAAAACTGTGGGTCTAATTTCACTTCCTGGGGCAATGACTGGACTGATAATGGGAGGAGCTTCTCCCCTGGAGGCCATTCAACTGCAGATTGTAGTGATGAATATGCTGATTGGTGCATCTACTGTTAGCAGCATCATGTCGACTTACCTCTGCTGGCCTGCCTTCTTCACCACAGCATATCAGCTAGAAGCTAAAGTCTTTCAGTACTGAACGAAGACTTTAGTTTCACCCTTTGTCTCATGTCCTTCAACCTTTTGAGCTCACCGTATAGGCTCTCTCGATACCACTACACACCCTAATTGTTACTATTATTGTCGATTTTGATATGTGACGTTTCTCTTTATTGGTCGACATCCATAGGCATTCAACCTTCGTATGCATGGTCATTTATGATGTTCAATTATACGACTTTCATGTATCAAACACATATCATGGTTATGTTTGTTTTTATGGTAGTCTTATATAGTATTTGGAGTCATGTTTAAAATTAAAATTCCATAAAAAGGATGCATAAAATGGTTTATAAAAGAGAGATGTCAATCCTCCTTAAATCAGAAGTTGCATCCTGCATCAATTAAAATTCCAAGCATGGATGCCCGAACATGTATCTCAAGCATGCATGATCATGTGTCCATCATTAATCTCATATGACACAATTTACATAAGTTGAATGAGTGTATACTCTTTACACATGGCCATTCACTAGTTTTAAACCACAGATTTCTATTGAGCCATAAACTAAAGCATGTGATTATTGTTTAGGGCAGAGCTAACCAATAAAAGGAACAATAGCGAGGGAAAAGTGAAAATTGGGGCTAAAAATGAAAATTCTATTGTTTAGGGGTGTTCAAAACGATAACAAGACAGTATTATTTTTCACAAATATATTTAAAAAATGGTTTATAGTTTTTTTCTTTTTTACAAATATATTTAAAAAAATAGTTTAGGGTTTAGTTATAAAACTACTTAAACCACAACCTAAATTATATAATGTTTTTAAAAAATTTTAACTTAAAACCAATTTATTTTCTAAATTAAATGAAATTATAATTTTTAATAGTTTAATTTAATTTTATAATTAAAATTATTTTATGTACACCTAGACGACGAAAAAGTTCATGAGCATTTTGTGAAGCGTGGCATCTACTTTTAGTCGGGTTTGGAATGTGATTATGGTTAATTAAATAAGATAAAAGGCTAAAAGACTATTCTCACCCAAGGTTTCCCCTAAAGCCCCTTACGTTCCCACTTTTTAAAACCCAATTATTTCCTCATTAACAATGTTTTTAATCTAATTTTTTAATATTTTTGATAAAATTAGTATAATACCCTTATTAAAATAAAAGAATTATAATAAAAATATAATTTAATCTTTGAATATAAAAATGTATAAAAATTTAAAAACCAATAAAATTAAAAAACAAACAAAATAACAATGACTACAAAAAAATAAACTAAGTGGCTAAAAACGGTTATTTGGTTTTTGAGACAATTATATTGGTTGCTTTTTTCGATAAAGATAATAAAATCTAACCGTCTCGACTATTAACCATGATTAAAAATAATTTGTGGAGTTAAGACTGACAATTTTTAACCGTTTTTTATTAAGATTGATAACGGAAATAGTTAGATCTAGTAATTCTGTGAACCAGGTGATCGTTTTTAACTACTTGACTTATTTTTAGATTTTTTTTATAATTTTTATAATATTTTTATAAATTTTGTTTTATTATATTTTATTTTTTTATTAAAAAGATAAAAACGATCGACCATTAAATTTATTCATCAATCTTGATCAATAAAAATGTGATTGAATTTTAAAAGTTGAAAAGTGAAATTTTTCTTTACGAGAAACATTGGGTGGGAATATACCCTTTGGCCTAAGATAAATACCACCAGCTTGATAATGACTTTGACTTATATGTTTTATTAAATTAAAATAAATTATTTTAAAAATAATAATATATTTGAATACATTAATACATATAAATAATTATTATATTTAATTAAACTAAAAAATAATATTACATTTTTACAAATTATAAATTGAAAATAAAAAATTACAATTATTATCTATTATTCAATCAACTAAAAAAAATTATCCCGAACAATCGCTACCGGAATGGCTCTCAATTATCCTTTTTAGTCTTCATGTGACACCCTTTTGTGTCACGTTTCATCTTTCTACTTGCATCAAATAATTTACTATTTTAAAACCATGTAATAAAATATCTAACATTGGACTAGGTAGATTTGGATGATGCATTTTATTTATAGGTTCAAATTAAAAAATGAAAGACTAACTAACTTCCTGTTGTCGGGGTGTGACCAAAAAATATCTTTTACCCTTAATTGATATAAATTATGTTTTCTCGATCAAAATCAAACTCTATTTAAAATGATTAGTAACATAAAAGTAAAATAATAATTTTATAATTTATTAATTTTTAAAAAAATTCAAACATTTTAAATATGTCAATTTAATTATTTAAAAGGGTTAAAACTCATAAATCAAGTTCTAAAATTTTTTCAAATTTTTATTAATCTTGAAACTACTGTATGACTATAATAGTTATAATATGATATTTATATTTATAATTTATTATATTTTGTTCAATTTTTTTAGAATATAATTATTACTTTTAAATCTATTAGGTGATATATTGATACTTTTTAAAAAATTCAAAAGGCCGGAAATCTTTTTTGAATTTTCAATAACTATTTGAAAAAATATTTTAAAAAATTACAATTTATCTCTAGATATATGAGTATATAATAAATACATCTTAAATCGATGAGAAGAGAGGAAAAATAGGGTGAGTAGGATTGTATTCGAACTGAACATGTTTAAATTTGTTTTTTAGTTCAGTTCAAATGAGTTTGAAACGAACTGTTTAAATCAAACATAAACATAAACTCAAACTATGGTTTTAAAAATTGACAAATACGAACTGTATAAATCAAATATGAATATAAATCCGAACTTAAATTAAATTTATTTAATTATAATTTTTTAAAAAATATAAATACAAATTATATGAATTGAATATGAATACGAATACGAACTGAATGTGAATCGAATTATATGAACGAATATAAATCCGAATTTTACTATAAAAATTGGTCGAATATGAATCGAATTATAATAAGTGAATTCAAATACAAACATATACATGGTTTGGTTTTGAAAGTTGGTTTTTAAAATTGAATTAAATTTGGATTAGAAAAAAATTTAATTTAAATTTGATTTAAATTTAGGATTTATATTTATAACTCAATTTTAATTTAAATTCATAATTAGAATTTATGATTTAAATTTATAATTTGTTAATAAAATCATATTATTTATCAAAAAAAATCCAAATTTAAAGTATAAATTCATACTATAAATTTAATCTAAAGTTAAATTAAATTAAATTAAATTATTTTTTATTTAATCTGAATTCAAAATAACAAATATTCGAATCGATTTGGTTCGCATTCACCCTGGTCTCTGTTGTTGACTGGCTGTTTGAAATAAAAACTACGAGACTTCCTATCTGCTGCGGCTTATAGTTTTGTGATAAAAATATAGAAAGAAAAGTGAAAATCAGTTAAACCTGGTAGGAGGGAGGTGGAACTGGGGGCGCAGGATTCTGTACGAATATGATAATGTTGACAAGGCATGTGAATGTCAACGTCACCAAGTTTGTATTTTTTGTTTCCACTTTTGACCTTGCCAAGAGTAGCGTGTAGGCCTAGCCCTACTTGATTGCAACATTCCGAAAGCCCACGCGCGCGTGGAAGCGGGACTCTTTCGTATCGATCGTACGTACTTCAGTTACTTTCCGCCTCATTTTGCGAATTATTTAATCAATCAATCATGTTCGGCCACGTAATAAGCTTAAACTTAGGTTCATATGCTTTGGCTCTACTCTGATTCTTCAGCTGATACAAATAGTCACTCCACGAGTTGGGAAATTTCAGATCTAAGGAAGGTCGTTTCTTATTGAATGATCTTCATCGCCACATGTTGTCGGGACGGTAGTGCCAGTGTTTCGTTATTTATGGAAGACGTTGGTGTCCAGTAGCTTGGTATGTGTATTTTGTGAGAGTGTTTGGCGATTGGAATATGGATTTTGCGTGGATACTTGATTTTCTCCAGGGTATGATAAAGCCGGTGGCTGCCACGGCGGTGGTGCTAATGGCTGTGTTGTTGTCCATCTTTCAAAAGCTTGGGTTGGAGGGTGAGATGATTTATTCCATTATCAGGGCGTTTCTTCAACTCTCTGTTATTGGCTTTGTTCTTCAGTTCATTTTCACCCAAGAAAAGAGTGTTTGGATCATTCTTGCTTACCTTTTCATGGTTCGTTCTTATTTATTCTCGTTTCTATTTTTCCCCTGCTTTCTTTTCACGGTTGGATGTCCTGTACATAGGTTCTCTAAAAGAACTGAATTCAGAGAAAACATCTACTATAGATATAATTTCGCTCTCAGGTTGATATTATTATATACAGGTACAGAGATCTGATGTTCTTACACAGCTTAGTTACCCGAAATGAGAAAAGACAGACAGGGTCCATGCTGATCTTCTGTCTGTTCTGTCGAGAAAAGAGTCTGGAACGTCTAAGAATAATTTGATCTATTCATATTGTCCACAAGTTTCGCTGAATTAATCCTCCTCCGAATCAGCCAAATATATGAACTAAACAAGTGAAATTTAAATTTCGGAGATGCAGAGCCTTTTTCATCCATTTTATTACAAACCCTTTTGCAGTTATCATGTTTCTGGGTTTTACTGTTACTTATGTCTTGGTTCTTGATATTGTTTCACAATTTCTTGCAGGTCACAGTTGCTGGTTACACGGCGGGTCAACGAGCGAAACATGTACCTCGTGCGAAGTACGTCGCCGGAGCTTCTATCTTGGCTGGAACTGCAGTGACCATGTTTTTGCTTGTTATACTAAATGTTTTCCCTTTCACCCCAAGATACATCATCCCAGTTACCGGAATGATGGTTGGAAATGCAATGACTGTAACCGGAGTCACAATGAAAAGACTTAGAGATGATATCAAGACACAACTGAGCTTGGTAAGTTCTAACGTTTAGCAGAATCAATGGATGATGTTCTGAGATCGTTTGAAGATCCGAATGCGACAAGATCTTAATTTTATTATAGACGTTTCTAGGGAATGTTCCAAATTAAAGGGCCAATGGCTTCATCAAATTGGTGGCTTTGTTTACAGGTGGAGACAGCATTAGCACTGGGTGCAACGCCGCGGCAAGCAACACTTCAGCAGGTGAAGAGGGCTCTGGTTATTGCACTCTCTCCGGTATTGGACAACGCGAAAACAGTAGGTCTAATTTCACTTCCTGGGGCAATGACAGGACTGATAATGGGAGGAGCTTCTCCGCTGGAGGCCATTCAGCTGCAGATTGTAGTAATGAATATGCTAATCGGTGCGTCTACTGTTAGCAGCATCATGTCTACTTACCTTTGCTGGCCTGCCTTCTTCACCGCAGCATATCAGCTAGAAACTAAAGTCTTCAGTACTGAATGAGACTTATAAAATTATTGGATACCAATGAAATTTGAGGATTCTATTAATTGCGACATATATGAACTCCTTAATACAATCAATCTACGTTTGCTGTTGCAGCAGTCTTCCATCAATGTCTTAGAAATTCTACAAGTTTTCTTAGCCTAGTCGGTGCAGTAATCTTCTGGGGCATTTTGAAATTTGATCTGGTAATAGCTATCTTATTGTTCACTACATGGTTGATGTCATATTGAGGCCATACCCGAGGATGATGCTATTATCCTTCGGTTAAAGGGATTCTCAATTTCCCACCTTCTACATATAAAAGCTATGATAACATAACCCTTCCGAGCAGTGATGCCAAAAGAATATCTGGCGTTGCAAGCAGAATCATTTGCCGCAACGACATGCCTGACCCGGCCAATCTGTCTTTGCATTAGGCCATATATATTTTAAGTAATATGACAGCCAATAATCTGTTATGCTGACTGCAATTTCAAGAAACTCTATAGTTGCTGGGTTTACAATGAACAGAAACAGAGGTAATATTCTATAGAAAAATGAAATTACAAAAACTCAAAGATGAAGCGGGGGATTTCAAACGTAATAAGGTCTTGCGAAAAAACACTGAAAATATAGGATTTGGTTGAAGGGACAGATACAGCCAGATTAATAAATTAAGTAAATGCAACAATTGGGTCTTTTAAAGACTTAGACTAATTTTTAATGGATTATCCCATCTTTTATCAAATTCCAATAATTTAAAACTTACATTAAATCGTATATCTAAATTATAAATTATTTAATATAATAAGTTCAATTATATTAATAATCTAAATATTTTAATTAGCCGACTGCATTAATTAAAATATTAATTAATGTTAATCAATATTGAAACATTTTAGCATCAAATTGACAAAATAGTCTTTGATAGTAGACAACATTAGAGTCAAGTCATGTTGACATAAGAGGGTGATTTTGTCTTTTTGACTGGGTCGCGCTTCTACTAGCAAAAAACAATAAGGATAATTTTTTTTTTGAGTGGCAAAATCAACTTTTTGTCAATTGCTTCTAATTTTTGCGGGGAGTTGCATATGGAAAGGTAGGCTGGATTGTTAGGCTCGGACAGCCCAAGAAAATGGGGCCAACCCGGCTTGAAATAATCTTTTTTTATAAAAGAGGAATTATTGTAGATTCAGTTATTAAAATAAAATTACGTTTCACATGTGGATTATGTTCCAGGAGCACCGTTGCCCAACTGCCAACTGTCCACGGAAACAGTTGAAAGGTCCAACCGATCCCACTCGCTCACTTACTCACTCACTCGCGCCACCTCACTTTATACTTCAATCCCGCACAACGTGGCAAGACTTTTTTAACCACCGCGCGCAATGCGCATCCTGCGTTTCACAGACGCCACGCTGTCCATTAACCCGTAGCGCGATCCGCTCCTCTCCTCCCGTCTTCTCCCTTCCCTCTCCCTCACGAAACAAAAAGAATACAAAAAATTAAGCAAAAATAACCGCCATAGTTTCCTGAAGCAGCTTCTTCGTAATTAGATGAAACGGAGAACGAATTAGGTGCGTAGTGCGCACTTCCGGTTTAATTTTCTGATTGATCCGAGCCGGATTATGATCTCCGTGAATAAAAATCGATTCGTTAGTGGATGGTGACACAGCCGTTATGTCGATTCCGAGTTCATTGAATTCCAAGGCTTCTTTTGTTTTCGTCGTCCTTTTGATTTTTTTCAGCTTCTATCCAGGTAAATTTTCTGGAGAAACAAGCAGAGATTGTACGTTAAAACTGTTATGCTACGGTTTTAATTTGAAATATCATTTTTCTTTAGCCCATATTGTTTTTCTGGTAGGTTTCATATTAGCGGCTGTTGTAACGCTTGATTCGATTGAAATTTATACTACTCACGAATGGATTCCGCAGTCTAAACCAACGGTTTATTTCCAATGTAAAGGAGAGAACAAGACGATTTTGCCGGATGTCAAGCACGCTGATCATATGTATTCTTTCAAGAAGGAAGAATCTTGGCAGGTTAGTATTCCACTCCTTTTGCGTTAAAACTTTTCATTTCTGTTTTTAAACTATCCGTCATAAATATGGACAAACTTGGAAGACATTATCAAGTGGACAACAAGTATATTTTGCCGAGGAAATTGAAAGCCAAGACTGGTATTGAAATACATATATAATTATATTGTGTTGTTTTGTCTGTGTTACTAGACTGTATTAGAGAGGCTGGGGCCTTTGGAATTTACTTGGTGTTATTTGTATTTGGGATTGTATAGCACTCGTTACTGTTAAGTGTGGTACTTCTTGGTGAAC
>JAJEJH010000056.1:231129-343487 GCA_026122585.1 Anacardium occidentale
ACAGTTGAAAGGTCCAACCGATCCCACTCGCTCACTTACTCACTCACTCGCGCCACCTCACTTTATACTTCAATCCCGCACAACGTGGCAAGACTTTTTTAACCACCGCGCGCAATGCGCATCCTGCGTTTCACAGACGCCACGCTGTCCATTAACCCGTAGCGCGATCCGCTCCTCTCCTCCCGTCTTCTCCCTTCCCTCTCCCTCACGAAACAAAAAGAATACAAAAAATTAAGCAAAAATAACCGCCATAGTTTCCTGAAGCAGCTTCTTCGTAATTAGATGAAACGGAGAACGAATTAGGTGCGTAGTGCGCACTTCCGGTTTAATTTTCTGATTGATCCGAGCCGGATTATGATCTCCGTGAATAAAAATCGATTCGTTAGTGGATGGTGACACAGCCGTTATGTCGATTCCGAGTTCATTGAATTCCAAGGCTTCTTTTGTTTTCGTCGTCCTTTTGATTTTTTTCAGCTTCTATCCAGGTAAATTTTCTGGAGAAACAAGCAGAGATTGTACGTTAAAACTGTTATGCTACGGTTTTAATTTGAAATATCATTTTTCTTTAGCCCATATTGTTTTTCTGGTAGGTTTCATATTAGCGGCTGTTGTAACGCTTGATTCGATTGAAATTTATACTACTCACGAATGGATTCCGCAGTCTAAACCAACGGTTTATTTCCAATGTAAAGGAGAGAACAAGACGATTTTGCCGGATGTCAAGCACGCTGATCATATGTATTCTTTCAAGAAGGAAGAATCTTGGCAGGTTAGTATTCCACTCCTTTTGCGTTAAAACTTTTCATTTCTGTTTTTAAACTATCCGTCATAAATATGGACAAACTTGGAAGACATTATCAAGTGGACAACAAGTATATTTTGCCGAGGAAATTGAAAGCCAAGACTGGTATTGAAATACATATATAATTATATTGTGTTGTTTTGTCTGTGTTACTAGACTGTATTAGAGAGGCTGGGGCCTTTGGAATTTACTTGGTGTTATTTGTATTTGGGATTGTATAGCACTCGTTACTGTTAAGTGTGGTACTTCTTGGTGAACCTTAAATATGGTTTTTCATGTCTGCAGCCGCTAACAGATTTTTCCAGCCAGAAATGCAAGCGATGTGGGTTTTATGAAGAGGATAAGATTAAGTCAGATGATGTGTTTGACGAGTGGGAGTTTTGTCCTTCTGATTTTGCAGCTAGTAAGGGGAAATATACTCGAGACAAGGAAAAGGAATTTAAGGCCACTTTTCTTTGTCTGGAGTGCAAGTCCGAAGCAAGCTGTGAGTTTATTGCTTTCTAACTTAATGGTTAGAGCTCTATTTTGATTTGGTGACCTATGTTGGACATGTACAACTCACATGCCATATGAATGTGATTGTTTGAGAGCATGCAGTTTCTTGTGATTTGTTTGCATTCAAAGGAATGATTCTGCTTATGCCAGAGGACCTTGAAATCTTAATCTCTTTTTTTGCGTATCTGGGACTATGGCTGTTTAAGAAGTCCTGTGTGTTTCTAGATATAAATGGACAATATTCTTTAGGTAGAAGCAGAAAGTAGATATGAAAGCAGTCTGAAAAGACTAAAGCTGTGCAAAGAATATGTTTCAAAAGAAGAGTTAAGCATAGATGGAGAAGGACCTGATAAACATGGAGTTTTGGTTGTGCAAGTATAAAGTTCACACTGGGTTTTCGATTAGGGTAAATCTTTGGAACGTGAAGTGGTTTTGGCAAGCATAAGTGTTAGTTGTGTCAGTCTTTAATAGCTTTGCTAACTGCAATGGTTTTTTGGCTTTGATCTGGCTATATAGTTGATCATCCTGGCTGTTGCATTTTTTGCTCATATTCATTCTTCTTGGAAATTTTAGATGCAATTTTTCCTCAAATAAATTGCTGAAAAGCATGTTTCTTTGTGATCATTATTTTGTTTGATGTGTTTGTAGCTTTCAGTTCAGCCTCTAGCACGCCTAATGGAGAAGAGAGGTGGAATGTTGGTATAATAATACTTATTGCAGCACTTGCTTCAACTGTACTGATAGTTGGAGGGGTGGCGTCATATAGGTACTGGCAAAAGAAGAGGAGAGAGCGAGAACAAGCTCGGTTTTTGAAACTGTTTGAAGATGGAGATGACATTGAGGATGAATTAGACCTTGGTATGTAACATGATAAGTTACAATAACTTGAATGTCTCCTGGACGGTGAGTTGATCTTACATGATTTTGCTAACGTAAGCATAAAATCTGAAAAAGAAAAAGTTCTTTTCCACTTCTCGATGTGCTCTAGCTGATACACATGTTTATGCTATCACAGGGTGAGCTTGTAGTTGGGCTGGTGCTGGGTTATATTCTGTTGTTGGTGACGAGGCAAAGTATACTGTTGTTAATGAGTAGTAAATTCATCATGATCAAGTACACTAAAAGCAAATGAGGGAACTTGGGATCGAAATTCTGAAGCAAAATGAAGTAATTTGGATCGCTAGTCCGTAGCAAAATGAAGAACACTCCGAAAAGTCAAGCTTTAGTACATAGGACTTTATTGTCGACCGCCTTTCAAGCTTTGGTTCAGATTTATCTTAGTTTATTTTACTAATTTATTGGACTAAAATCTTGAATAATGCACATTTCATTCCAATTATAGTGAATGACGGGTTAATGAGATTATTAACACAATAAGTTTAAAAAAAATTAAATTTTTATTAATTTTTGAAAAATTAATTATTAATTTTAACAACCAAAAAATATTTATATTTTTTTATTTAAATATTATTAAAAATATATTTAAATTATAAAGACCATTTTTAATTTATAAAGGGTAAGTATGTAATTTTTTATATTAAAAATTATCATATTTTTAAAAATATTTTTATAACTTAAATAATTTGTAATATAATATTTATATTTTTAATTTATTATATTTTTTAAAATTTAATTATTAATTTTAAGTTATTAAGGTTTATTTTAAAATTTTGAAAATTTAAAATACGTCCCCAACTTTTATTGAACTCTAAAAACTTTTCTTAAAATTTCAAAAAAACACCTCAAATTTGTTTTTTTAATAATTTTATAAAAAATTTAATAAATAGATAAAAATTTAATTACTTTTTCAAATTTATATATCGAGACTTCGTTATTTTAACCGGATTAAGTCTTTCGGCGTTTCCAAAATAACTAGAACTTACTGGTGTGCAATGAGGCCACTAACAAAATGGCAAGCAACGGTAGGCCACTATACCCATTGCCAACTACCCACTTGTAAATTTTAGTGCCAGTAACCATCTCAAGACGAACAGAAACTAAGTGCATGAAGGTGCATCCTGCATCACTTTTTAAGTCTACTGAAAACAAGTAAATTTTCAGGTCCGTTAGACGGGCTTATGCTTTCAAATTTTCCTCAAGATTCAAGTTCCTCTGTAACATATTGGGTCGCAATACAATATGGTTAGGGACTGGGAAGAATACTGCATCAGAAAGGAAGTCGTTTAACATTTTCAAATCATACAGAGCCAACATTTTCGTTCTCAAAACACTGATTTACATCAGGAACATGATTCAATATTCCATTGTCACCAGTCTCAAGGGATACCCGGTTCTTCATCCTCATCAAGAAGAGATGGGCCATTTGCTCGACGAATGAATCTAGCATACTCTTTCAATGTTTCACTTATTCTACGTCTTGAGGACACAGGAAATGACTTAGTCCTCATTCTTGCTTTTGCAAAGTCTGGATCAACCTCAGATGATGATGATGATGATGATGAGGTTAATGAGGGTGGCACCAGTGGTCCATCAATCCCATGAGCAGCGCAGGAGCCATCGACGTAAAGATTTGGTGCAATAACAAGAACATCATTGAAAGAAACCCTTCCACCGCCAGTTGCAACAACGAGAGAGGTGTTGCGGAGGGTACGCAGGGTGGTGTTGTCAGGGATACTGAGAAGGGAATCGTAATAGAAGGCTCCGGCATTTGACACGTGGCCGCGAACAGAGGTTGCATCGAGAGGAAAGTTAATCAGGGTACTATCTGGGGGCGCAAAGTAGGTTTGGCGGGAGGATTTGCTGGTTAGGTTGTATCTGTGAAGGGCCTGAGCAAAGAGGGTGAAGCCGCTAGAAGAGAGAGTGATGGCCATGGCTTCTGAGCATAAGGACTCGGCTGTCGGAGTGATTGCAAAGAAAGCTAGGAGTAAGATGGCGGTGGCTGAAATTTGAGAGATTGAATTCTCCATTTTGACAAAAAGACAGAAATCAAGATCCAAGACTGTGTAAAAGAAATCTGTCTTGTATCAGATCCCGCTAAATTAATAGATATAACGGTTTTAACAGATTTGGAACGCCAGTTCTATGTTTAAGATGGTTGATACACGTGGCTGTCTTGTGCTTCAATCACTCATTTAAAGCCATGACCTAGGTCTTGCATAATTTTGCATTATTTATTCATCCGATATAGTACATTGCGAACAAAATTTGGTTAAGATTGTGATTTTTACACAACATTAATTCAAATTGATATGAAAATTTTAAATAAAATATTACGTAACATAATAATAATAACAATTTTTAATATTAATTATTTTTTTATTCGATATAAAAAGTTTTACTCCACAAAATTTTTGTTCTATAATTCGAATCAACAAGAAACACAAGATATCTGAAAAATACCTCGTATTATTAGTATTATAAAAAATGTGCAAACAAATACAATGATACTATACAATAATACATAACTGAATACAATATAAGTGCAACGAAATCATGGCTGTGAAGAACCAACCTTAACACGTGCATTCTTGTATTTTATTACATAGACGCTTGCACAACTTAACGACCTCGTGTGTTTCTTTATATAAGACACGCACGATCATGCTTCTAAGACACATATGATCTTGTGTCTGGCCAACTTTGTAAAATAAGACTCTTTTATCCTCTTTGTTATAAATCAATTTATGCAAGGATAATTAGATATTTTAACATAGTTTTTTTATCTTATGACATTCTAAAAGAGATAATATCTTTTTCTACATCTTTCTCAACATGGACATAAATGTCTCTTATACCTTTATGGTCCGTAAACATAGCATAAACATCATCATTCCCATAGAAAATTTCCACACCAATTGAGTATATATCTATGAATTTTTGGTAGATACTCAAAATGTCAATGAAAGAGTTACAATCTTGCTATAAGTCCTTCTTGACATGCTGCATATCACCAAAGTGAACAAAAAGACAATGGGATATGAGTTCACTTGAAAAACAAATGGTTTGTGAATTGGAGTTTTCTATAAAAAGTTAGAGTTGTTTAAGTGAATGAAGGTCAGTCTTTCAACTTCAACTACTAATAGGTCAACCTGAAATGTAAAACTATACTAACTGAGTAGGATATAAATTCTAAAAAAGAAAAAATTTCTAAAGCCCTTGTGTGCAGTTTCATATACTTCAAATGGTTTGTGAATTAGAGTTTTCTATAGAAAGTTAAGGCTATTTAAGTGAAAGAAGGTCAAGTCTATCAATTTCAACTACAAGTGAGTCAACTTGAAATGTAAAACTACGCTAACCAAGTTAGACAAAAAATCTAAAATAGAAAAAATTTATAAGCCCCCTGTACATAGTTTCATACACTTCAAATAATTTGTAAATTAGAGTTTTCTATAAAAAATTATGACTATTTAAGTGAAGAAATGCTAAGTTTATCATCTTCAACTACTAATAAGTTGTAGTTTCATAAGCTTCAATGGGTGGTTTAACTTTTTTGTAGTGGTTATTTAAGGTCAATATTAAATAGCAATAACAATACTTCCTGTTCTCAAAAGCACAAACCATGAAAAGACAACTCACACCATTAGATTTTGAGTATAAGAAAAGGAAGCAATTAATTAGACTATGTGGCTTCTTTAATTACTCTTTCATGTGAAGTGTACTTATAAATTACTTAACCCATTAAAATAAATTTTAGGAAACGTTTAGCTTTAAGGAACACATCAGATTTTGACTACGATTTGGCCAAAGGACTACTTCCCACCCATAGTTTGAGGTGGGGACAAAGTCCCACCCGTCAGTTTTCAAAAATCCGGTCTCCCACCCATAGAAACAATTTAATATTAAATAAAATAGAAAACAGTAACATTTCAGGGACAATTTTATCATTTTATAATTAAAATTTTATAAAATAATAAAATAAATTTTATATAAATTTAAAAAAATATTAAAAAAAATAAACTGACCACAACCGTCGATGCCGACGATGGTGGCCGTTGATAACCGCACCAGGTGGCCATCTCCGGCCAGCTGGTTCAAGAGAGGCCAGATCTGGCCTCTCCGTTCTGTGGAGACGGCCAGATCGGCCGCCTCCTGTTTTGGAGGAGGCGACCAGATCTGACCACCTCCGTCAGATCTAGCCATCGAAAACGGTCGAAGAGGACCGGTATTGATCCCAACGGCTGTTTCTGGCCACGTTTTAAACATTGCATTTTCTAATGGATTTAAACATAAAACCCTAAAAATTAATAAAATTACAGTATTTAAGTGCTTTTAACTTAACTGAATATAAAACCCTAAAATGTTGTAGATTTGAATAATAAATAATCTAAAAGATTACAGAAAGTTGTAAAGAGAAAATTGGTCAGAGAGACCTAGCTATTACGGGCCACCCTCTGAAAATTCGTTAGAGGGATTTGTTTGTCTTAGAAGTTGGAGAGTGAATGGCAAGTGAAACAAAATAAGTGATATTTATTTTAAAAGCTCTTGTGGCTGCTTTGTTCCCCACTTAGGTAACTTTCTAAAATTACATTATGACCATGAAACTTGCAAGTATTTAATTTTTCTATGATAACAATTAACAATATACAAATATGAACCCCCTGAATTTGGATGAAACAACGGTTTTTTACTCTTTAGGTTTGAAAATTTTATTTAAGTGTATTTAATTATATGTATATTAAATTTATTAATAAAATTTGTTAATATTTTATAAAGTTGATAAAAAAAATTATTTCTATGTCATTATTTATGCTAAGTTCGAGTTCAAATCAATTTTAAAAACAAATTAATTTTTTCAATTCAATCTCAATTTAAATTTAAGTCGAATCAATTTTAAAGACTAAATAAATTTAGTTTAGACCCATTCTTATCAATAACAATGAACTTATGAGTTTTTTTAATGAGAAATTTAAAAAACCCATCATTAAAAGTATATATTTATTTATTTTTAACGAGAGTATAAATAATTGATAGCTAAAATCATGAAATTTGCATTTATAACGACTGGATATTTATTCTCTCGCTATTTTTTTTCTTGCTAAAACCTATTTCTTTTGTAATATGATTTTATATCAAGCATTCACTAATGATAACGAGGAAAAAGATAAAATCAAACTTTGTTAATGATTTTAATCCTATCGATCTATCAAATATTGATGTTTCAAACTTTTTTTAAGAGTAGGAATGTAAGTCCCTTGACTAGTGACGTGATTATTCAAAAGTTTTAAAAATAGTTTTCATCTTATATAAACATTTATTTTCAAGTTATGAAGTCACAAACTTTACTTTGTGTTTCTCTTTTACCATTAACTCTTTTCTTTTATTATTTTTGTACATTATAATTAATGTAATTTTTTAAATGAAATGATTAGAACTTCAAAATTGTAACATTGGCTTCAAAAGATAACGATGAAAATGTGTTTGGTGGATAGTACAATAATGCACAAACTTCTTTAAAAAAGTTGTCACAACTTTAGCACTAATTCAAGCTACTACTCTAGGGTCAGCAAATCTGATTACGAGCTCCGAAAGGGAGCCACAACTCTATTAGAAAATATAACAAATTAAGCATTAACGAGATAATATATTTTTAGTTTCAAAGATTGAAGAAATAATAGTTTTTACATTAAAACTATTGAATAAAATAGTATAAAATTTATCTGTATAATTTATAATGTTTTTGGTTGAAGTTACTATTAAAAAAATTACGTTCATTTTATCATTGAGATTATATTAAACAATCTTAAAGGTAATTAAACCTTATCTTGAACTATAAGTTTTTTTAATTAAAGATTTTTATATTTTAGTATAATCGTTTATGTCATTTAGAATTTATAATAATAGGCTAGATTATTGAAAATTAACAATACATACGTTAAATATTCATAAGATTTTGCTAAATTTGATGGTAGGAGGTATGTTGTGGATTCTTTTTTATTATTAAATGGGCAAAATTGAAGCAATTTAGTAATCTTGATTACATTAAAAATAAAAAGAACGAAAATTATAGTAAAAAAAAGACATAAATATAAAACATAGTCAAAATAAAATAGAATAGATAATAATTATGCAATGAATATCAATCGATCTCACTTCCTCTTGTTCTTTGCCCTAATTGACAAGACGATGTAGAACATAATCCTATAAAAAAAACCCCAAGCAAGAGTAATCCATAAGTTATTCCATTTGCTTAAATCAGTCACTCCCTGCTTTTCTAATATTTGCATCCCAGTAGAGAGGCAGCTTGAGGTTGTGAAATTAGTGCCCAAAGTTGTCCCCATGCCTTCTAATAGGTTCACCTTCGTGTCCATTGGAACACCCTCGAATGGCGTCACGTCAAAAAGTTGCACTCCTTTCATGAAACACTTGCTGGAATCACTAAATTCGTTTAGGGCAATTGCTTGATATGGATATTTCACCACAGAAATATAATGAAACCATATCCAGTAGTTGGGTATTGACTCACGATGGATATAGAATCCGCTAAAAACTAAAAAGTAAGCTAAAATGGCAATTGATATTGTAAAACTGACTGTCATATCTGAAGCGATTGATGACATGAATGCTGTGAATGAACTTCCAGACCAAAATGAGAAAAAGATTACGAGGTAGTAGAAGTAAAAGCCTGAGGCTCCTCCTGAAAGACCAACTGACCAAAAGGTGGTGAAGGACAAGGCAAGAGCGAGGGTGATGCAAGAAGGAATGGAGAGGAGGGTGTGAGCGAGTACGTAAGATATTATACGGTAAGCATTGTAAGCGGTTTCTCTTATGAGAATGAAACGCTCTTCAATGAAGATGGGGATTTCTTCTGCGCAGGCGAAGAAGATGGTGACCAATGAAAAACTCAAGAAAGCAAATCGCTCATCTGAACCTCTCGGTGAATCGTCAAGTTGCCAATAAAGGGAGGCCAAAATAAGTCCGGTTACAAAGATTGTACCTAACCTCATTCCGAATAATTCAGGCAATCTTGATAAGTTTCTTACCAATCTTTTGGTAAGAATTATTACTTCAATGCGAAAGGGATTAGAATAATCTGGAATAGAGGTGAAGTTTGAATCATCTGTAGATGTATCAGCAGAGACTAATTTTCCTCTTGAAATACTTGCCTTGATTGCATCCTTAAGTGAAAGGTTTGGCATCTCTTGTACCTCTTTCTTTTCGTTCAAAGTCTGCCATGAATGCTTAAACTCAATTAAGCTTGTAATTCCGCCAGGAGCTTCTTCAAGTTGACGAATCACATCCATAGCAAATTCAGTTTGGTTTGCGTTCTCGGGGACCGGATTCCCGAACTCCTTAAAGAACCGTGAAAGATTAAGGGGTGAGCCATCATATACAATTTGTCCGCGCGAGAGGAGGAGTAAACGGTCTAGTAAGTCGAGAATTCTGTAACTGGGTTGGTGTAAAGACATCATTACAATGCTTCCGCTCCTTGCGATACCCTGTAAGACCTTAATCACCATAAACGCACTGGTGGAATCAAGCCCCGACGTGGGTTCATCCAGAAACAAGAGGATTGGGTCATGAATAATGTCCATTCCAATCGAAACTCGTCGACGTTCGCCTCCAGATACGCCTCTATGAGCTTCATCACCGATCACAGTGTTCATTGCTCTTCTCAGTCCCAGTTGATCAATCAACGCTTCAACTCTTGCCTTTTTCTTTTCCTTAGAGACCATCCGAGGAAGCCGAAACTCGGCTGCGTACGTCAGCGTCTCTTCTACGGTTAACATAGGATACAAAAGATCATCTTGCATCACATATGCAGATATAACCTTCAAAACACGCGATTCCAGAGCTTCACCATTCAAAGTGACGGATCCTTTCAAACTTTTCCTCTCTATGCGGCCTGCAAGTGCGTCAATCAAAGTCGATTTCCCAGCTCCACTAGCTCCAAGCACTGCAACAACTTCCCCCTCTCGTGCTTCACCAGAAATATTATTGAGTAAAACCTTATTGCGAATCTCTCTTGATCCCCTCTCACTCATTCGAACTGGAGCAAATAACATTTTCGGACGAATTCTTACACTGTATGATAAGTTGTTAAACGAAAGAAGGAAAGGATATGCTGATCCTGATGCTGATGCTTCTCCATTATTACTACCACAATTCACCTGGATAACATGTTGCACTGAAGAGGATTCAGCATTCTCATGATATGAGAACCTGCTACTTTGATAAAGCTCTATTTCGCGGTCAAGAGTTGACGTTACCGGAGAAATTCTTCGACTAGACATTATTAGCTGAGAATTGGTTCTGTAATAGATGTTTTTCTTCCTCTCACAATTACAGCAGCACAGACCCGTACATATATAGATTAAGCAAACTGCTACGTAGAACTCTTGAAATTAAATATTATATGAACTAATCATCAATTAAACAATTTTTAACTTCAATTACTGTTTTAAAACCATTTTTAATCGGCTCCGTCCTCACCGCACGCATCTCACTACTGTTTATTTCCTAATACGATAAAAGTCAGAATTTTTATATATTGTTTGATTGCTTAGAAAAAAGAGCCTGCTTTTTGTCGAGCCTATGTCGCATTTCATGCTGGCCACGTTGTTTTGGAGGGCGTGCATGTTAAATAGCAGTTTCTAAGCAATTTCGAACTTACACTGTAGTTATTTTGGATTTATATAATTAACTAGATAGATACTTAGCTTGTAATTTTTAAATTTTAGTGATAACATTTTAATTTTAAATAACGTTTTATTATTTTTATTGAACATAATTTTATGGTAAAATAAATGAAATTTAATTAAATTAATGTTAATATATGGAAGGAATTTTACAAATTTGTCCTAAAAATTTGTTTTTTAGAATTTTAAGTTATTATTAGTAGAAATAATATTTTTGTATTAAAAATAACACTTTAGTATTTTATTTATTATTTAATATATGGTGAGAATAAATCTTATTAGTTGAGTAAATTTTAATATCACTTCATGTGTTTGAATATTTTGTTTTTCATTTATAAATGAAATTAGAAAATAATATTAATTTAATTGTTAACAAAATGATATTTAAAACCTAATAAAAAAGTTGTATTATTCATTCTTTCATCAAAATTTATCAATAGAGTAAACTTAAATACCTTTTCAGGTATTGAAATGTTTGCTTTTTAAATTTCCTTCACTAAAGAAAACATTAAAAATTGAATTTTGTTTAAAATTCATTGTTTTTCAAATTCATACAACTTTAACTTATCACCCAAATAATCCTAATTGGATTCAATTGATGAAAGAGTGAATAACTCATCTTCAAAAGATTACTCAACATATTTTATACTTTGTATGAACAAAATAGAAAGCATACAATTAGCAAACTCAACCAATTAAATAAGCAAAATAATATCAAAACATAACAGTAAAATAACAATAACAATGAATGAACCAATAAACACAATTTACAGAACAAAGTAAGAAAAATGTAAATCCAAAAATAAAAAAAAAATTATATATATGTGTTTAAAAAAACGCATGAACTTCCAACACAAATAAAGATCTAATGTAATTAAATTAAAATAAATGAATCCATCAACATATATGTCATCAACTGAATATACACATTATCGTAAATACAATCAATTCCACGTCTATTGTATCTACTAATACTTAAAATATTCTATTACAAATGAATTTCAATATAAATAAATATCTAATATAATTTTTACCAAAGTGTATATATCCATCAACATAAATATCATTAACAAATTTATGCATCATCAAAAATATAATCAATTCCGTATTTATTATATCCATAATTATTTAAAATATAATACTACACATGAACTTCCAACATAAATAAAGATTTAACATGATTTCTACTGAAGTGAATGTATCTACCAATATAAATATCATCAGTTGAATTTGTATATCACCATGAATACAATCAATACAATATTCATTGTGTCCACCACTATTTAATTGAATATATATATCAACATAAATATCATCAACTAAATCTATATATCATCATAAATGCAATATATTCATTGTATTCACCATTATATATATGTGGCGCTTACATGTTACTCTCATATATATGTCACAAATGCAATATCCAATATAGTGCATTCAGATCTTTTGAACTTAGGATTATATAGATATATAGATATAGATAGATAGATATACATAAAGATAGAATTAGAAAGGTTAGTTTGAATAATTCAATATTAATTAATCTTCTAAATTCTAATTAATAGTATTTAACCACTGTACTATAGTTAATTTCATCTGCCTCTTATAGGTGGTTAAGTCTTGGAGTCCTGATAACTTACAAAGATGTCAAATATTCTATCCAAAATTAAAACAAAAATTAATAAAATTTCTTGTAACAGTGCTTATAGTATTCTTGAAATTGTTGAAACTTTGTACAAGAATTAAAATTTCAATTTAGTAATGATGCATAATTGGTTGGTTATTTGGGTCACCCGAAAACATTTTTCCTATGGCAAATAATGAGAGGAGCACATTTTCCCTGCTCTCTTTGAAAAACAACAATTACTACATGAATTATACAAATGATTTATTTGCAGTATTAAACTAGTTAAGACTAAATCTAACAATTACAGAAGAGGTATGATTGAAATAAGGGAGGATATATTTAGAATTTCATTAAGTGAGGATTATTTAGCACCATTCAATAAAATTTGAGTCTATAGCACACTAATTATTCTGTTTTTATCTCAGTATGTGATATTATTGTTCTTTCTTCAATTTGAATGTAAAAAGTTATGTATATAATTTGAAGGTGGGTACACCTATTTCTCTTCAATATTTTTGACTTGTTAAAAGTGAAATCTAAAGGCATGATTCATTTTTAGCGTTTAACTTATGAAAAAAAAGGTCTACACATGCATTTAACATTTAAATTTTTCTTGCTTTAGCTTGACACAATAATGAAATTAGACTTTGTGTGGAGAGAATTGATGAGTTTTGTTGAATATTGATAAAGGAAACAAGAGATCAATACAAAGAATCAACCAAAGAGAGAGATGTAAAGAGTATTTTCCTTCTGAGATTATTTTAGTGGTCGATATTTATAATATAAAATAAAACATTAGATAATGAATATCAAATGGAGTTGCATACAAAACTTCACTATGACATCAATTAAATTTTGTAATATGAAAACCTTTTCGCACATGTTAATTAGAAACTTAAGATAAACTTGCATTCCTTTTGACAAAATTTAATTTTCAGTTATTAAACATAAAAATGAAAACTTGCAAATTTAAGAAAAAAGGTATACAATTGTGGCTAATATTTATTTAAGTTCAACCAGTTCTTTAATTTTCTTACTGTATATTCAGATGATAATGAGGGGAGATTTTCCGTTGAAAAACGAAACTACAATTCTTTTTTTCATTTTTTTCACTATTAATAATATACTATGTCATGAAACTTGCCATATTCGTGCAGTTTGATGTAGCACATTGTGTGGAGACGATATTTTGAAGAGAAATCAGTTTCGTGAATAATGAATAATGAATCATTCAATATATTAAAACAGGTTAATTTGTAAAATATATTATATAATTTATACATAAAATATCACACTAGTGTTTGATACGTAGAACTAATATACATATATACACTTAAAACATATCTTATTAATAGGGTATTTTGAAGGATAAAATTTTGGACAAGGGTCATGATCATTAATCCCCAGCTAATTGATAATTAGGTCCCATCTTTCATTTAATTAAGGATAAGCGTGAAATTTTTGGAAGTTACAAAATTAAAAAATCCAACCTTAACTCAAATCGAAATAGACTGAAAGGATAAGGGTGAAATCTTTGGAAGATGACAAAATTTTAATATGTCAAATCTTTAATGTGTAGCAGTATAAGTCTCTCTCATTCTAGCAGAATAAAATATGATATCTACATGGTTACTATTAAAGTGGGATCTATGGTTCTATTTCATTTTTTATATTTACTCTGGCAGCTCGTAAATACGACTCTTGTACAAATAGCAACCTGCATTTCAACTTGGGACTCGGGTAACTGTACAGGGCAAGATGAGTATGCTTTTCGATTTAGCGCTTTCTATTTCTAACTTTTAATTAGAAAGGAGATTTTGTTCTCCATATGTTGTTTCTAGGGTTGATTACAATTGGAGACACAATCTCAACTTCCATTCTTTTTTCTTCTTCTTTCCTTCGTCAAAGTCCTATTAATACTATCAACTTAGTTTAAATAGTAAAAAATCAGAAATCACAAATAAAAGATCAAAAAATAATATAATAATAATGTTAATAACAGATTAAAGGATCGTTGGATGAAAACATAGAAAGCCTCAAATAAAGAAAGAAATTATCAATGAAATAATTCAAACCCAAATCAAGATCAAGAATTCCAATAAAATCAACTCTAATTTAACATGATCTTATAACTAGTGGGTCTTGGATACAAAATTCTAATTGATTAATCAGTCCGGCGCAATTAAGGCAAGATTCCACCTAATGTTTAAAAAAAAAAAGTTATACTTTTGTACTTTGTCATCAGTGTTTAGAAATAAGCAAGTGGAACATGTAAGAAGATGTCACTCTTTGTATCAAAACAAAGAAATTTTGAAAGGTTGCCCGTATCTTTTAGAATGAGATAATCCCAAATGGTGAGAAACACTGGCAAGATAACCCCACAATAATTCCAATAAATTAATTTGTATTAAGTTGCACCCCCGCCTTAGAATGCAAGGGTAACAAATGTATATAAATTATTGGAAGATTGACTATTTCTCAGGTAAGTTGTTACCTTCAAAGTTGGAAAACGAAATATTCTCACCTTTCATCTAAATTTTATTAGTAAATTTTCTTACATTTTAGAGCAAAACCAAGAAAAACAAATACTCTTATAATAATATTAAAGTGGTGAAACTATTCTTTTATAATGTATTTCACAAATTCATACAACATCATCATTTTGCCATTATCAAAAACATTACCAACATTTAAAACACCACCATCACCCTTATCACAATCGACAATTCCACCACCTCTCAATTGAAAACACACACACACACACACACACGCACACACACATATATATATCAACACCACCATAACCTTATCGTTGCCATTATCGTTGCCGATATTGCCATCAATCTGAAATCACCATCAGCACCAATGAAACCACAGGCATTCAAATGGCACCACCACCATCCAATCGACACCACCCTTATCTACACATTGCCATCAACACCACAACAACCCCACCCATTTTCTGGTTGTCATTGGAGCTAATTGATCTGGTTGTAATGGTTGGAGAAACACCTCACCCATTTTCTCTGGCGGCAAATGAATGAGGTAAAGCCATTATTAAGAGCTGGTTTTGGTAAGCTTATAATGTCAATCGAAAAACAAGGATCCATAGAGAAACGGTAACATGGAGAAGCGACAGCTTATGCAATGATGATGACGCCGTTGTTGAGCGTCAAAGTCATGCAAGAACCTTAACAATGAAGTGATCATCGTCATTGCAACGTTCCATCCAGTGCTCTTCATGATTGTCGCTGACATTGGCAAGTGGAAGGACGAAAGCTGGTGGCTAAAGAGATGGAACAACGAAAGGTAGCTTGTGGGAATGGGACTCTGGTTGTGGTGATTCGTTGCAGCTTTGGATGGTTGTTAAATATTCTTATTACCTTGTTAAAAGATAAACCAAAAAATTTTCAAAAACATGAGAATATGTTGTTTTTTAACTTTGAGGGTGGCAATTTATCATTTAGATACAATCGGCCGAGAAACTATTGCCACCATTTGCCCCCAAGAGCTATATATATATAAAAAAAACCAGGTGAATATGCTTTCAGAAAGAATTAAGTTTTGTGGGCTTGTCATGACTGTACCGATTCGGATCAATATATTTTATATAACATTTATTAATTTGAATTAATTAAATGCGGGCTATATAATTTTATTAAACTCTTGGTGGGAAGACCAAATAAAATAATTAATTAATTTTATAAAAGCTAAATGATTTATTCCCATCTGATAAATTTTTACTTAAAATTTTTTTAAAAGTCAAATACATATCTGTTGATCAAAGTTAACTGTTAAATCTAATAATTAATCGTTAAATTTAACTAAATATTTTTATTTTTTTGAATAAAAAATTTTAAAATTGATTTTATAAAAATAATTAAAATATAAAATAATATTAAAATTTTAATAAAAATTTTAATAAATTAATTAAAATTTTAATAATTAATAAATAATAACAAATAAAATAAATTTTTTAAAAAGGGCCACCGTCACTAGTAACATCACCAGTAATAGTGGTCATTATAAACCTAAGTAAGTGATCGAAAATAGTTATCTGGTTTGACCGTCTCAATCATTAAAATGGTCAGATCTTATCATTAATCAAATTAAGTATCCATTTTCGACCACCTGATTAGATTTACATCAGTCGCTGCTTTAAGCGACACTGACAATAGCAGTGCCTCATATTTTAATTTAATTTAATTTTTTTTTTTTATAATTATTATTAATTTTTAAAAATTTTAATTTTATTAACAATATATCAATATTATTTTATATTAAAATTTATTTTAATATTAATATTATTTATATTTTTAATGGAAGGCATTTTAGTTGTTTCATCCAAAATGTTAATAAAATTTGATGGAAATTGGTTAAGGGGTAGGTCTTCGGCTATTTAAAAGTTTTTGGGCGGGAATTGTTATTTTAGGAAACCTTGGGTGGGAATAAGGTTGTTTGGCCTTTTGCAAAAGGGTTAGGTCTGTTTCCCAATTTTTCAAGTGTGCAAACATTTTGCCACCCCGTTCCGTAGACACATAATTGGTTAAAACCTCACTTTCTGCTTCGATTTCTTTATTAATTTTGGACCAACATGACACAAATAGATTTGTCTATATTCTCATTCTATGTACCGTCTGCTGTGGTTAATTAATTAATTATATCTTTTTACTAACAGGCTTTACTCAAATTATCCGATTAACATCGGATTCAGAGTTTAGATTTTAGTATCGGATTAACATTAGAATCAGATTAACATCAGAAATTATCCGATGCTAATTCGATATAGAAATTACATCGGATGCCAATTCCGATACTAATATAATTAGTTTCGACATTTTTAGTATGCGATAAAAATCTAATACTAATCCATTGTTAACGTGATATAGTATCCGATTAGCATCAGATTTTAAACGATACAGAAAACAACTTTTTTTGTATTGTATTGTGTTTGTGATTGATGCTTATAAACCATAAAAAATTCCTCATCGAATCAAAATTTATCTTTCTTTTTGGTTTTGTTACGGGTGTAGAAAAGCATAGGTTTATGTTTCAGAACTACAAATTCTTCATTTAAGCGAAAGCTTCAATTGTGATTCCAAGTTATCCCTTAGTCGGGGCCGTTTTGCTATGTTTTTAAAAATTTGGATCCTTAGCAACTTGCATTATGAAATTGGGCTAACCTTTACTGTGTGTAGCGAGGTGAAAATAAAGCAAAGAATAGAAGTATCTTCCATTTAAAATCTTACAAATTAAGAAGCCAAATTAAGCACCAGCATTCACACCTCATTGACTCATAAAAACGAAAATTCTTAACAGTTTTCATTTTCTCATAATTTGTATGTATTAAATCATTCATGTCCTCTTGTTCTTGCTGCCGAACAACAATGTAAAATAAAAGAGAATTCTGAAGAAAAATCCCCAAGCAACTGTAATCCATAGGCAATTCCATTTGCTGAGGTCTGTGATTCCCTGTTGCGTCAATACGTCCACCCCAGTGGTCACACAAGTATTGCTAGTAATGTTTACGCCCAAGACCCCGCTCATAGCATTCAGCAGCTTCAGTTTAACGGCCATCGGCACCGTCCCTAATGGCGAGTTGTCGAACATCTGGACTCCTCTCACAAAGCATTTTGTGGGGTCGTCGAATTCGTTCTGCATAACGCCCTCGTAAGGATATTTCACTAGAGAAATGTAGTGAAACCAAATCCAGTAGAGAGGAATTCGGTCGCGGGAAATGAAGAAGCCACTGAAGAGGAGGAAGTAAGCCAAAATGGCGACAACCACGGTAAAGCCTAACATGACATGAGATACCACGCCGGAGAGGAAAGTTACAAAGGAACTTCCGGCCCAGAAGGAGGCCAAAATTGTGAGAAAGAAAAAGAGAAAGCTTGATAAGCCACCTGATAGGCCCACAGCCCAGAAGGTTGTGGCGGCGAAGACAAAAGAGAGGAAAATTAAAGAAGGGAGAGAAATGATCGAATGAGAAAGAACGTATGAAGAACGGCGGTAAGCATTGTAAGCCGTTTCTCTCATGAAAATGTATCGTTCTTGAAGAAAGACTGGGATTGCTTCTGCACATGTGTAGAAAGTTGTGGACATGGCAAAAGCGAAGAAGCCTAAACGTTCTTGAACGCCTTTGGGTGAATTGTCGAGATGCCAAAACATGGTAGCGAGGATAATCCCAGTTATAAGAATGGCTCCTAAGCGAATTCCGAAGAGTTCGGGCATTCTTCTTGAGTTGATGAGTGATCTTTTGGCAATAACTATAATTTCAATCCAGAATGGATTGGCAAAAGTTGGAAATGAAGAAGTCGAGCTGGAGTCACTAGGGGCACCCGAGACAAGTTTGCCCCTTGAAACGCTTGCACTTATTGCGTCTTTGAGGGATAGACTTGTTTTCTTGGACCCTTGTTTTCTCGGATTCTTTCTGCTTTGCCATGACTTGTTGAACTCCACTAAGTTAGAGGTTCCACCAGGAGTTTCTTCAAGCTGACGAATCAAATCAAGTGCGAACTCGGTTCGATTCTCATTCTCAGGAATCGGATGCCCAAACTCGGAAAAGAATTCTGGAAGATTAGCTGGTGTACCTCCATAAACAGTGGTCCCATGCGAAAGAAAAATCAATCGATCAAGCAAGCTCAAAATTCGGTAACTTGGTTGATGAATAGACATGATAACAATGCTTCCGCTTAGTGCAATCCGCTGCAAAACTTTAACAACCATGAAAGCGCTGGTCGAGTCTAGACCTGAAGTCGGTTCATCAAGAAACAAAAGAATTGGGTCGTGAATTATATCAGTTCCGATTGAAACTCTCCTGCGTTCACCTCCCGAAACGCCTCTATGTCCTTCATCACCAATGACGGTGTTGGCTGCGTTTCGGAGACCAAGTTGATCAATCAGAGCTTGAACTCTAGCCTTCTTCTTCCTCTTGGAAAGCGTTCGAGGAAGGCGAAACTCAGCCGAAAACATGAGCGTCTCTTCCACAGTTAACATAGGAAACAAAAGATCATCTTGCATGACATATGCAGAAATCACCTTCAAAAGCCTGGACTCCAAAACTTCACCGTTTAAAGTCACTGTTCCTTTCAAGCTCTCTTTTGCAATCCTGTCAGCAAGAGCATCAATCAACGTGGATTTCCCCGACCCACTAGCGCCAAGAACAGCCATGATTTCACCTTCTCTGGCTTCCCCAGATATATCATTGAGTAAGATCTTCTCAGGTGAATCAAGAGCGCCCTTTCCAAAACATGGAAGCTCTAGTTTTTGACGAACTTTGACACTGTATGTCAAGTTGTTAAAAGAAAGAACAAAAGGGTACGATGTTGGCACTGAACTGCAAGAGTAGCTAATCTCAAGGACTCTATGATCAATCGGAGTGTTGTCACCGGAACTATTGGCATCTTCAACACGCATTAAGAGCTCTGCAAGAGTGCGAGAGACGGCAGGTTTTTCTGTTCTCGGGTACTGTTGGAGCTCAAACGGCTGGTTTTGTTTTAAAAAAGCAAGGTCATCGCCGGCAATCGGCTTCGCCAGCGACTTGTTTGAGCCTCCAAGACGAGACATCAGCAAATTTTTTTAGCTGAGGTTTAGCTTCAAAAACTCTCTATGCAAGGATTTATAGCTAAATTAACAAAGAAAAAGAAAGCATGGTCAATATGTTTGGTGATTGAAAGTATCTAACTTTGCTCCTGTATTTAGTTTTGCATTGCCAATTTCTTATTAACTTGGCACAAAACTTAATCTACTAACCAAAGGTCTAAAATTACTATATTTAAGTTATAAAATAGGTACAAGAAAAAAAGCATTTGATTTAGTTGTAATATAAATGCCTACCTCAATTGTCTTTCTACTAAAAAATACCAACTTGCAACAAGAATAATAGGACCCATGACCTTTATCATGAAAGTGAACATTCACTTGTGATGCCAATATAATGATTTCCCTGGCTTTCTTGTGATTTTGTCCAACCTATTAATTTGCACAATGATATTCGAAAATTTGGTAATATAGACTTCATAAATTATAGTTTGGATATACGTTTTAGTATAAGTTGTATAGTTTATTGTATCATCTAAAACACTAACATAACAGTTTATTCATTAGAAATCATTATTCAAAAAAAGTTTCAAGAGAGAAACTGATAATATATTTCAAAAAATTTAGAGATTTAAAAAACATAAATCAACAAAGTATTCACATAAATAACAAAGATTCTACGGATCATATATTTAATGTTTGTTTTTTAGTGCAAAAAATTAAGGTTAAGTTGGGTTTCAAACAAATCCCGGTTTTTTTGACATGGTAATTCAGTTTAATTATAGGATTTAAAACCATGGACCAATGTTAATAAAATGAGCTAAAGAAGGCATCAGAATTGGGATTAGCCGAAGAAGGGGACCTACTTGATCAGTGCAGCATCAAAATCTTTTTTTCGTGTAATATGGCAAATGCAATATGATTAGTTCTGTATTATAAATGGACTGGTATTATTAGTCACAAATGGTGGCCTACACTTCCTAATCTCTTGTCCACACGCCTTCATTCCTTGACGATAACTCAATTTGACTGCTGGCTTAGCATACTTGTCAGTCACGTAGGCTTCTGTTTTATCTTCATTTTTGTATTATTAATTGGGTTTTCATGTAAATGGTAGGTGTGGATGTTATATCTACTGTGGAATGGCTACATGGGTGTTCATCTACAAATTGAATCACAGAGAAAAGTTCCAAGAAAAGTCTAAAAAAAAGGGTAAAACAGAGAGGACCCTGGCTTACAAGCAAGATTGGCGTCAAGCTTTTTAAAAATCAAATTGGTTTTCGGTGGCAACCGTTTCTGGTTGAACCTAATACCCTCCACGGGTGAAGTATGATGCTGGTAAGGGGGTTCTTCTGAAAGGATTGAAAGATTCTTTAACTTTAATATAGAATAATAAATGGTGCTCCAAAGAGAAAAGAAGAAAGGTTTAAAGTATTCCCTAAACAAATCAATCAGATTCAGCATCCTCGGTAAATCTGTTGTCGCCCCTATTAAGAAAACCCAGCTGCGGAAGAGAGATCATGCACAAGCTTTTCACTAAAATTGACTTTTGAGTTTTGAAGACACTTTCTTTTGCTATAAGCTAATGTATTGAATTCTCCAGCTTTCCTTCTCAGTAAGTTTTCTCCTTTGTACATGTCGGTACTAGGTCAAAAACCATAGCTACAATCTGTGACTAGTTGGCATATGCTACACCAGCACGTGGGTTAACAGAAGACGTCACGCAATTTCTCCAATATTAAACAACAGTTTTCAATTGTTTTAAAACTATTTACTATAATTTTAATAATTATAATCAAAATATAATCATTTTATGGGGCTTCACATTTTGCCTAAACAATTATACTTATAACCTTAATCCTACTAATATAGATTCAATAATGAAAAAGCTAAAAGAGACATACTTCTAATAGTTCTAGATATTAACCACATTGGACAAGTAAAACCCTGAATAAATACTGCATTTCAACAATGTTAGGTTTCTATATTAATTAGGAATATTAGATTAATAAAGAGTAGTATATTATGGCTATTAGAATTCATATTATTGTCAATAGTCTTTATATAGTAAAATTTATTATATATTAAGAAAACTATTATTGTTAGTAGCCTTTGGATAGTAGAATTATTATAGGATTGTTATATCCTTAAAAAATAGGGGATAATTTCAATTAATAATAGAAGTAAAAAATTCTCTAAATTCTTCATTTTGAATTATTCTTCAGTCCAAATTCTTCTATCTGAATTCTTCCTATTCCCTTTTTTTTGTTAGTAAAACTAGAGTCTTAACATCTAATATCAAAGTATCATTCTTGGGCACTATAACAGTTAAAGATCTTGAAGAAAAGTTGATGTTATGATAGTTTTTGTAACAGCCCAAGGGTATAATTGTTATTTTAAGTTTGAAAATCAAGGGTAAAAGTAAAATTTTCTTGATAAAAATAGAGTTGAGAGGGTCCAAGGGTAATTTAGTCATTTAAAAGTTATATGTGATTTGTACATAGGTATTCTTGAGACGATATTTCATGTATGATGCGAAAAGCAAAGGAAATTGAGATTTTCATGAGACACACGACCAAATGCCTAGGACACATGATTGTGTGTCATGTATTTTAGCCATATACTTTTATTTCTCAGTTTTCCCACAATTCCCAGCTTTTATCTTCTACTTCTTCTTCTTTTCGCTTCTCCAGTGAACCCTAGAGCAATTGAGAGAGATCTTCCAACAACTCAACTTCAGATTAGAGATCTAAAAACTCTTAGAGAGAGAGAGAGAGAGAACAAGCTTCCATGACTAGAGGTAAGTGTTTTCTTACCTCTTTTACCTTGTTTAATAACATCTTCCCTCTCTCATTTGAGTTATATGGATGGTTATTACTTGTTTGATGCTTGCTTAGCTTGTTTGAGCATGTGAATGTTGATTTAGAAACTAATTGAGCGGCTGGTTCCATGATAATGTGTGCATATGTTTGTATACATGTATTATATGCTTTATTCATGAGATGTGGCATGATTGATACAAGATTTTGATGAATGTGTATATGTTGGTAGAAGCCTTGAGTTTGTAATAATGATTGATTGTAGTTTGGAATTGTTTGGATGGGAAAGAGTTGAAATTTCTAGGTTTATAAACAGGAGAGTATAGAGATTGAGTTGAGCATACGACCGTGTTCTCATAGGTGCATGCCCGTGTGGCCTCATTTTTACATGAGCATGGTCTTGCATGGCACCCGCGTGCTCTTAAAAAATGCTTGTGTGATCAAGCACATGCCCATGTGTTCAATCCCAATTTCGCATGTCTGTGTAAGTAAGACACAAGAGTGTTAGATAGTAAATACATGCCCATGCAAGTGTGGGACACGGCCTTGTGTCCTAATGCATGCCCGTGTGGCTAGCCAAAGTTTCATAAATTTATCCTATAAGCTTGCACGACTGACACACGATCTTATGTGTCTTCCCACACATTTGTGTATCAAGTAACACACATTCGTGCACTTTAAGAAAAATACGACATCAATATTTAAGCAATCCTAAGCCACTCTAAGCTACTTTTAAGCATATAAAACTCAATGATATCAAAATAAAATAGCATATCACACATGATTAGCAACATAAAGCACAACATGTCATATCAGAGTTTTTAAAAACGGATTCAATGATTCAATAGCATGTTTTAAAAGTATAGATATACAATATTTTGGACATAAATTAAGAGTGAACATAAAGAGATGTATGTGAGTTTGCACACATATTAGAGAGAGAAACCAACATCTGTTAGAGAGAACATGAACATTGACCAAGCTCGTTGAAGATAGTGTTGGTTATGCATTAATAGATTTTAATATGATTGAACTCACATGGTCAAGATGTTGAGTCCTTGTATTCATTAATCTGATAAGTATAATAGTTATTTTTAGATATAATATTTTCTAATTCAGTTTTCAATATATACTATATGTATATATTTAGGATCTTCGGATCATAATTTTTATCTTAGAAAGAGTTTTTAGAAAATAGGCCCAAAGGCACATTTTTATAGTTTTCAGTATTTGACATGATATTAGAGCATGTATATCATTTCATCAATAGCATTTCATGAGAAACATAACAAATTAAAGACAAAAAACACTATAGAAAATAGAAACATCTCAGACATATAGGATATAGAAAATAATAAAGCAGAAAATAATATGACAAGCCACGATTGAGTTAGAGCTTGAAACATGCTTGTGTTAAATATACGAAATGTTTGCTGAGTGATTTTATCACTCACCAATCTTTCTTGTTTCCTCTTTTGTAGGTCCGTGAGTTTATGACTGAGTGGGGCGAGACAACTATCAGATTTTGAGGATACGGTTGAGTAGCAGATAGTATGCTCACGACTTGCATGCTCTAGTATAATTTTGATCATATATGTGTGTGTGTGTGTGTGTGTTATACTATTAGTATACATTGTATGAGTAGCATGTTTTGTGAATGAGAAACCAACAAATTTAAATTCAACATTAGCTTATTCTTCTTATTAATAGTGATTTATATTCATAGCTTCCGCATGCAAAATTTTCATTTAGCAGCAACTCTTACCCCAGAGATTTTCGCTGTAAGCAATATTATAATTATATTATTGTTATAAATAGCAGTCTATAGTGGCCTATGGCAGGGGTCCCTCACAATTTTGATATGTGAAATTTATGAATGATTGGCATGATTGGAGGCTAACAAAGAAAAGTAACAATTAACTAACCAAAATCAATTGCAGGTAAGCCAAGAACCACCATGTGTTGAAGGTGCTCTAGTGTAACCCCATAATATTTGAATTGTCTTTTCTATTTTTCTTGTGATAATCCATCAGCTTAGGTCTTCTAATGTTAACAATATCAAAAACTTACTACATTAACTGGTCGAAAACTGTTATCTTTAATTTTTGTGCATTTAGAAAGTGATGTTATACCTTGATTCCAGTGGTTGGAACATTTCTTGAGTCAAATGACATGGACATAACTTAAAAAGGTTGTACAAACTTGTTTTAGGTCATTAGAAGAAGTTGATGTTGGTGAGGCTTTTTCCAAATTGTGACAAACTGGGTGTTTTTGAAGGAATATCAATTGCAATTCAAAAAGTTGGCAAATCAGACTAGAGTTCTACCTAAACCATTCTTAAGTAGTTGTTTTTTTTTCAGTTGCATGATGACATAAAAGTAGAAGTATTGTTCAAACCAATACGTTGTTTATAAGCTTTTGAACAAGTTAGATATCAAGAAGAATTCATCTCAGTGTCATACCATAAAATCGAATTTCAATCAACTACTAATCAAAATAATCATGTTTCACTTGGGCCCTCACAAATAACCATATCACTCAAAATAGACTCGTCAATACCAATATCTTAGGTATAATACCTTATGAGTTATCACCTTTGTAATGCCTTTCATCAGTTGAACAAACAAAAAGACGTATAAAGAGACTCAATTTTAATTGTGATAAACCATACAAGGTCAAACATTATTGAAAAATACCTCAATTACTAATATTAGAAGTTGAACGGATAAAAAATGAAAATATCGTAGAAAGCTTATTTAAAGCTTGTTTTCCAAACTTTTAGCTTGAGGATAAACTCCTTTCGGAGGAGGGGAGAATGGCTAGTTCTTACATTAATTAGAAATAGTAGATTGATAAGAAGTAGTATATTAAAGCTCTTAGGATTTTTGTTATTGTAGGAGTTTTCATATAGTAGTATTATTATATATTAAGAAAATTATTATTGTGTAACATTTAAACAGTTGGCTTGTTATATCCCTATAAATAGGGGATTATTTTAATTAATAATACAAATAGAAAATTCTCTCAATTCTTCTCTCTGAATTATTCTTCTGTCTAAATTTTTTTCTTTAAATTCTTCCTGTTTTCTCTGTTGTTAAAACTAGAGTCTTAACAAATAGCATTGATGTAATGAAAGTTCGACTCCACACCTCACTCTTACCCACTAACCAGCCAAACTACTCACTAACGGCAATATGGATTTTGTTTGATTCAGTGTACTTCCTGGTTGTATCAACACACAAATTATGTCTTCGTTTTTTGTGGCCGAAATAAGGGTTTGGACAAGCACAGTCACATCACTGTCTGGCAAATGCTTCAAAGTTTTCTTCTATTTCACTCTTTGCACACATCCATTTATGGTGTTGTGTTGCCATCCATTTTTGGACTCTATATCAACAAATAAAAGTTCTTGATTAAGTAAAGCAGAGCAGACAAAGAGTAAAGGTGAAATGGAAACTGCTCTATGTTCTAAGCCTTTTCCAAGAATGTAGAAGGAAGTGCAGTCTTTCTCCCTGTAACAAATGCCGGAACATTTCTGGAAGTTTGACTTTGAGTTTGAGAAATCTCATAAACATCATGAGGGTTGTTTCAGAATCCTCAAGATCTGCTGATGATTTAATATTTGGTAGAGATGATGGAGAATTTAGAATTGACATTTGGTTTCTTTATGAATGTTAAACTTGATCTTTTTAACAAAGCTTAAAGCCCCTTTAACCTCTCCGATTAAATTTACCCTAAATACATGTTAAGACTTGACAGAAGTCCAGTCTCTGTATCATATAATTTAATATTGTTTTTCTCCATTGACCATCGAGAAATTTAAATTTCATGACAAAAGTCCAGTCTGTGTATCATCTTTGGTTTTAGTAGGTAAAGGCTGTTCTATCATCCTTACTTTGTTGGTACAGCTAATCTTTTCTTTATCCCAAGTATTCAATTGCCCTTAATCATAATATTAGAGAACTTGGTCATTGACAGACTTGACTCTGCTCAGGCCTTATGGAAAACCAATTGATATTGTCATCTAGCTCAGACTCTGACAACTTGGTCAGTTCATTCTCACCAAACAGATCCCTCATTTCCTCCTTTACAGAACCATTTAGCACATCCGTCAGATGGCAACAAAATAACTGAATTTTTGTTGAATTCCATCACTATAATATTAGATAACTTACAGGAGACAAAACGTTATCGTGAAAGCATACAACTCCATGTTAACTGGAGAATGTTTACAGATGGAAACAAAATTCTATTTCACACACTGCATATTTGATAATACTATGCTAGGGCAGGTAGTATCAGGCTTACTGTGCAACTTCTCCATGAATCTGTCGCTAACAGACTCACTCAGATTTTGTTTTTGAAGACTTCCTCCTTGACATTTGAGATCGATTTGCACGTCTCCCCACAAACTTCAGAACCTCATCGATTAAAGTGACAGGGAATGCAATGACCAAAACCAAGAGCCACTCATTAAAGCTTAGAGGCACAATGCGAAAAACTTTGGCAAGGAATGGCACGTACATGATCAAGAAGTGCAAACCAAATGAAACAGACATTGCCACTAGTAGCCAAGGGTTGACCCAAGGGGGCATTGTCAAAAGGCTCCCATCTTCAGAAAGGGCATTGAGGGAGTTAAACATTTCAATGCCGACCAACACAGAGAGGGAGAGTGTCATCGCTTTTACTTTTCCACCATGAAAATAATCACAAGGGTTATCGTTGAAGGAGAAGACCTGACTCCCAGCTGTGAAGGGTGAAACAGTAAAATTCCCCCAGGATGAGCACTGACCCCAGTTGGCGAGCTGTGAATAACTGACAAGGGTGTGGCCATCCCCGATAAGATCAATGCCCAAGAAAGAATCATGTGTATACCAAATGACCAAAATACCAATAGTTGCTATTCCAACATAGAGCCCAATGACCTGCAGAAAGTGAAGTAGACTCAAGTAAAATATTTATTAATATTCCAATGAGAAAATAAGTGATACACAACTACCGAACGGAAGTTGAATGCTTAAAACATGGAATTGATAAGAGATGAAAGATAACCAAATATGAAACTTAGATGCTTAAAACATGGAAACAGAAGAAGATAAAATACCATGTAGCGGAATAAAATCCAAGCACTAATGAGATAGTCATCACTTCTACGAGGGGGCTTCTTCATTATGTCTTTATCTGGGGGATTGAATCCCAATGCTGTTGCAGGTGGTCCATCGGTAACAAGATTTACCCACAGAAGCTGGGCAGGTACCAGGCCTTCAGGAATACCTAAAGCTGCTGTTAAAAATATGGAGGCAACCTCCCCAATATTTGAAGATATCATATACCTGAAATAGAGGTTAAGTCTCAGTTAATATAAGCCCAAGTCTTAGTATCTAGAAATGAATCCCAGGATAAAAAATAAATAATAGGAGTCCAGCAATTAAAGGTAGTAATCAAGAATTAATAAGAAAATTTGGCTGAGGGTGACATTCATTGTGATTAGTTTATTACCAACAGAAGATACTAGCCTCTTAAAAAAGTGCATCTAATGCATGACATGCATCATTTTCTTAAGTTATTTATTACTCATTCATCACATCTGTCATCAAGTGGCAGTTTGAACTCTAATTTTACTACCAAAAATCAAGTAGAAGGCCATGCATCAAAGAAAACTTCAGCCAGGAATAACATGTTATATCATTCAATTAGTTACACCAGAACTCTTGCAATTTACTGGCTTGTCACCGACATACATCATTATATACCATTTCACTTCAGTTTGAAAATTATTATAGAAGACACACAAATGAGAAATAAAATATAAAAACCTGATAAAAGCCTTCATGTTGTTGTAAATGGATCGGCCTTCACTGACAGCAGTAACAATCGTACTAAAATTATCATCTGCCAACACCATATCAGAAGCTTCTTTTGCAACCTGAAAAATATAAATATGAAAATGATGAGAATGAATGAAAAAGTGACAAATTACTAATTCAAACTAATCAGTTTTATTAGAATCAAGTGCCCTTACCTCAGTTCCAGCAATGCCCATGGCGATCCCAATATCTGCAAGTTTCAGAGCAGGGGCATCATTCACTCCATCACCAGTCATGGCAACCACTTCCCCATCTTCTTTGAGCAACCTCACTATCTCTTGCTTGTGGCTTGGTTCAGCCCGAGAAAACAATAGCCCACCACTTTGTCTTAGGTGGGCTTTCTTATCGTGCAGCTCCATGAACTCTTTACCAGTCAAACTTTTCGAACTAATGTCTTCATTAGGTTCAAATACACCTATTTCATGACATATAGCTTCTGCTGTATTCTTGTTATCTCCTGTAATAACCATGACACGAATTCCAGCTGCTCTGCAGTCCTCAATTGCTTGAGAAACCTCTTCTCTTGGAGGATCCTTTTAAGAATAGAAAAAAAAAAAAAAACTGTTCATAGAACAGAAATATAACAGCATTAGTGAGCAATATTCAAACATATGTTACTCACCCTCAATCCAACCAAGCCGACAAAAGTAAGTTCGCTCTCAATTGATGCATAGTTGGCTGGATCAAGTAAAAGTGCATGAGCTGGATGATCTTCATTACCATCATAGGTTTCAAAGTCAGGGAGCTCATCTTTGTATGAAAAACCCAGGCAGCGTAATGCACCAGTCGACATTTCATGATGTGCTTGTAAAATAATGCTCCTTGAATTATGATCTAGTGGTACAACGGAACCATCGAGCAACTGAATCTTTGTGCTCCTCACTAGCAGATTTTCCACAGCACCCTGACATATTAGCACTGCATGTTAGAACATTATAAAAAAAAAAAAATTCACAACTGACAAAAAATAAACAGAAGTCATTATCAGAGAATATATGAAAGATAAAGTAATTATTGGTGGGCAAAGGAGCATTCAAGTGCCCGGACTACAGATCTCTAGGTATAGGCAGATGACAAAACATTAAAAATATAGCAAAAGTTAAATTAACAATGAAATCAACAAATGGCAACCAAGAAAATTTTTACAGAAGAAAGAATTGAATTCATGGATCATAGACAATCAAGACATGAAAGAATGCCCAAAGAGTGGAGCTTTAGACTATAGAATTTAGCTTTGTGTGATAGGACAGTCATGTGACCATGTCAAAATTCCTAGAAATCCAATAAGGCAAATAAGGTGTATTTTGATACAAAAGAGCCTTCAATATTTTCTACCTTAAACATAAAAGAGGATGAATGTGTAGAACTGTGCAACATTTGACCACTTATAAGAGTGCAAATCAGCAGTTCAAATCTAATTTTCATAATCGGCATATGTTTTATAATTGAACGTCATTCATAATTGGGGGACGAGAGAAAGAAGGAAGTCAGGAACACCTTCACCAACAACGATTTCTTCCCAGAATGAGAGTTGACAATAACACCCATGGACTTCCTATCACGATCAAACTCAAGAGTTGCAATACGTTTTTCACATTCATTCCATTTGCGGCAACAACCTTGGGAAACATAAAACATGAAAGCAGAGTATGTGAATTTCTAACTTCAAACAGTTCAGTAGCAAAGGAAATTAAATTTAAGATAGTATCTGCAGTATTTAGCATACGTAGAATGTCATCCCCAGTAATTGCTGATGCATCACTAAACCCTTCTGGGAAACCCATTTTTTCAACTAGAACCTGAAACGAAAAAGAGATGAAATAAGTCAAAACTCAGAACCCCCCCAGCAAGTTACATCCAAGCTATACAATGCAAAAATTCTAAGAAGAACAAGAAAAGCAACCAATAGAGTAAAAAAAAAAAATCCCTCCTCAAGTTGCATCCTCCAAGAAGGTAGAAATATAGTAAAATCACAAGAACACGAAAATGAAAATAAAATAAAAGGAGCCAGTAAAATGACCACTATGGAAAAAAAAAATGTATGCGCATTATATCATACGGAAACTTTTTAAGAAGCAGACAAATAGAAATTATAGAAAAAACATCAAAAGAGCGTACTTCAGAAACGATAATATACAATAATACAAATATCCAAAAGCATAACAGAACCAACAAAATTGAAAACAAACAGTCAAAACTAGATGATCTCACCTTCAGAGCTGCCTCAGTAGGCATCCCATTAGCAACGAATTTATGATCTGACGGTGCAACACCAGCATCATTACACACGGCAGCAATCTTGGCGATCATTTGAAGATTAGCATCCAGTTGACCTGGGTTCCAATCATGTATATATCCATCATGAGGATTATATGTAGTCCCATCAACCTTAAAACTTCTCAACTCATCAACTGTACCACCCATTGCTACAAGTTTGGTCACAGCCATCTGATTGGTCGTCAAAGTACCAGTTTTATCAGAACATATCACAGTCGTACAACCCAATGTCTCAACACTCGGCAACTTTCTCACAAGGGCATTCTTTTGAGCCATTTTACGAGTACCAAGTGCTAAACAAGTGGTAATCACAGCAGGTAAACCTTCAGGAATTGCAGCCACAGCCAATGCAACAGCAATTTCAAAGTAATAAGCGCATTTCTCAAAAGAAAACCCGAAATTCCTAGGCCACCCGTTAACATACTCCCAATGAAGGAAATACTTAACATTAATCAACCACACAAACACACATATAATTCCAATTATCATCGTCAGAGTCTCTCCAAATTCATTCAACTTCTTCTTCAACGGCGTATCATATTCACTTTGTGAAGCAGCATAAATTTGTTCATGCACTTTCCCAAGTTCAGTCTCCATACCAGTCTGTGTAACCATACACACACAATTCCCGTTCACAACTGTAGTTCCAGCAAAAAGAATACTTCTTTTCGCTTGAATATCGGCATCCGGAGGAACTACTTTATTATTTTTATTGACCGCCTCACTCTCTCCAGTTAACGAACCTTGTTCAACTCTTAAAGTCGAACTAATCAATTCCATAACACGCATATCGGCAGGAACTTTATCTCCAACCTTGAGCTCCACAATATCTCCGGGTACAAGTTCCTTAGCCGGAAGCTTATGGATTTTACAACCGTCTCGAATCACCGTCGCGAGCTCTGATTGAATCTCTTCAAGAGCCTCCAAAGCTTTCTCCGCATTATTTTCTTGCCAAACACCAACCACAGCGTTAATAATCAGTATAAGGAAAATCACTAACGGCTCCACAAACGCCGTTATTTCCCTCTGGACTCCTTCTTCTCCGTCATACCAAGCCAGCACGAACGAAATAACCGCCGCGGCGAGTAAAATTCGAACTAGCGTGTCATTAAACTGGTCGAGTATTAGTCGCCACATGGAAGGACCTTCGTGTTTCTCTAGTTCATTTAAGCCATATATCCTCCGACGCCGTTCCAAATCCGCTGAGTTTATCCCCGATCTCCTGTTAACCTGATAGTGTCTTTCACACTCTTCAACGTCCTTGGCCCAGGCAGGGAAAACGTCACGATTGCCGTTCGATCTAGACTTGATTGTTTCTGGGTTAAGGTAATCCTCTCCTCCTTTCCCCATTTAGATGCAACCGAAAATGGAAGTTTTACTGGGAAAAATAAGTTGTATTTGCTTGTTTGATCTAGAAAAGGCGAGATAAAATGGACTCTCGCATGCACATTTCCAGGCCTGCCTCTACGGAAAACTCCTCGTCCCCTCTTATAGTAAACAGTTATCTTCCTCCCTCTATAAAAAAAATTTCAACATCGCTTCACTGACATCACTCTATTTTTTTTTATGCAGGGTTGAGTTTAAATTAATGGATACGAAGTTTCGGCGCAGCATCCTTCCGAGTTTAGCGTTTAAGTTTGTTTAAGTCACAGACCAACTGATAACTGCTACGGGGATAGAGACATTATTCAAATAAGACAGCTGGCAGAATAAAATTCACCGTAGAGTGTGAGTTGGCGTTGTTTTATTGGACAGTTTTTTCAGGCGTGGTCTCCTATTGGTTAGATGTCTGTTTCAAGGGCTCTCCTTATTGTCCTTTTTTTTTATTGAATAATGTATTTATAATTGACTTTGGGTTTTTAATTGATTGTTTCCCTCATATCTCAATAAATACCAATGTACGCTTCAAGTTCCCCCTAATTACTATATAACTACTAAGTTTTTAAATTCCAAATTTCATCCCCCTGTTAAATGAAATACTAATTATTGGCTTATATTATTCAACTACATGCCTAGGCAAATAAGAATCATTTTAAGAATAATAAATATATTCCAATTATCTGCTTTACATGTCAAACAGTAATAGTTGAGTCCCTCGGTTCCTATTTATGAATAATCTAAAAATAAAGTAATTGCTTTATTATATTACTTTGACTTAAAATATACAACTATTTAATTCTTTTCATTAAAAAATGTAAATGATCTTTTTAATCCCAGGATAACTTAAATGAATAAGTTTCATAAATATTGAAATATGATATTATTAATAAATAATATTATGTTCAACCAATCAAATTATTTACACTTATAATGATTAAATGAGTTTGAATTAGAAATAAAGTAACATGTATAATGATATGTCATCGTTAATATATGAATAAGTTTTCATTATTAGTACACATAATTTTACTTTATTCTCCACATGAAAACTATGATAATGGAGATTTGATCTGGAATTGTTGGCTCGTTTCATTATTCATTATATTAATTGCAAGTCAAAATGAGATAAAAATGACACAATAATTGTTAACACGGTTTAATGTACTATTTGAGATTTTACATTCACAATTATATTTATTACAATTGGGAAAGTGCTCCGATGAAATATTAATAATGCTTATAAAAGAAATGTCTTGATGTGAGACTTTGTTATCTACAAATCTCTAGTGTGGGTTTTGTAGGGATTTCTCTACTTTTTCCCTTACCTTTTATTCTTATTATGTATATGATGAAAAGGCATGGTTACAGTCTTCACCATGACATTTTAAATTTAAGTTCAAAATCAATTTTTTGTGTCATATAGAGATAGGATAATTATTTGAACTTGTTTTGGGAAGAAGTTGTTGTTTTCTTCTGTAGACACGCAACAAAAATGAAATGTAATCTAGAAGATTGTTATCTCTAAGTGAATGCTCACTACTCGTATGTCAAATTGTATTGAAGGTGTGTCTAATTTAGTGATTGTTGCTCAAACAGTTAATATAGAGCTACCTAATGGAGATATAATAGTAAATGACTAGAAGTTGTTAGGACAAAAAATTGTAGTCCAAGGTCGAGAGATGTTAATATACCTGATTATGTTTGATATGTCAGATTTTGACATGATATTACCTACGAACTTTCTTAGAAGAAATGGAGTTGAGATAGATTACTAAAAGAAGAAGGTTCGATTTCATTTGGATAATAAAAATTAATTGAATTTCAGTAAATATGATGATTTTCCGCATTAAAGCCACAAAGATATTAAGTAAAGAGTGTGTTTGCTATTTTGTTCATATAATCAATAGTAGTGAAGGTCTAAGTCTTGGAATTGATGAGATGTCAGTTGTGCGAGAGTTCAAGGATCTATTCCCTAAAGTGTTGCCATGATTAACACTTGAGAGGTAAGTGGTATTCAACATTGAGTTAACACCTGAGAGAATTATAGTTTGTTGTTTTATTGGGCATCATTCTATAAGTTTAATAAAAGAAAAGTTTTACATTATAACAATTGTCCCTCAATATCTAGAGTGCAAACAAAATTTTGAAAACTTTTTATGTTTTTACATGGATGGACGACACATGGAGAGTTAGCATCTCTTATGATACATTATGATAATGATATTTCAACTCATGTAGTTAACGTTTCATACGTTTTGCAACACATGCCTATCACATTGCTTCACGCCATTATGGATTCTTATTGGATACACTTCACTTGCATCGTGGGATTATTGACACATGTCTTTGGGCCAACTAGAATGACTTGGATCACTTTTTGTTTTGTCTTAGTTTGGCTATACAAGAAAACATTACACTTTAATTTCTCTTATTTTGAAATTTCTTGAATCTTAATCTTTTATACTGTCTTTAATCAAAGAGTTCTCTACATTGACTACCAAGAGGATTAGTTATTCGATCTTATATATAGTCTTTTAGATTATGTTTATTGATGACATAAAAAAAGTTTTATAATTTATTTGTTCTCTGATCTTTATTTTTTTTTTATTTGCATATATATATATATATATATATGAGATTAACATTGTCTATTATAGTTCATGGTAAAAGAGGAAAGTTCAAAGAAATTGTGGATCATGGAGGAGGAAAGAGTTCTATTATTCAATGCATTCTATGCAATGTGACTTCAAATTTTTTTTTTTTCTTGGGTGGGTTCCACGTGAAGTAAGGTAGTGGATGAAGCAATCTTTAATCACTGTAAGACATGGAGATCACTCGTAGGGAAGAAGTAAAAGTGGAGGCTGAAGACGTACTCATAAAGTTGGGTCCTAAGTCATGACCTGTAATATAATTTCAATTTATCTCCGGCTCCTAAGGAGGATGTTAGGCCAAGCATAAATACTAAAAACTATATTTTACATTTTTTAATCATTTACTCAGAACTAACTACAAATATAAAATTTAAAATCTTCACAAAAAAATTATGATAATGATAATTAAAATTATAGAATCATTACGTATATAATGAAAATTAAATAAATAAAACATTATAGAGTTATTAATATAATTTAATTTATTGTTTAAGAATTTATATCCAAGATTATTTCGAAAAATATTCTGTCAAAATAATTTTAGAATTTACAAAAGAAATACTTTAACATAGAAAGACTTAATTGTTTAAAGATATGAAAATATGATTGTAGACTCTTATGGGGATTTCATTTTTCTCCTTTCGTCCTTGGTTCTTCTCTGCTATATTAATGGGACCAGGTAAAAAATTACTGCTTTATGTAATCTTGAAAGGGATGGAAAGGAATCTTGGAACTCGTGACCTCTGAGCTATGGGCTGCCATTTGTATTGAGAATGTGTCCAATTATTATTATAATAATTTGTCTCTTCATTAAATATCATAATATAAGTTTAGTCAATGATTAGTTTTATAGTACTACAACTTGATGAAGCGGGGAAGTTCATATTTATTTAAAATATAAAAACAAATTAATTGCGTAAAATTTTGTAATTTTAACAAGCTTGCAAAATTTTGGTCAAAGGTTTTTTCACGTTTGCCAGAGTTGAAAGGACAATTGAGGAAAAAGCATTTCAAAAAGCCGTTCAAAACAAGCAGGAAATCGCCAAGCACTAAGCAGCTACAGCGTCTTGTTTGAGTAAGAGAAACTTGTTACTCCGTTTGTTTCCGAACTTCAGCAATGATGTGACTGCCTCAGAACTTTCTTTTTTTTCTTTTCTTCTTTGATCTGTAGGACTTTGACGGAAAGAAGAAAGGTTTTGACGCGCTGTGACGGGAGGAAAATTTGAACTCACAACAGGAAAAAAGTTGGACATCTGGCGCACCGCGAAGGTAACTTCTCCAAAAGGTGAGGCATCTCATTTTTCAAATCTCAATACATTTTAGAAATTACAATTGAGTTGACTGCCATTCTCTTCTCAAATAATTAAAAAATTGATGTACAAGTTCGGAGAAACTGCCGAGAAGATGCCCTTCTTTCTTATGCGCCAAAGCATATTCCATTTATGTCTATTCATATACGTACTGGTAAGGAACTCTGAATCTGAAGACTCAGATATCCACACGATTTGCCTTTCGCATTTGATTTGACCGCTAAAATTATATTCGATGGGCTGCGTGTTGATGTTTTCTGATAATCTGGTTGTGATTTCGTCTCTTGATTAATTTTTTATTATTAAAATATGTATTTTACATAAATTAATTTCAAAATAGTTCATTCACCGTATATTAAAATTCAAATCTTAGTTATACCTAGAAGTCTAAAACTTGAAAGCGTATGGCTGGTTCAAGACTGACCTGACCTGACTTTTCCTGACATTTTTTTTTTCTCGAGCTGCACGTTAGGAAGTTTCATGGAATGTTCTGGCAGAATAAAGTAAGGAAAGAAGGCAAAAGAAGTCAAGTCTTTAACTGATTGGGAATGGTTGATGATGCGTATTGCTTACCCTATAAATTTCTTTGTCTGGGGAAGGCATTACCAGCACACCCGATTCCCACATTTTTGTTTATTTAAAACCTATGATCAATTTATAATCTTCTCAAAACAATAATATTATGTTTCTATTAAAAAAAAAACTATAACATGTTTTACCACCCAAAGTTTGATGAAATGACAATTCCTGCCATTAAAATTGAAAAAGTTAAATCATTACTCATCTATTAAATTTGTTAACAAATTTTGTTAAATTTTTATAAAATTTTTGAAATTATAAGGAGTTTGATATGTTTTTGAAAAATTTAAAATGTCCCTTACTGATTTAAAATATCAATTACAGTAAAAAAACAATAAATTAGAGTTATAAATAGCATATTATTAATTATGAAGCTTATAACATATTTTTAAAATAAATATAATAATTTATTAAACAAAATAGAAAAAAATATTCATTTATTTCTAATAAGTTTTAAAAAATGTATACACACCTCAAATATACCTCTATGTTAAAATCTAGATAAAATATGTAGATAAAAATTTAATTTTTTAAACTTAATAAATACATATTATTTCATTAAACATTGGGTATGACATGGTTGTTTGCCAATTATATATAACAAAGTCTAAGGAAATTTAATCTTTATAAAAAGTATTTATGTAGATCCCAGTTGGCCTCGTTGACAAGAAATATGAAATAAGATGACTATAATTTTGTGCCATCGCTATCAATTGATGTTGCCACTGAGGTAAGATTCCACGGCGTCGAAGTATATACTTCTTAATTCAAATATTTAAGATGACGCCAAATCACCACACCACAAAACTATTACATCAATTGTGGTTCGACCGGGAAGTGAAATTTAAAATATATTGATTGATAAGATGAAGTGAAATTACCACAGACAGATAGGCCAGTGGATAAGCGAAGTTGGCCACTGAATTGGACGTACAGCACAAGGACAGCCGTCGGTATTTTAAGTTTCGTGTCTTGGAGCATGAGAAATTTCGTCATCAACCTAAAGCGTGCAGATTTGGAATTTCGTGTTGGAGCATCAGAAACTTCACGTCAACTTGAACAAAATCTTGTCGCCGTGGATCAAGCGTACGGGGACGGCTCCACCAGATCACTGAGGGCCCAAAATAATTGCTTGATGATGGAGTGGCTGGGCTTACTGGAAGTAAAAGGACTGGGGAAAATACTGAAAAGGACATTTTCTGCTCTCTCAAAATGCTTCTCCATGTTTAAGTGACAAATTGAAGGACAGAGTCCATATTATCTCCTTAAAAAAACTCAAACTAAATTTTAAAATTAAAAAAAAAATGACAGATGATCAACACAGATTATAAAAATGAAGTCAATTTCTATTAAAATAGATAATTGAAACATTATAAGAGAATGCTTTTAGAGATAGTTTGAGGTGAATAGAATGACCTTCATACATAAAAAACGTAAAAGAGTTTGTGTAAAATTAGACTAAGATCAAACTCTTTTATAAATTCAAGTTAACAGTCTTTCAATTAGGCCAAAAAGTTAAGAATCAACTAAGTTGAAAGAGTTGCACAAGAGTGTCGATTTGAATTGGGTGTCCCGATATAAAAAGAAAACATTATCAAAGAAAATTATATAACAAAAATATAAGGTTGTCTGGTCAATTTATAGGAAATAGATAGTGTAAATAGTTTTTATTTGTAATAATATTGAAAACCAATTTTGAAATTGATGAATAAAATCAAAGATACGACTTTAAATTAAAAAAATTGACAAGGAAATTAGAGTCCCTGTTTTGAGTTTGGCGTTTTGGGTTAACAAAACTGGAACAATGCCCATCTTAAACTTGAACGAACTGGATTTCATGGTGGATGGATCCATATACAGGCCCAGAGAAGGAAGTTTTATGCTACTTTTTGGGCCGAAATCCTAGGATTTCAGTTCGGACCAATAATATTAGAGAAATGATATTTCACCCGGAAAAATGTACCAAATAACATGATGCAATATGATTGGGCAACCAATTAGACTGTGCCACATCAATCAGTACTAAATTCAGCATACTTTTTTCTGTGAAAATAACATTACTTGAAAGATTATAGTGATGAGGTAGTATACAAATTAAAATAATGGTAGTTTGAGATTAATCAGGAAGGAAATTCATAGTGGGTTCAATTATAAGCAACAATTATTCAGTATAATATATGGTATATAATCATATATAAATATAGCACTGCTGTAAAAGCTGCCATCCCATAAGCCATTTTGAAATGACATATTTACCCTTTGAATTCAAACATTTTCAACGGTAAAACACTGTACTCAAGGGTAATATCGTCATAAAAGGTAGTTTTCGTTTAGACTATCTACTTGATCCAAATTCTCGCCAAAACACAGCACGTCACGCCCCCCTGATAAAACACAGTGATGGCTAATGATTCTGTATCATAATCCCACTTAAAAAACTCCCCTTTCTCTCTGTTTCCACGTAACTTTTCTTGCAATCTAAGCCTCCGTTTCATTTTAAAAACCCCATTCCCCCATTTCCAATCTCTGATCATCTCGGAAAAAACCGCTTCGCGGAACATATAATATGACCTCAGTTTGCATATCCAACTGTGTAAACGACGCACGTGACCCACGTGTTCCGGTCCGCGCCACCTACGTCAACCTCTACAAGTGGCCGGAGTCGGACGCCGAGTTCGTTCGATCAGTTACGTCGAAGTCTAATGTGCGCCGCGGGGTGCATGTGCATGGCCATGGCCACCCCAACCCTAGGGTTGTGGACAGCATCTCGTGCAGGCAGATGTACCTGAGAAGCTACAAATTCTCGCGAGAGGATAACAAGGAGGCGGAGAATGAGAAGACTGCCTTGTGTTTTGGGAGGGTGAAGAAGGAGAAAGACAAAGAGAAAGAGAAGGACAGTAAGAACGGGAGGATGAGGAAGAGAAAGGAGAAGGAACGACGTCGTAGAAGGATTAAGTGTTCCAGGAAATTCTCATGCAATGCATTGTTTAGGCTTCTTCACAGGTTGTTGTCTTGTGGTGCCAGCATAGATGTTGCTGATCGTTGATTTATTTTTCCTCTTCATGAGTTTATAATAATTTGGTTTCCTTTCTGGGTTATTTATTTTCAAGAAAATTAATGGTGTTTTCTGTTCTTTTCTTCTCTTGTTTATATGTAATGCTGTTTAAACATATTCATAGAAGCTTCACAGCCATGGCTGATTTTCAGGCTTGCAGCTGAACAGTAATGGAGGAAGGTAGTTGCGTTCATCGAATTCTGCAAAAAATATATTAATTTTGACCAAGCATATATAAGGTAGTTATTTTGGCCTCCAGAATATATATTTTTTCGGTGCTTTTGACCCCTGGTGAAAGTGACAATTGAGAACGAGTATGATAAATATGCATTGGATTCTCTTTATAGATTCACCAAATAGAAATGAAAAAGGTTGATTAGGTTAAAGAGATAAAAAAAAAGAAACTGTCATACTGGAAAGCCTATAGTTTCGGTGCTCCTCTACCGAAATTGGAACAGCTCTTTTGCTTTGAATGTTTCACAAAACACTTTGATTTAACTTTGAATTTTAATTTACAACTTAAAACACGAGTTAAAATATCACCACAGGCAAAGGCTTTACTGAAGAAAACTTGAGTTTGAAGGGAACGGAATTACTTATTTTCCCTGGTGAAACTTGATTATTCCAGTGGGCAACTTAAGTATATGGGGCCAGAAAATTGATCAAATTTTCTGAATTCAATAAGCTTTAAGGAAATTTAAAGGAATGCAATCATCATTTATATATACACATTTTATTTAAGCTTATGATGATGTTGCCATTTCTTCTGCAACTCTCCAAAATTTGCAGGTCCCATTATTATTTCCAAGATAAAATTAAACATCATTATTAGGATTGCATCAAGCTCAAAAAGTTGCCAAGTTTCCCCACCTCTTTTAACATTAGGCTTCATTTTACACGAAGCAAAACCATGTATAATATATAGATCAGTGTTAATTTCCTGAGGGGCATATTGCTGTGTTGAAAAAAGAAAGGACCAAGTGGGCATTAATTTTATCGAATTCGTGGGGTGTGGGGAAAACAACTGAAATAAAGATGTCATCTAATGCATAAGCGGAAACTGCTAGAATTATAAATGAATGAAATTCCAATATTTATTTTGGAGGGTTAAAATGGTTTTTATATATACTTCCTAATAATGATTAAAATTGTCTAAACATCAATTTTAGCACTTTATGTATAAATTATTTTTATTGGGTTTGATGGATGCACAAGAAAATAGCAGGCAAAACCTTTTTGATCATCGAATTCAATTAAAAAATATATTCATTTCATCAAAAGTTTTAACGTTGAATTTAAAAGCATTGAATGGTTTCAACGTTGAATAAGATGATTTGTTGAGAGAAGAATTATTGTAATTGATTTCTGAAACGTAGAAAATTTATATGACAGTGGGCAAGCTTCCACGATTTGATTAAATTAACTTTGTTATCATTTGGGATAGCATCTAGCATTGAATTTACAGAAACCGCCGATGTAATCCAATTATAATTTGCGAAAGGTACGAGACATATTAATATGGACTGTATGTATGGATCTTGCATGGCTCGCATTTCAAATGTTGCTGTATATGAACGGTGGAGAACACCTGTTTCATATTAACAGGGGCAGAGTTTGAGTCAAACAAAAATGTTACGAGGATTATCATTGAATGTCAAAACCAGACGAACAAAAATTGCATTTATAATTTATGTCCTCGTCCATACCAAAATTTCTTCCTTCAAAGTAGAGCAGTTCATCAAAAACAAAAAATTAAATGGATACCACCTTCATTGTAGAGCGGAGAAAGCTTCCTCGAGCTAAAAAGATTCCTAATATGAATATACTAAACCCAATAACATTATATAATCAAAATTACAAAGAAAATAACCAAGTACATAAGAAAGGAACTTGATGTTGGTTTATATCTAGAAACTCGTTAAACTATTGATGCACTGAATTGGGGTTTGGCCTAAAAAAGCAGGCTTCATCATTTACAATTTACTAGCCATATTAGGAAAGATTTTCTTTGGTTTTTTAAGAAGTTGTTCACAAAGGGTAGTTAATTCTTAGTTTCCAAACAATATTTTTGGCAAAAAAAAGTTGTCCAAAATGATAGTTACTATTAGTTTCGAACAACTTCTATGTAGACAAAAATTGTTTGAAACGACAATTAACGTTATTCAAACAATTTAAAATTATCCAAAACAAAAGTAAATATCATTTTTAACAAAATTTATATGCGTAAACGACCTGTTAGACAAACTATTTTAATGAACATCTTGTTGGAATATGTTGTATTCTTAAAAAAAATAAAAAAGAAGGAAAGAAATTGTTATTTAGTAAATCTATGTCAACTGTGCTATTTGATGAATCTGTTTTGGTTGTTTTTTGTAAAGAAAATTGAGGCTTTGGCAATATTTTGTGAGCATAACATGATGAAGATATAGTTTATATACCCTGAGATAGCAATTGTGTGTGGGTGGTGGATGCAATATAAGTGGTCATATTTTGAGTATTTTAATGATGAACACAACATCAAATGATCTTACTGTTGAGTATTTGGATGGTGGACACAAGTTTGGTGGCCTATAGTGTCCAGTACATGAATCTGTCAATAGCATCATCAACCTTAGTCAAGATTTTTGTGCATAAATAGATCATTCCGAATTTCTTACACTCTTTTTATCTCCCATAAGTCTTCTTAAAGTATTTTTCTCTATTTTCCAAGCTTATTCTCAGACATAGCTCAAATCCAACCATACCTCTTTCGGTCTTCTTCCACCTTTCGGCCTGCTTGAGAGCACTAGTGTTTTTCGTGATTGTTTTTTCCTCCAAGAAACTAAGATGGCAAATGAGTAAATATAATTGAAAAGAATAATAATTAAAAAAATTACTTCATCATTAATAGTATAATTGTTTTCAATTGATTTGAAATCATATTTTATAACTTCAAAATACTCACATTATTTTTAATCTTAAAAACAAAAATCAGAAAATAAAGAATTATTTTTAGTATTTGATTAGCATTACTAAAAGATTAAATACCTTGTTGGGAAGTACAAACTTCAAAAACATATATATATATGTATTTTAAATATAATTGATACTTTAAAAAAGATTAATGAATAACAACATCCTTTTTAACTTCTTAATAGAAACTCTAGAATATGGACCTTCACAGTCAGAATCACCTTGTTCTATGGTCCACATTTGGGCCTCTTAGTCGACCCAAATTCTCCTATATCGGGCAATTCTTCTGACCCGAGGGGATCTCCTGGTCTATGTTCGTAATCACGAGGAAATCATTGGTGGAAAATGGAAACTAAACTCTTTTTAACTTACATGAAAAATTAAGGAAAGGGCATTGTAAAGAAGAGAAATAAATAATAAAATAGTGTCGAACATCTCAATTTTTACACAGAATACGGTTTCATCTGGCTGTTTACCATGGAAAACAGCAGCATGATGATGCATGGTTTAAACAAATACAATCAATTTTTGTCAAAATTCAGAGAGAGTGCTTTGAGCATTAATCTTTGACTGAAAACAGAAATAGAGGAAATAGAAGAAAACAACTTTGATCGAGTGTCAATTCATTGCAAGATGGATACAACTACATCATACCACACTCCAGGAAGATGAAAAACTTGGCGCAACCTGGAACCCCAAAAGAGCAAAAAGCAAAGATTGTCAAAAAGATTCCAAAGATCCCAATTCATATCCCAAGGAGACTCTGATCACCTGAGACTCATCATTATCTAAAGACACTCCAAAGTTATCAGCCATATGGATATCTATGAATGGCTAAAACTTCAGAAAGTCAGCAGCAGAAGCAGATGCAGATAGTGTAACAACCACTAAAGACCTCCAACATCTAAGTGAATAACCCCTACAACTAAAATGCATGGGAAATGATCCATCGTATTGAAAAGGAAAGCACAAATGAACATTAACATGGTCCCAAGAGAAGAAGATAACCTTTAGTGGAAAGACTGTAAAAAGATTTAAGAAACTGTCAAATGGGGTTCGGCTATCTGATATATTCGGTAGAAAGGCGGCAAGTAGGTACAAGAGAAATCAAAACCAGGAAAACTTAAGAGAAAAAGTCAATAGACAGAGAAGAAATTATGAACTTTTGAAATTAAGCCCAGTAATCACACTGGCTATACAAGTAACATCCACTTAACAAGTTCTAACTTTCAAACAGTAACTGTTTCTTCAGGCTAAATGACAAGAGACATGCCCAGTTTCTAAGTTTGCAATCTTAGCCAAAACCGGTTTCCATAATGGAGCTAAAACTATGACAAAACTCACTATAGCAGATGCATATAGATTTACACCTAGCTGTTTCTTTCTTTTGGGCAGAAAATATTACTTGGATCAGTCACAAGACAGACTAACGAATAGAAAGTCTCTCATGGTCCTAATAACAAATAATTCCACAAGTCAAGGTATTCTCACCAGTAATCTCCACTCATGAAATCCAATCTAAATGAGACTTTCATACTCAGCATGCTACCGTCCACATCAACTAGGAAATAAACCTTCTATGTTCTACTCTTTTTTCTGTAAGCTCTTTATCCTAACATCTAGGGACCCTAAATATCAACTTACCGCAAATCAAAGAGCATCACTTATAAGATATCCAAGCTGTGAGCAAAAGGAATTTGTAAGTAGACCTGCACAAAATTACACTTAATTTATTTCACACTAGGACAAAGCATTGGCAAATTAAACCTCTAAGGAAATCAAATCTTCCCTGGAGAGCAGGGCACTAGACAAGAAGCTATATTATATTCTACATGTCTTCCTAATGTCTAACTTAAGAACAAATTAGATCCCGAAAAGAACCCAAGTCCACATAAGACACCCAAGTTATGGTGGAAAATAGAATGGAAGGAACAAATAAATTATTGATAAAAAAACATATCACATAAATTCAATTGTCAATTACAGAAAAATAACATGTATCCTTATCCTCATTCTGAAAAAAAGTAGGGATGAACTTTACATGAGATTAATTGGAGAAAGAAGCAAAAAGAGATGTTGGATGTAATAAGCACTATCAGGAGAAAGTGCTGTGAGACATTGTTATTATTAATAAGAGAAATATTAACAACCCACTCATTATCACTCTGTTGCACTCCTATTGACACATGTACAAAACACAACGGGGCTAAGATATTGTAACACAAATTTGTGACATAGATTCTTAACCATCGATCCAACACAATCTAATGATTTAGAAGTTCCTAACTTGGTAATGAAAATAATTGCCTTTAAATTATTTCACTTATCTATTGGATAACATTAGATTAATGGCCAAAATTTTGTGCCAAAAGTTTGCGGTTCCAATACCCTAACCCATAAAAGAATGTGATGAGTTAATCTTTTACACGTGTTAAGAATGGGGAGAGAGACTGACAAAGGGAGTTTTGCTAGCATCCCTTTCATTAAAAATGTAACTCAAGGGTAAAAGAAATTGAGAAAATGAAACAGAAATTTGTAGACTTTCCAAATACTGAATCCATTTGATGCAGTCAACTCAACTTAATAATTAAGCGTCACAAGTATGCAAATGCATGCTTGTCATTTCACACATGCACTACATGCTTTATAACTTCATGGTACAGAACTAAAAGTAACAACTTGAACAGTTTCTTTCACATCCAAAAAGCCTTGAAAACCCTGGACCTTCCTCTACAAGTTTAAACTCAGATTTGAACCCTTGATATCTGGTTGAAATCAAAGTTTCCCCACTAAGCCCGACCCTTGTGGTTAACTTATACCAGTCACCTCTTTTAATAGCACACATATTCCATGAATTCCATAATCCATGAAGAACAGGATCTTTATCAATTTTCACCAAAAGCACAACATATAAGAGACGGATAAAAGGATATTACACTTTAGCCCATGCAACATAAAAGCAGAGACTAAAAATCAGCAGAAATATTTTAAGTAACATACAAATTATACTGCATGGCACGTGATCCAAATACTTCTGCAATAATTCTCTTTGTAGGGAACAAATTTCCTGAGTGTGCAACTATTATCTTATCATACTCTACCAAAAAAAAAAAAAAAGCAATCCTTAAAAACCCAACATGCAAGCAACAAAAACGTTGGATCTCATCAAATTACATCTTACAACTTGCTGGTAAAAGAAAAAATAACACTACAAGCAAAAAAAAAAAAAAAAAAGGTACATTTGAACTAACTCTGTAATTTAGAATTCACTATCATCTTCACGGGATGAATTCAATGTTCTAATGACATAAATTTAAAAGCGGAAAAAAATAAAATAAAACCCACAGACTTGATACAGATAGTCTACCTGTAAATATAAATCCAAATGATCGTATTATACCAATTCACTGAATTCAAAGCTCAAACTCCTCGTCCCTGAGAGCCATCTCAGCAGCTTCTTCTTCCTCCTCATCCAGAACAAAGTACTCGTTCCTCTCGACAGGCCTAAACATGTAGAAAATCACCATATAAAATACCAAACTCGCTGTCTCCTCAGCTGCATTGCTCACCCACTGATACTTGTACGCAGCAATGGTCCTAAGGGCAAACACCACAATTCGCGTAAAATACAAGTAACCAATCACTACAATATAAAACTGCCTAAACAAAGTTAATTTCGCCAAGTTCCTTGCCGCCTTCCCATCAGTCTTCGATGTCTCCCTCAAAGACCTTATAGACCACACAATCGGGAAAATAATAGCGCAACAGCAGATAATATCTACCAACAAAAACACCTGGTTCCATGTCACCCAGTCCTTAATAAACGGCCCGGTTTCACCAATCACAATAGAAGCCACATTGGCCAAAACCTGTAACGGAATCACAATCATCAAAACTTTCTTCTCCCTCTCCTGCAAAAATGGTTTCAAAAACGACCACCCTGTCCCGATCAAAACGATCACCGTAAAAAGCAGAACGACCCTCAAAAACTGGAAAATATAAAACAATACATCCCAACCGTGAGGCGTCCCGGTAACTTTCACGAAATGCTTATCCTCCGCCGCGCAAATCAAATTCAACGCCTTCATCAAAAGCAACCCAGCCATCAACAAGTGAATTCTATGAACCGATTTCTTGTTCGTGAGACAAACGTAGATCCAGATTCCTACAAACGCTACGTACAATAACGAGTAGAAGAAAAGCATAGAAGGCAGCTGAGTCAAACCGGCCGAGAGATAATCTTTCGAACCATCGCGATCCAAGTTATAAACTTCGGTCCGTACGTTCATTGTGACCTGGGTTTCCGGCGCACAATTTGCGAAGAAGAGTGAGTATTCATTGGGAGCCGTGACCGGATACGATTGGTTGAAGCGAGAGAGAGGCGGTGGAGAGAGGTCACGGAAGGTAAATAATCGGAGAATGTAATGAGAATCGAGGACGCAGAAATTAGGGTTTTGTTGGATCTCAACGAGGACTTGAAGGAGGGATTCTTCCGAGAGAAGGAAGAAGCCGAGACGAGAAGGGTTAGGGTTAGAGGCGGCGACTGAGGAAGAAACTGAGACGGAGCTGACGGAGATGGTGACGTGGCCAGTATGCGTGAATCCGAATTTTTCAAATAGAATCATAGGGCGGGAGTCGGCCGTGATGGTTAGCTTTCTGATCTCGGCAGTGGTGAGGGACAGAAGGGAGAGGAGGAGGAGGAGGAGGAATGTCGAGAGTAAGGGTATTTTCGCCATTTCTTGGTAAATGGGCGGAGGTTGCAGGAATCCAGAGGTGGAGGTGGTTAACCAGTGGAAGGTTGCGAAGAAGCAAAAAGCGATAGAGGTATAGCGGAAATATAATAAGTTGCTAGTTTATTGACGAAAATGCCATTGGGATCTGAGATCTAGTTCTTTGGTTGAGATTGCGTTGAATTGAAGTAATCTCTTTAACTTAACGACGTCGTTTAGGATGAGATATAGGTTTCTTGTTGCTTTAGACAGAAGGTTTATTGGTCTTGGTCAATGGGTCCAGCCCAGACGATAGACCAACCCAACCCAACCCAACATTTTACGCAAATTTACTGCTCAGAATTTTCTGACGTCCACGTTCGACATGACATTCTCTTATGAAATGTTTCATTATTTGATTTGGCCAAAGGAATGAAATTATAAATTTTCTATTAAATTTTAAAAAATTAAATTTGTATTTATCTATCAAAATTTATAATTTATCCTAAAAATTAAAAAATTTTATATTATTTTATTTAAATATTATAATAATAATATATTTAAAATAATAATATATTCACTGTATATTTTGAAAATATATTATAATTTCAATAATTTATAGTATCATATTTATATTATTTTTGTTTTTAAATATAATTAACATTTTTAAAATTATTAAAGATATATTAAAATTTAAAATTTTAAAAATACTTTTAAATTATTTTTAAATTTTAAAAATTCTTAAATTTTTATTTATAATTTATAAAGAATATCCATACATATGAATATTTATCACTAACACTCTAACTTTATTTATAGTAATAACTTTATCATTACTTTATTTAAAATTAATATAAATTAAAAAATTTAGTAATTTTTATTAAAATATTATTAGTTTAAATATATTTTTATTTATTATTTTAAAAATAAAATTAGAGGTTGTGAGTTTAGAAGTGGCGGCTAAAAACCTAATTAAGTGACCTTTTTAAAAATTTTTTTTTTTATTTTTTATTTTTAAAATTTGTATTAATTTTTAAATTATTATTATATTAATATATTTTATATTAAAAAATATTTTAACATCAATATTATTTAGTTTTTTAATGAAGGGTGTTTTAATTATTTTATTAAAAATTTTAATAAAATTAGAAAGAATTTGATCTATGAATAAATATTAAATTTTTTAAAAATTTTTGGATACAAAATTATATTTTAGAGGAATTTTGGGTGGGAATAGTGGTTTGGCCTGCAAAAAAAAAAGACAAACTTTTTCTCACACAAGGTCCTGCCCTTGTATTCAAAATAATAACGACCTAATAATTAGTAGATAAGCAGTTAAATTAATAAATTATTTAAAATAATAATTAAAATAATTTTATATAATTAATCGTGAAATATATAATTTGTTTTGATAAATCTGATGTCTGAACTGGCCCAAGTCCAATGCAATTTATTGAAAAGCCCATGACTTTAGAATAATTGACGACAAAATATGATAACTTTTTCTTAACTGTCTTCGTCTTTAATTTCACAGCCCAACTGGTTAGTTAAGGTCCAGCCGCATAGGAAATATCGAAAGCCTAAAACCAAACTTGTAATGCACACGTATAACACGTGCACGTCTGTGTAGATGTAGCCACCTCACGAATATCACATTTTAAAACCGTGTCAGTCCATTCTCATAAATAACCTTATATAAGAATTTTATTACCAAGTTTTCCGACGTAAAAGACAGAGAGAACAGGGGCTTTTCAGTCAAATTGAGAGAACTTTCATTAATTAAAATTTGTTTTCTTCAAGACAGGAGCGCAACTTGGTGATGACACGGTTTCGTCCACTCAAACCTGAAAGACACTGAAATCTCATAAAAACCCAACACAAAATCAGGATTTTCGCATCATCAGATAGGTATTTTTGTAATTTCATGTCATCTACAGAACCTCTTGTTCATTTCCTTCACAGGATTAACAATTAATTGTCAGGCATGGAAGGTTTCTGTTTACGACTCTGGTTTTTTTTTTGTTGTTGTGATTCTTTAATATCCAAACAACCCTTTATTAAACTTCAAAATTTGAAGCCTCGAGGAATCTTTTAACCACCCAGAATTTATAGCGCGACAAACGGAAGCATAATTGAAAATTCAACACAATTACCTTGACTTTGAAGAAGAGATAGAGATAGATACATAAAGTTTTCAATTGTTTGAGTTGCGAGAACAGTTGCTTCCTCGGTTGTATCGATTTTTTGAATCTGTACATTTAGCCGCCTTCAATTGTTCTTTTTGGTTCGTCTTATCAAGTTTGGGAGATTGCTTGCAACATCTTTTATTACTCTTGTTTGATTGCGCAGAAAATCTGGTAAAAATCTCGAATGAAAGTTTTATATTGGTTTTTTATTTTTAATAACCATTCCAACTTTGCAAGCATGTTACTTGTACTTGTATTTGATTGTTTGGGTGTGAAATGGCGGCTGGAATTTTCCAAGGTTTAGTTTCTTGTGGCATTTGTTTACTTGTTTATGTCTAGTTATTCTTGATTTTTAAATTGATATGCAGGTTCAAAGATAATAATAATAATCTCTTGAGCTAAAGCATTGGGTAAGATTTCTTTTTGGGGATTATTTGATTGAAAGCAAATATTAGTCCGTGAATTTGAAAAGGGTATAGTTCATTTTTGCTAAATTTTGTGAGATTATTAGTAGATTGATGAAATGAATGTGGTGGGCAAAGTTGGGAGCCTGATTTCTCAAGGTGTGTACTCTGTTGCCACCCCGTTTCATCCCTTTGGTGGTGCTGTTGATGTGATTGTAGTTCAGCAGCAAGATGGGACTTTTCGAAGCACGCCTTGGTATGTGCGGTTTGGTAAATTTCAGGGTGTTCTGAAAGGAGCTGAGAAGTTTGTCCGCATTAGTGTCAATGGCGTTGACGCTAATTTTCATATGTATCTTGATAATTCTGGGGAAGCATATTTTATTACGGAGGTTGATTCTGGTAAAAATAGTGAGGCAAATGGGAACATAGAAGCTAATCCTAACGACAGTAGTTTTCTTGGTGGTAACATTGATAACAGAACTGAGGTTTGTAGACTTGAGCACAGTGTATCTGATTCTGGGGTGACTCTTTTGCGGGATGAGTGTGATTCCTCTGCTACAGATAGACTTCAGAGGGCAGAATCTGATGGGGACCGAAGGTTTTATGACTTTCAAGAGGAGCAATCCTTTTTGGAGGATTCAGCTGAGTTATCAGATTATGTCTCTAATCGTTATGAGAGTTTAGAAGGTGAAAATTATCGGGAATCACAGGGCACAGATTCAGAAGTTATCTTGGTTAGTGTTGATGGTCACGTACTGACGGCTCCTGTGTCGGCATCAGAACAGTCTACTGAGAATGTGCAACTAGATACTCCTCAATTTCATTTGGGCCCAGGTGATGGGGCTGACTTTTGTGAGCGAAGTAGGGAGTTTAGTTCAAGTGATAATACATGGGCTGATGATTACATTAGCAAGTTGAATTCATCTACAGTTGATATGGCTGTTGATAGTGTTTGCAGCATTAATGATGATAATATTGCTTCTGGCCACCAGCTGGCAGTTTGTGAAGAAGTGGGGGAACACACATGTCAAAATCAGGAAAGTGAGAAAATTGCTATAGAGCAAGGAGATCTCAACTTACATATTGAGTCTAGTTATATTAAGAAGGAAGATGTTTTTAAGAGTTGTTTGGAGCTAACAAAATTGGTTAAACATGATGGAAATGCTGATACCAAAGAGGTGGACACATCATTGGAGGTTCAGAATTCTGAGGATCAGCTTCTTGGAAATCATTTATTTGTTAATGAAACCGAAGATACGAGTGTCATTTGTGAAATTAATGATGGGTTTTCTCCCTCATCTATATCTGATCCTCCTGCCAACAACAGGTCTCCAAATCTACAGGTTGAAGAAAATCTGGCTGAGAACATGGCAGTGGATTCAGGGAGAATTGACAAGCCCCTTATTACTGACCCAGAGTGGATTGATGAACAATTTGGTACATCAGCAGAAGTCAAAGTAATAGACAATTATCCTGGAACACCTGTGCCCAAAGGTGAATGCTGTAAAAGCACAACTTCTGGTGGAGGAAATTTATCAGGCATAAGTAAGGACCTGCTATTGGCTATTGGCTTTAATTTGTAACAGTGAAAACTTGTATCACTGATTGATTCTTGTCGATTACTTACTTTCATTCATTCATTTTATATTAGCAGGGTTTGAGATATCACTCTGTGGGAATGAACTGGTCGCAGGGATGGGCTTGGATGCTGCAGCTGCAGCCTTTGATTCACATCGCATATCAGAAGATGAATTCAGAAGCAATGCAGCTTCAATTACTAGGAATGGAAACTTAGTTGTCAGATTTAGAGAGAGGTACTTATCGTGGGAAAAAGCTGCTCCTTTTGTTCTTGGAATGGCTGCATTTGGCCTAGAATTACCTGTTGACGCAAAGGATGCAGTTCCTGTGGAACAGGAGGATACACAGAGGTCTAAGGATGATGAATCTGGAATTGCATCCTTGCCTTCTGGTCGCAGATGGAGGCTCTGGCCAATTCCATTTAGAAGAGTCAAAACACTTGAGCGCACTGATAGTAATGCATCAAGTGAGGATGTTTTTGTTGATACTGAATCTGGGTCACTGAACTTACAAGAAACTTCAACATCTGATGCCACTGTTGAGTGTCCTAACAAACAATTTATTCGGACAAATGTTCCCACTAATGAGCAGATAGCTTCTTTGAACTTAAAAGATGGTCAAAATATGATTACTTTCAGCTTTTCTACCAGGGTTCTGGGAACACAACAGGTCTGCCCACTATCTGTTATTATTATTTTTTTCCAGATGAAGATGATTGGTTGCAGAGTTGTTTTTATTTATTTTTAGTTGCTGCTGTTCACATAAATAATAAACAGGTTGATGCTCATATTTACTTGTGGAAATGGAATGCCCGAATTGTAATTTCAGATGTTGATGGAACAATTACCAAGTAAGCCCTCTAATTTCTTCATTGAACACAATCTTCTGAATTCTAGTATCTCACTTGCCACAAGTTTCTTAGTCAATTAGGAGGATACAGTTTTTAATAAATTGTAATCCATACATGCTCTTTTTAATCCATGAATGCTCTTTCTCCCTTGGGAAAATGAAAAATTTCTTTTACAGAGTATTAAATTTGTAACTATTATCCTAGTGATTTTGGTGGACTGTATGTGTACAAATTAATGAAGTAGAAATTATTTGTACAAATTATTAAAGTTACTGAGTAGAATAAAACATTGAAGTTATAAAGTTTATGCACATACGTTAAAGTTTTCGTGCTAAGGAAACCAAAATGAAATGAGAGAAGTCTATGACTCTTGTTTGATGTTTGATTATCTAGGTTATTATCATCCCTTGGCCAAAGCATGTTATGTCTCCATTGGGAGTTAAACTATGCTTTAATTAACAACCTATGTCTGATGTATTCACCACTTACTTTTTTCTCCTGTATTTTATCTGACCTTACTATTTTCAGTCATTGGTCAAAGCATTTGAGAGAAAGGTTGTTATATGCAAATACTTGTACAATTTGCTGGCAGCATGGGTAATTGGCAATGCATTTGAAATCATTGTAATTCGAATGTTCAATAGTGTAGTCTTAATGCCTTCAGTTGTAAAGGAAGTACTGAATTCATCGAAACTTCCATGACATCAATCTCCTTTTCAATAACAATTTTCTTCATAAGGTAAAACCTCCCAGTTCATGCTGAAACTTTGACAAGTGATTAAATGACTTAATAATTATCGTGGTGCATAGGTGTTTTCTCTTGTAGATGAAAAGTGTCTTCTTTCTGTAGATTTTTTTTTTCCCCCTAGTTTTTTAAAATGAATGATGGGTTAGTTTTAAGTTATCTCCAGGTTGCTTGCTTCATCATTACCGCAGTTATTGTTTTAACTGCATAAGCATTCTCATACAGACCTTGTGATCATCAATGTTTTGTCTTCCAATTAAGTATTGTTTATAATGAATTGTGCATCATGTTGATGCATTTTCTTTCAGGTCAGATGTATTAGGCCAGTTTATGCCTCTGGTTGGAAAGGATTGGACTCAATCTGGTGTAGCAAAACTTTTTTCAGCTATCAAGGTTTGTCTCTTCTGTCTTATTTCATGAAATAGAAAGAAATCTGAGTGGCATTTCATGTATCTGCAGCAGAATGGATTGATGTTGATTGATTGGCATTGAGTAATAAATATTTTGCATATTACAGGAAAATGGATATCAGCTACTATTTTTGAGTGCACGTGCTATTGTTCAGGCATACTTAACAAGAAGCTTTTTACTGAATCTGAAGCAGGTACTTACCCAGTTTTTGATATACAGATCTACTACTGTTACTGATAGCATTTATTTGTTCACAGTGGTGACTATAATAATAAAGAGTCAAAGTTAAAGTAAGATGGACTAGTTTCTTTCGTGAGATGGTTGGCACTGAAATTAGAAATTTTTAATGTGGTAGGTCAACTGTGGTCCAATGACTGAGTCCTATTAAATAGTTGTGTTTAATTCATCCCCGAGAATGTATTAGCCTTATATAAGTATTTTTGGCTAATCTCTACACACTGAATCATATCTTGAGCCACTGTTGTGGGTGGTTTTCCTACCTGCTCAGTTTGTTTCCTTGTTGCTTTGTGCTGGGCTTGCACAGTTATGTTATGCGTGCTATGTTGAGAGGATAGCAAAAGCTGGATTGATCTTGTTTATTCTTGCAGGATGGAAAGACTTTACCCAATGGACCTGTTGTTATTTCACCAGATGGATTATTTCCTTCATTGTACCGTGAAGGTGAGGTTTTCCTTTTGGAAATTTATTTGATTCATTGAACTCACTGCTTTAGCTGTGTCTTTTCTAATGTCGATTTTTTTCTTTCCAGTGACATCATAATTCTATTAGAAAATTCTGATTACTCTGAAGCATCTTTCATATCTATGGCCACATGAATAGATAACTTTTTAATTCGAGTTTCAGTGTTAAAATATTTGACAGCTTTGAAATACAATGTTTGCATATGTTTCCTTGTTTTGCATGTTGTCTTGGTTTGCCATTGGCTAACAGAGGGAATTAATATCATCACTGTATCATTGACCTTTATTAAAAAATATGGTTTATTTAGTATTTTGCAACCGATATTGTCTTCGAATTTCCATAATTTGCATTTTGTCCATGCCTAGTACACTGGCTATCTTTTTCCCTTAGGTACTTTTTTTTCAAATGATTTTTCACTCCCATCTCTGATTGCTTTTCGCCCTGTGTATGCTGATGGCAGTGATAAGAAGAGCCCCTCATGAATTTAAAATTGCTTGTCTAGAGGTAAATACCATCTGATCAAATCCCACTATGTTGAAGCTGAAAGTAGAGCACTAAATCCTGGTTTCTAATTTTTCACACTATCAAACTCTCAAATCCATTCCTTGCAGGATATTAAAAAACTCTTCCCATCTGACTACAACCCGTTTTATGCGGGGTTTGGAAATAGAGATACTGATGAACTCAGTTACAAGAAAATCGGCATCCCTAAGGGGAAAATTTTCATTATCAACCCTAAGGTACAAACTTTCCTGATAATATAATCTAAAAGCAGGAGCTACTGGTTTTTTCCTTTCCGTACATCTTTCTGATAAGTTGCTTGAATTGACAGGGCGAAGTGGCCAATAGTCATCGCATTGTTGTTAAGTCATACACATCGTTACATACTCTTGTCAACGACATGTTCCCCCCAACCTCATTGGTTGAGCAGGTATGATTCATGGAGGTTGAAATAGAAGGAAAATATTGCAGTGGAATATGTTTGTTTGTGATTTGTTTATAATACCCAGTTTTATTGCTCTGCAGGAAGATTATAACTCCTGGAATTTTTGGAAAGTTCCATTGCCTGATATTGAGATTTAGTTTAATCATTATACAAACGTTTCCTTTGTACCAAGTAATGAAGACGATCAGATTCAGTTCAGTTGCCTGAAATCACAAGCAAAATATAGATAGATACTGAGATTCTTCCTGCTTGACACCATCTTCAGGCGGATGTGATAACAGTGATTGGCCCATTCATCTTGCATTTTGATGGCCTTGTGATTTGTAGACGATTCATCTCCAACTGTATGACACATGATGTATCTAAAGCTCTCATTCACAGTAAAAGCTCCCTCCCTGCTTATGATCATTGATGCCACTGATTTCCAGAGCCAACGCCGTAGGATGCTTAGCATAGTAAGAGACTCTGGCCATTAAATGTGGGCAATTATTTAATTTAATCATTTTAGGAGTGTTTACAATTTTAACCAATCCATTATGGGTTATACGAACGTTGTTAAACATCTCAAATAATGGCAGGATTGTCTTTTAACTTTTGAACAATTATAACACTGTTCACTAAATGATTTTCAATTCTCATGACTCAATTTTTGCTAAACCATCAACTTTAAACTATAAATGTTAATATTTAAATAATATTTACATATTTAATTATAAATTTAAATTATAAATATTAAATCGTTAATTATAAACCTTAAACAAAAGATTATAAACATTAATCATAAATCATAAATTGTTAACAATAAACTCTAAACGATAAATCCTAACTTATAAATTATGAGACTTAATCTTTGAGTCATAAATAATAAACAATATATCAATTTATTCAAATTGATATGATACAAAATGAGGATATTTTGTTGGACAAATCATATATGTTGATTTAGAATCTTGTATTAAAGTTATTTTCTAATTTATAACATAATTGAATTTGGTTATCTAATATTGGAATCTTTAGTGATATATCATAGTTGGTGCATAATTGAAGCAACATTATATTTGATATTGTATTTAATATGGATGTTTGCAATAAAATTATGTTTAACTAATCATTTATTTGTTGTTTTCATCTTGGGTGTTTACTTTGGTTGATGTGTTCATATGTTACTTTATAGATTTAATAGCTAGTTTTAGTTAACAATTATGTATCTTAACTATGAAATATTTATTGACGATAAGAGAATAACTAAAAATATAAATTATAATGTCATTCATTTGTTATGATATAAACAAACAATGATGTATGTACAATGTATGTATATAAATAGTGGATCAAATATACGAGTATTGTATACAAACATAAGTATAAAACATATAATGTAAAAGCTATGTGATAGCTATATGATCTTGGAATTAATAAATGGCTGGCATAGTCTTCATACTCTCTAAGTTGCTTAATTTAGATGGATTATGTGGCATGATTATTGATGACGATTTTAACTCTATCTAATTGTTCAGACTATCAAGGGTTTCATATATTTAACACTACAAACCTAATTTTCATTATCAAAGTTAATCGAAAAGTACACCTATAAACATATATACAATATTATGTAATCTTATTCATTATATTTTTTAATAAATAAGTATAAAATCATGTAAAAATATATTATATATGGTATCTTACGTTTTTTATTTAAAGGGCAATGAACATTTTTGTTGAAATGTGGAGTATGACTATACATAAAAAAAAAAAAAAAAAAACATATTCCCAAGGTTAATTAAGAGCCATTGTAAAGTGTAGCCTTACAATGAGAGATCAATGGGGCAAACTCAAATTTTGTGGGGGTTTGTTGTTTGATAAGTTGACAAGAGTCAAGGGGGACAATCCTATGTGGGGCAGAGTTATTAGAGAAAAATTATTCTAAATTCCTATATAAATATATGTTAATATGTCTTGTATCCTAAAATAAAATAATTAAATAATTCGATCAATTCTTATAATATTTGCATGTAATTAAACATATTCATAAAAAGCAAACAAAAATTTGAAATTAAAATTAAATTCATGGAATAAATTTTTTATTTTCCTTTTTCTTATTATTATTTTGGTAATATTAATAAATAATAATTTGCTTTATTAAAAAAAAACAAAGAAATTCTTGACCAAACAGTAAGTTAGTTGGAGAGGATGATGGGCCAAGCCCGTTAACATGAATCCTATTACACCTCTGTGAACGAGAGACGGGCCGGACTTTTTTTACAGGTTGGATCAGATAGAGTCAACCCAGAAAACAAAAAATAAAAAAGGTCAACAAGTCACGTGGTTAAGCAATGGATAGACAAGATGCCAAAAAAAAAAAAACAATGACCACGTGATGAAGACTACGCGAAACCGAAGGCATATGACTCGTGCTAAAACCAGGAAACAGCGCGGTTGAGCTTGACCGTCTGAATTTTCTCATAAAATTTTCAAATGTGAATCACCACAATGGCTCATGAATTTGGATTTCCAATTTTCATTATCATAAACAAACAGAAAAGCAAGAACAAGAACAGAAACAAAATTAACATTTAATACCAATTATCTGAAATGTCTTGGTTAGGAATCGTGAATAGAGCCGTCGAAAGCAGAAGTCTCACCCGCAACGTTTTGAGCGTTGCCGATGCCGTGGTTCAACAAGCCGGAAATGCCGTCACTGGAGGCGCCAGACTTTTCCAGGACCGCATTGTAATTTCACTCTTGACATTCTCTTTCTTATCTTATCAACTTAAGAAATTTTTTAGCCTGTTTTTTTGAAGTGTTTGGGTTCGTTTTTTCACGAGCTAGGGAGCTAGGAGTTTGAAAAGCTTTAGACAGACGGTGAAAAGACTGGAAGAAGTTGCGGTGTCGTGTAGAGGAATAGAGAGGGTTCAGATGTTAAGAAGATGGTTGGTTGCTTTAAAAGAAATCGAGAGAGTTAACGCATTTTATCTCGTAAAAGATTCCCAAGACCAGCCCAATTCTGATGAGGCAATAGATTCATCTCGGGAACCTACTTTGGTCCGTTATTTATTTATTATTTAAATGTTGTTGTAGACTATGCTGGTGTTTTGACGATTAATAATTTTGTGTAAATTGAACAGGTTTATTATGCGGACCCTGATATGGATTGTGAGCCAAGGAATTTTCGTGATGTTTTCCTTTACAGTCAAGCTCTTGAAGGCATAACAAAGTCTATGGTAAGTTCAATAAGTATCAATTAGCTTGGATATGCTACTAAATTGTAATCGATTCTAGTCTAGACTAAGTTATATTGTATGCATATGTTGATTATATTTCGACGCCTCACAAAACATAATTTACTGCTCATCAACTTGAACGGTAAATTGTTATTGATGTAATATGAGGGGCTTATTCGAGAGTATTATAGAGCATGGTGAAAGCTAAGTAAAACTTTGTTTTCAGAGTCAAGCTGACTGTAAAAAATTTGCGCTGTCTTAACGATTGAGTGTTTGGCAATTGTTTGAGATTAATAAGGAGGCAAATTTTGGTCATTTTGGCAAGGAGAACAACGGTTGACTAATAATTTACTTTGTGCTCTTGAACGATGCCATGAGATACTGTTTGAACTTCATAACTTATAAAATGCAAAGTTTAAATCTCGACCTTTGTTAAGACTTGTAGAACAAATGAACAATCTGTATTTAGACAGACTTTTACTCTTGTTTCGTATCATTTTGTATTTGATAATTGTCATAGCTAACTTCAAACTCAAGAAAGGTGTGTATAATTCTTGTTTAATTCAATTTTCCATTTGACTGCATTTCTCACTACATTTTTTCATTTAATAGTGATAAGAAGAATGTATATTGTGTCTTTACATTACTGTTCTATTTATATATTTTTTTCATTTTAAATTTGAATAGTTCCACTGTGCCAGCTTGAGCTCTAATTAGTTATTTGTTGAAATTTGGGATTGCTCCCAGAAAGCCATATCATTGCTATACTCACTAGTACCTTTAAGTATAATGTTTTTATTTCAAGTACTTACCTGCGCTTTGTATTTGCTGATTCATTCAGTTTAACGGCAGGTTTATACTTTTGTATGATTCAGATTCTTGAAGAACCAGCTGAGGAGGAAGTTTCAATATTATTGGAGATATTTGGGTGATTTTTCTAACTCTTATAGGTTTTTTTTAGTGTCTAAATAGTGTTTTGGTGGTGCTATCATGGCTTAAAGTTGTCTTTTTGGCTTGTTTAAATATAGCATGAACATACTTTAACAATTTAGTGCTACCAGCTTCATATATTTTGAATTTCACATAAATCTGTTTTGGTTTGGTTATACACAGGCTTTGTCTTGCAGGAGGGAAGGAAGTTCACAATGCAGTAATGAATAGCATACGGGATCTAGCAAAAACATTCTCAAATTACCAGGATGAAGTACTGGTAAGGTCATCTACCATGTGCCTTTGGAATACATTTGCATATAGCAGTGAAAATTTACTATTAATTCTACTCTTAAAAATATTAAACTGTGGAGGAGCATGCAAGCATTTTGTTTTAGATGCTCTTGACCTTTTATTTTAGAATAGGTCATAACAACATGATCCTGTATGATCCGAAACATACCAAGTGTTAATATTGGCGCTTCAATGTTGGAAACAGTATATGCAAATAAACTTATGGCCCGCTTTTCACACTTCAGGTAAAACGAGAAGAGTTACTCCAATATGCTCAAAGTGCAATTGCAGGCCTGAAGATCAATGCTGATCTATCAAGGTGGTTGAGGATAATCTACTTGATTACACATTTCTTCTAGCTTAAAATCTTCACTAAATTTGAATTTCATTGGCATTTCTGTTAGTCTGCGACATGTAATGCAGATAAGTGGTCTTTTCTGCACTTGAGCTATTGGTTTCTGACCTTGCTCAATTGAGAACTGATTAATATCTTTAATTGTCACATGATGATAAGAATGAAAATTTAATTCTTTCCCTCTACTTGTTTTTGCTCTCTGCTCTCAGAATAGATGCTGAAGCCTGCAGTATAATGGAAAAACTTGATAAAATAAAGCCAATTCAACAGCCATCAAACAAAGGTGATGATAAGTTATCAGAAGAGGTGAGGTTGATTCAACCAATCATGGATGCTCAGTTATATACATATGAATATATCTTGTAGCTAATCTGGCAGTTACTCTTTATCTGGAGTCCTATTGCAGTGACATCCCAAGTTTATTTAATACCATGAAAACAAAGCAACTTATCCTAGTTCTGTAGCTCATTTCAAATATTTTGATTGTATATATCTGTCATTATACTGATGGGATTTACCACTTCTATTCAGCTTTATGCTTCTAGGGGGGATAAGACAGCTTCAAGTCAGAATCTACAATGTATAACTGAAAATGATGCTTTGCATGTCCTGCAGGATCTAAAAGAAGCTCTTGGGCAAATTCAGCTGTCTTCCAAGTTGGAAGAACTCTTGGTAAAGAGGAAGTCTTTGAGCAATGGGGATTCTCCAGAATTTCATGCTGAAAAGGTTTAAGTTTCTTTTGATACCTGTAATATTATTTAGTAAATTAATTTTCAAAGTTTTCCTCCTGAAGATGCTCATTGTGTGTTTATAAGAGGAAATTGGTATCCACTGAAGCATCAACCAAAATTTGGGTGACCATGACATTGACTGGTCCACCATTCTCATCTTGGGTTGAAAAAAACCAAGGTGTTTCTAAAGTGAGTTACCAAATCTGACGTTGGGATTAGGTTGAATGTTTCCAAGCCAAATAGCACTGTTATATTTGTTTAGAAGGAATAATCCAGAAATAAAGCATCAGGCTTCTTCTCTTTTATAAACGATTTCTAAACCCTAATTTAGTGTATGTGTAAGGTGAGACAATCTCTGTTCCATCGATTTAACTGACAAATTTTATATGTTGAGGATCCATTTTCTTTGGGCCATTCAATTTCCCCTGTTATTGTCCTTGAAGTCAGAACAATTCCTGTTGCAATGCTGTTGATTAAGCCATTTTGATGGGTGAATATATGTTCTGCTTCAAAGTTTTAAAATCTTTAGGGTATATTTTGGTTTTACAGAGATTGATTTTTGATCAATACTAGTTATGGAATAGGGTCCAATATGCCTTCAGGAAGCCTCTTGTACATCACACAAATGTCATATATTCTTCACTGAATCAATCAGGCTTCATCTTATTTTTTTGTTTGAAATATATGATTGTCAAATTTGGTTGAAAGATCCTTCCTACCTAATTATCAAAGTATAGATGATATTATTAGGTTTAGAAAGGGTGTTGGAACATGCATGCACACACAGATTTTGCTTTCAAGCAAAGCATTTTTGAAAGTTATTTTGGAGTGAAATATTGGGCCATGTTTAAACAAACTAATAAAATAAACGTAATGATTCTATTCTCTATATTTTGCCATAATGTTCTTCTAGAAACTATTTATCCATTAAAAGTTTATGTCTGTGGCATCTAGAAATGGTTACTCTTGGTCTTACGTTCATTTACTTCATGCTTGATACCACTAATCTGCTCCTAGTGTTGTCGATAATGATTTGGCGTCCGTCTATCTTGTAGGTTCATAAATTAAAAATATTTATGGAGTCACTTGCTAACTCAACTTCACAAGCTGAAAGGCGCATTTCAGACCACAGGTTCTATTAAACTATCTCAGAACTGCTTTTTTTTGTATGTCCTTGTATGTGCTTGTACTTGTAATTGACGTTGCCTTTATACGAGAGAGAGTATGTAGACTGTGCTTAGAGGAAATGAGAAAGAATATGGGAATCCGGTTTTTAATTTCTATGTATGTAAAACTTGTGTGTGAGCATAAGAGTTCTCATGAGCAAGCTTACATGTTTGTTTGTGTCTGGGTGGCTGCTGGCAGGCTTATATTTTGAGATTTCACATGTAGTTAGAGTGGCCTTTTTGTTATCCGGATAAGAAATGTTTACTTTTCCTGAATATGACTGTTATTTCAATACCGAGCTTGAGAAATTAATTAATTTGTTGATAACCTAAATTAGGTTTTTTCAGATCATGGCATGTAAAGTGCAATTCCTAACCATTTTTAAGTCATGGTTGAACAAATGTAAGATGTGTAGTTACTACAATAACATAATCTCAAATGATGTTAATGAAAAAAACAGAGTAAAGATGTCGCATATGATGTGTATTTTTTTTAATATTAATTTCTTTCTTTTGGTTTTCTTCCTGTTGTTTCTTGACTCTTACAACATTTTATTCAAGTACATGATATTCATTTACCTTTGACTCCGTCTTTCCAATCAGATTTCAAAAAGAAGAAGCGCTTAACTTCCGTTTGGCAAAAGCCAAAGAAATTGGCCAACTTGAGAAGGTGAGCTGTCTAACCAGTGTTCTTTCTTCAATTTATCTGAGGACATGAATAAATATTACTAGATTAGACTGGCAGATCTTTGTTTTCTAACTGTGTCTTGAAACTTTTCATCTTTACATGCTAGTTTTGCATCTCTTCTGACTTGTTAGTCAAATTCTGCAAAGCTCCAATCAAATGGTAGGAAGATTCACACTTGTGCTAAAATAATTTCTCTCATAGGTCCTAAATATAAAAATCAAATCTGCTGTCATTTCAAGTATATTTTTTGACTAAATGAAAATTGAAAGTTAAATCTTCTTGGGGCTATTTATTTGGATAATTATCTAATTTATGTTTAACACCATGCTAACCAGGAAGGTTGTTTGTTTCTGATCTAGTTTTTTCTCTGGAAATATTGAACACATGTCATAGCATTTTCCAGGAGTTGGCCATGGAGATTCAAGAGTTCGAGAAGAAAAAGGATGAACTGGAAACTGAATTGAAAAAGGTTCTTAATTTTATCACGATATTATTTTTATCTCTGTTATTTTCAAAAGCATAAACACTTTTAGGAGATTTAGTGACGTTTGATATTGCTCTATTCAATCTACGTCATTCCTATTCTTTCATTTTTGTTGCTATTTACTTAGAGCTGTGTGTTTTGTGAGTGTAAAAGTGAATCACTTGTGAGAATACTACTGTTTCATATTTTGCAACATCAGTCGAACAAGTTTCATCAGTCTTTAGTTTCTTTCCTATCCTCAACTGGCTAAAATCACAGCATGGTGTTTGGTATAGGTCAGCTCCTTATTGGCTGTTTCTCGTGCTCGCCTTCGTAATGCCAGGGAAGAAAGAGAGCAGTTTGATGATGCAAGCAATGATATATTAATGCACTTGAAGTCAAAGGTATCCTTTCTTTTGGTTCTTGCTTTAGGAACTACTTAAATTAAGTTTTTTGAGAATTTATTTTTTACATTTGGCGCAGAAAATTTAAAACTAGTGTGGATCCATTTCTAAGTAGTCCCTAATCTGTTTTCAAAATGTTTTATCATAGGAAGATGAGCTTTCAAGGTCAAGTGCTTCATGCAAATCAGAAGCAAATGTGGTCAATACATGGCTTAATTTTCTGGAAGACACCTGGAATCTCCAGACAGCACAAAATGATATCAAGGAGAAGCAGGTCAAGTATGTCTCTGTTTTGTCCTGCTCAGTAATGCATCTCTTACAGTTCTTGTCTCTCAAGAATCAGAAATGGAATTAGTATCTCATTGTTTGCCTCATGCTTTGCACTTACATTCGCATATTCACCTCTTAAGCTATCATGACTTTTATTTGTTTATTTTTTATTTCTGATGATTTTAACATATGCATATGTCTCAAGTGACAACTTGGTGAAATATGGGGACCATTTTGTGAGTCTGGTTATTCATCTTCTCTCTGCTTACAAGGTATACTGGCTAAGATCGCTCGATAATTACTCGACTTGCCTTTCATAAATTTTGTGTATATTCTCTTTTTTTTTTCTTTTGCTAAATAGCATCTTTGTTCCTCTTGGCATGTGTATTTAATCAGGAACAACTTGGACTCTCAATCACAAGTATCCATAAACTTGCGGATAAATTGCGATTACATGAAGGGTATCATGCTTTGTTCTTTTCCTTGTTTATTGCTTCATTAAATCAAGAATCCTCATTTCTTTAAATATCAGGTCAGAAAGAGCACCAAGGATAGACAATGGAAGTCCAAAAACAATAATTGCAAGGAAAGCTCTTGAAGAGGAATATTTGAATCTTGAAGGACAGGTAATGATGCATCTTTCATGTGCATTTGCATACAGTCTTACATAGTGTAGCTACTGATTAAAATCAAAATGCTTATTTTTCCTTTTCATTTTTCATTTATGGGGTGTTCAGCAACTTAAAAAAAGCAAAATACTTATTTTTCCTATTCCTTTTCCATTTATGAATTTGTATTACGCCCATTGCCGCCCAACATGTCATCCTAAAGAGTTACATTGGCGGCAATTAGGTCTGACAATACCATGGCTATTGTTTCTTTCCTATTGTTATGAGATAGTATGCCTTATTATATTTCACCTCCCTTTCTACTAGTTAATAACAACCTTAAGCGTAGTGGCTGCAATGCAAAAGCAGTTTTACATGCAGAGTGAAGACATTTACAGGTGTAATGAATCTTTACTTTTGTGTTTTTTTTTTTCCTCCTTTTATATGCACTTCCATGAAACACATTGACCTAATCTTGTTGAAATGGAACATGCCATCTCTCGATCCAGGAAAGAGATTGAAAGGGTCAAAGAGCTATTTGATGCTCTAGCAAAAATAAAAGAGGAATTTGAATCTATTGACAGACCAATTTTGGCAGTTGAGACTCCAACACGAAGACCACAATCGCCATTGCCTGATAAAAAATCATCCCCTTCCCCTGGCCAAAGTTCTAAAACACAGAAGAACATTAGAGAGAAAATTATGTTATACTCAAATAAGAAAGATAAAGTGTCGGATGTCACTGCAGAACTGGAGAAACTAGATTCAGCAGGTTCTGGGTCGGACGATATTATTGAATGGGAGTTTGATGCACTTGAAAAGGATCTATACATCAGTGGTTGACCAACCATGACAGATACCTCTTTGTTATCTAACTTCATAGCAGGATGATACACATTGAGAAACACAGATTTCACGGCTTCATAGCACCGGATATCTGATCACTTACTATTGACTCCAAGTTCACAGGTAATTTGCAACTGAGCTGGACATTCATAGATTTATTTGACGTGTAAATGATGAAAAAAAAAAAAAAAAGTCTGACGACCAAATGTAGATAACCCTATGTTATGTAGATTCATATCTTATTCATCCAGCCAGCTTTCGCCTGGTGTTACTGCTCAGCCTATTTGCCTTTGTCGTTTCATTTTTATGAAGCTTTTCTGTTTGTTAATTCATTGATGTGGAGCATTGAAAGATGATGAAATTGCATATTGAGATAGCTTAAGTTGAGACATATGTTTGAGCTAAAAGGAAAAAAGCAGTTTAAAAAGTGAAGAACATTTACACTTGGGAAGGCACTTTCCCAATTTGCATGGTCAGATCAGCATCACGTGACTTACCATCTCCTTCATGTGCTTGTCAGATCCACCAACAAATAAGACCATATTTTTCTAGTAGACTTTGAAATCCAGTATATTCTAAGACTCAATGCCTAATGACATAGGGCAATAAAGTGGTGAAAGAGCAGACCAGTAAACGCCCTCGAGTCTTGGATAAGTCATTTTCCATTCTTCAATGTCTTGTTTTGTTTTTGGTTACCCTAACCATGGCCTTTATGCTTGTTCTTAGGGACCCCTCTTTAAACTTCCAATATCTAAAAATAATCAAAGCTAACAAGGTCGAAAATCTGTCACTTTGACCAAGTCAATTGAAATATTATACTCATGCACATGATTCTCTTAGCATAAATTAAAATAACTTAAAAACATAACAATGTTGAAATTAAACAAATAATACTTAATATAGGGAATAAATATTAACAAGTATTAATGGACCAACATGCCATCATCAAATAGTCTAGATGACAAATTGGTTAACCCTATATGCTAGACATGATAGTTAAAGAATCATATGAGGATCATATTCTTAATTTTATTTGATGTGATATAATTAAAGTATTGTGTTTACTTAGAGTTTATTAATCCAATATAATTGAAAACTTAAAGATCGATTAACTGTCTCTCGAATAAGCTTCAAAAAGTTGTAAATGTGTCGTTAGTATACATTCGATAATATTATATATAATATTTTTGACATTGAAAGTATATCTCTTTTTATATGACATACAGTCACATAACCTATTATTGAATTCAAGAATTGGGAGTTCAAAAAACTAGGTTTTGAGAGATGGGTTTACTTTTATATAATTTTAATATAAAGTTTTTGTTGCAGAGAAGTGTGTGGATGTTGCATGGAATGACAAGACAACCTTTCCATCTTTTACTTTAAGAGATTAACAATTATCAACCTTGGATGAAGCCATTGTGTTTGGATCTTTTTTTCTTTTCTTCTTAATCTTCTTGATATTACTTGATGGTTTGAGTGACCAGAAATAACTTGAGAAGACATTATAAACTAACATAACCTTGTTTTTATTTTTTTTCATTTTTTCCTCTCAAAAACAGACATGTCAGATCTTTCCCTAATTAAATTCTTCAAGGTTCTGAGAGGTGAAGAGTATGAGCACATGCAGAGTTGCAAAGGGATTGAAAATAAAAAGCCTCAACCCCAATTGATTATTCCTAAGTGGATACACTTTTATGCATATCAGTATCATGATTTCAAATAAGATTCCATCTGAATGCTGCTTAATTCATTTCCCTTCTACTTTCATTTTCTCAACACTGTTGAATAGGTTTTGCAGTGTATCACTTGCATTGAAACTACCAATAAAAACAAAAGAACCCACTGTCCCCTGCTTAATAGTAGTGGAAGATACTCACCCTTCTGCACAAAATGCTTCAAATTCAAAGTATTATCACCATAACATCAAAGCAAGAGAGCTTGGAAAACTGAACAAGACAAACAAGAGCGCTCCAGCTAATTCATCCACTGGCTTTTAGTCCTTAGCATTATAGTGATTGTGATTCATGATTTGAACTCACCGAATCCTGTTATTGTTGCAAAGTACTGAAACTTTGATTTTGGTGACAATAAGTCTCAATCTGAGCTAAAAAATGAACTTTGTATGGTTTACCATTGGAATGCAGAAGTTAATAGTGGAAAAGTTAGAAGTGAAATGAAAAGATGAAACATGATTCAAACAAAAGTAACTGTATAGGAGCCACATAAATACTGATGAAAAAGAAATAAGCAAAGACACAGAGGTCACTCAGTGCCTAGCTGCTGAATCCACATCTCTTTCTGTATTTCACTGTTTGGAACCATTCAAAACATTGAAAAAAGAAAAAGAAAAATCTGACAGTGACTTAATATATAATTTATTTTTTCATTCTAACTTGTCCTCATCTTTACTTTAAATTATGCTCTCACTGCCCTCCTCGTTCACCAAGCTCATCTCTCCATAACCATTTTACACACAGGCACAGACAGAGAGAGAGAGAGAGAGAGAATTGTTCACATGAGATGGGCAGAAACCTAGCTTCATGTAATCATGTAGAGGAAGATTACATTGATATAGAGGTGAGCTCTTCCTCAAAATTCTTGTGTTACACCATCAACTCTCCGCCACACAGCAGGGAGTTTAAGTTCCAAATGTGTTCTGTTTCACATGAAAGAGAGTCCACAACTTCCCCTGCTGATGAACTTTTTTACAAGGGTAAACTTCTTCCTCTTCACCTTCCTCCTCGTCTACTAATGGTTCAAAAACTCACTACCTCTGAAAAAAAACCAGAAGATTCATTGAAAGAAAACTGTGTCATTCCCTTTGTTACTACTTCTAGTACTACTGCAACTGAAACAAGTACCCCATTTGAATCTTGTAATATCTCACCGTCAGAGTCTTGCAGAGTTAGTAGTGAAATAAACCCAGATGAATACTTCTTTGAATGGTCGACTGAAATGAAAGGTTTCATTGATGGCGATCAGTCAAAGAAATCTTGGACCAGAAAGCTCAAGCTGATCAATAAATCTTCACTGGGTAAAAAGCTCAAAGCTTCGCGGGTTTATCTTACGTCTTTGTTCAGTAAGTCTGGCTGTTCGGATGAGTTCTGTGCGAAAGCAGCTTGTGGTGTCGAGCCACAAAATATTTCAAAAGGAAACACTTGTTTAGGCAAGTCCCGATTTGGAAAAATTTGTAATGATAGATACAAGATATCTACTACTTTCTCCAAGAACTTTAGAAGGGAGATGGTTGAGAATAGTGCTAATATACACAGAAGGTCCTTCTCAGGAGCAATTCAAAGGCATCCTACAATGAAGTGTTTATCTTCATCAGCATCTACATCCTCGTCTGGTTCTTCCTCGTCTTCATCTTTTTCATTTAGCTCAATCAAGTTTTATGATTTACAGTTGCTCAAGAGGAGTAGCAGTACAAATTCGGAGATAGAAAATTCAATCGAGGGAGCAATTGCTCACTGTAAACAGTCTCAGCAGCTGTTGACTTCAAGAAAAGCAGCAAATGAAGCAGGGTTTTGTTCACTATCTACTTCAAGGATTTCAGTCTGTGGAGACAGAGAAAGACCTGAAGTTTGCACTTGCAGCATATGAATATGGTACCAATTGAACTTAAAAAAAATAAATAAATAAAAAGCCACAAGAGAAAAGGTTAATTGATTCAGAAGATGCACCATAAGCTTTCAAAGTGGCTGCCATTTAATGCAGTGTAATATTTATTTTCAGCTAGACCAGAGATGTTGATGATAACTGTAATATTATGTGGAACCATGTAAATCTTTTATCTGTTCAATAAAATATTGAATCCTACATGTTTAGTTATCAGAGATTTTGTTGCCTATAAAAGTAGTGTATGCTTCTCTCCGTTATCCTCATTTTAAACCTGTATGTAGAAGTTATTACTTAATTACAATGACTTTGACCTCAGGTATAAGATTTCCTATATTTTTTATTTTCAACAAAGTCTCCCAGGCCTCCTACTAACTTCGAACAGATCATGCCAGGCTCTTATTTTTCACATTAATGTCTAAGCTTTACTCTGTTGATGACTCCGTTTTTGTCAATTAAAGTGAATAGAACAGTTAAAAAAACACAACTAGGAACCACTTCTAAGTGCTGGAAACTTTATGTGAAGTCACCAAAACTTTTTTAGTGCTATGGATTCTGTACAATCTATGTGTTCTTTTTCCAACAACAATTCTTTTAGGTTCCTTTTTCCTTGAACTAGATTTCAATGACTATTCTAGGCTTTACCACTGACTTTGTTACAACAAAAAACTGTGGGAGGTAAAGCATATCTGCATAAAAGTGAGGAGAATCCATCTTTTTTTTCATTTTCTCTTTAGAAAAGGAAAAGTATAGAGTCAATCAGATGAAATTACACAAATTACAGTGCTGCACTATCTCAATCAAATATAAAATTGTATACCAGATTATTTTGCTAACCGAACTTCCAAGTCTTCATCCCTATTCCAGTTATATCAGAAACTAGTACTAATTTATCCAGAAATTGCATCATTTCTAATTCATTTCTGAAGTATTAGAATATTTATAATATATTGATTGTTATCACAATATGTTGCCTGGCTGCATAATTATACTAAATTTTTTTTATGTTTAGTGAAATCTAATGTAGATTTATCCAGGGCACACAACTTATTTCAACAATTTGTCGTTCCTGCTCCTGATGTTGACAAAATATCAAACTAAGCAAACATGTCTGCTAGATTTTTAGCAACAATTAGCCTAAAAAGATGAAGTAACAAAAATTTTGTATAGAAGATGTTGAGAGAGTAAGTGATGAAAGCACACAATGACAGGTTATGCTCTTCCCCACTGCTGCCATGCTTGTCTCCTCAAAGAATGGGGAAAGAAATGGCTGCAATGTCCTTAGTGAAATTTCTAATTTCAATGGATTATGAACAGAGACTCCTGAATCATCTGAATCCCTTGAGAAAATTTTATAAGCAAGGCAGTGCCACATTCTTGTCCCCTTGGGAAAGGATGGATGAGCAAGTGTCCAAGATCCTTGGTAAAATCCTAGTTTTAATAAATTATTGAACAGATTGATGACATGATAGACAGATTGTCCAGATCAGTTGATAAAATAGCATACGACTCAGGAAGAACATCATAAATATACTTAGTGAATTGTAGTTCTATAAGGATTCATAGCTGATGACAAGTGAAAGAAGGCACATTTAACTCAGGGCTAATAAAGATGCAGAAATTTAGGAAAACTGCCTGCCTTGAAAGGGAAAATTGATTTGATCACTTTGACCGAAAGTTTGGTTTCAAATGTACCTCTCCCAAAACTTCTTGCTATAAAATAGCCATTTCACAAACAATATTCTGGCCTTTAAGAGGACACTGCATTCAGTGCCTGTGGTCTCTGAGTGATTACATTAACTCCATTAACACCAACAATGGATTTAATAACACCAAAAAGCACTGCTCTTTCCTATATGATTGCAAAGAAGTCATAGAACAAAACCAAACTTGGAATCTTGCAGCAGTGCCAGGATTACAATTTTCTGAATCACTATATTCTTATATATCTAAAATTACTTTTTCCCTATACTTTTTCTCTCATACTAAGCTATAGCAATGCTTTTTGTGACTTAAAAAGACATAGAGTTCATTTTCATCTGGTTGTTGACCAGTGACCACCTAGACAGGAAAATATTATGGTTTATATTCCCAAAGAAGTATGTTGCTTTCAGCAACAAAATTGACTAAATACTGAATAACTGTTTCAACCAATGGCTCAGAAATTGATCATGATTGCTCATTGAAATTTTAGTAGGATAAAGGTAAAGATTTTCTATAAGTACATTGCTTAAACTTTTCTAATTTAAGGTTCAAGACAGTTTTGTAGCATTTCATGGTGGACCTTGAAGAGGTCCACGTGGCATTGCTGGGACCATTGACTTGAGCAAGTAGAGCATGTGAAGAATGTCAGGTGAGATTATTTTTTAAGATATTTTGGATTGTTTCTATATTTATATTGTCATCTTCTCAAACTTTATTCTTATGAATGTCTTCAGTAAGGTGAACATTAAACAGCAAAATGAAAGCGAAGGGAGACAATGCCTCTCTTTTACCTACTTTTTTCATATCTTCCTTTTATTAAATTAAATCCAATTAAACTTTGTGCTTTTCAGTTATCTCAAGCTAGCTTTTTCAGTAACCTTATCTCCTCTGACCAGGGTATAATATATTGCCTTCTAAATCTTGCAAGTATCTTTGTATCCAAATTCTGAATCTCCCATTTCTATAGGAAAAACTTTGCTTGAGAATTCAAGCCATAAGTATAGAATTAATGGCTTTCGGAAATCTTTATCAACAAAAAATAATCTAGTAATGAAAAGAGTAAGGTACAATAATTGCTGAGCAATATGTCACCTGTGCAGGCCCATGTGCCAAAATGTTGTCTGATTCATTTAGTGGCCTTTTTCCCAATTGGTTGATCCATGAAATGCTCTCTATGCTATTGTCCTGATTCTCCAAAAGAAAAAACAATCATAAGAAACTCCATGCAACCATCCTGATTAAGAAAGAACAATAATGCGAAACAGTATATTTGTACAGATATGAAGAGGGGCTTTCATTGCTTTTAGCATAGATTTAAAAAAAATCAGACTGTCTTTTTATGTTACAGATAAAGCACTCATTAAAGAGTCATACAGAGTGCTCCAGTAGTGAAACTTTGAAAGCGGCATGCTCATGCATGCAACATAATGCTGAGCTACACCGATTGATGAATTGCATTAATCAGTAATGTTCAATGTTACTCAATTTCAAAACCACCAATTTTGGTACAGTTCCACTGAAGAAGACTCAAATTTGGGATTTTACATCAGCTTGAATTTCCTTGCCCACACTAAATATCAGTGCTGAATAATACCTTGAATCTCCATTTCAGAAGAAAAGTTTAGTCTCTATTAAAAATCTATTGACAATTAATAGTTTAGGATTCGCATTAAAGATGTTCAAGTAGCAATAGTTCAATCAATATATTAAGGTTCTTTCCAGTATAGTTATCAATCCTCCTATTAGATATCAGGTATTGGTGTGATACTGAACTCTGGAAAATTTTCTTCTAAGATCCCTATGCCATGTGCGTGAACAGAACACTTCAGAGTTAAAAATGGACTGTGATACTGATACATACGCAAAATCTTACTGTACAAGCGCATCAACCATGTATGATTCACGTGAATTTAAACATGATTCCACATTATTTACACTAACATGATCAAGTCACTGCTTAATTTGATTCTATTAGATAAAATTTCATAAGCAGATTAGTAGATTACCATTCGTTCTTCATAAACTCTTCCTAGAACATAACTGTCGGTTAGTTACTTCAGGAGAAGAAAAATGCCCATACTATGCTACATTTTCATGTAAATGAGATAAGAAGGAACTCTCTTATACAAAGAGCAAAAATAAGGGAGAGCTGATATACAGTGTATATCAATTCTTAAACCGCATAGGGTTTCTCATGCTCATTGTTCAGAAACTCTGAGTCTGACCTACTGTTCATTGATGACCTCCGCAAGCTTTGTGATTTGGAAGCCTGAATACAGTTGAAAATCACCCAATAACACGTTGTCCCAAGTGTTGATAGCATAATTATGTTCCCTATACCTGTTAACCTGTTATAGCAATTGCCTACCACTTGTCATTGACCCCTACGACGACGTATGACACTGCATGGAATGCAACTGAAATCATGACACAAGCCAACCACATCAGTTTGCTAATGATCGTCATCATTTTCTTTTTTGCCTTTCTCTCTATAACTACTAAAGAAGTTTGAACTACCACAACAGCCAAAGATATGAAGAGGGCAATAGAGTCGAAGATGAAGAAATTAATAAATGGTAGCTTTGTAGCAATATTTGCTTCTCCAGGAGAGACCCGAGGAGGAACATGAGCTGGGTCATTAGCATACTGGCCTGGTACACTGAAGATGACAGCAAATGCAACTGTAGCAATGAGGACAGCAACAACTGTGGTGGAGTTGATTGCATTGTTCAACGCTTCAGTATGCATTTTGTTGAGTCTCTTGGCAATACCCTGCATACGTTTCCTTGTTTGGCATGTGTACACAAGGTGGTCATAGACCTCATGTTTTATTTCACTCACGGTTTGTTTGAGTTCCGGAGCTGAGTTTGTTGTTGGTTGCTTGAGGAATTTGGCACACAGGACTCCTTGCTGCTCCCTTAATATGGCTCCAATTTCAGAGTGACCAGTTTTCTCAGCAGTGTCGAGCAGTTTCTCCAGATTTGTTAATGACAGTTTTGTCCAGTCCATGATGATTCAGCAGCTTCCTTACAATCTACAAGAACAGCGTCATTTATTTAATCATAAATTTTACGTCTATAGCATGGCCTTAAAACGTATGAGCAACTTTGATTGTTGGTTATCCGACTGCAAATTTGTCAAGTAATGTATTAATTAAGATCCATTAGGAGTTCCAAGGGCAACAGAAAGGATGATTAAATTTATATTATATCCTTTCAGGAAAATCAATTATGAGTTAAAAAGCAGAAACCAACGATCCCCTGAAAGTCTACATAACGTTTTAAGTAAAAACAATTGGAAGAGAAAGTAACTGTTTAGACACAGACTCACAATCAAAAGGAAAAAAAAAGATTGTAAGTCTCTAGTTTTATTCCTATCTCATACTGGAAGGAACTAGCCAGGATAAGACAGCATGACATATGATGATTCTCGCATTCTCTTCAAAGACAGATTGGACATAAACATAGCTGTTCATCATCTAGGTTAAGTTGAAAATAAGAATGACATTAATGATGATTATAGACAAGAAGTAGTTGATTTTAATTACCTGCACACGACCCTTACAGGTTGCAATATGCAAGGCAGTATAGCCCTTGTTACCAGCCATGTTTATTAAAGAGGGATCTATCTCCACTAACTCACTCACTAGTTCAACACTCTGACCTTTAACTGCCATACGGAGAGCTGTCTGGTCCTTTTCCTCATTGCAATTCCAGGTTCTTCACTCAAAAGGGCCTTTACAATCCCCAGATGCCCTTTCCTTGCTGCAGAATCCAGGGCAGTATTCCCGTTGCTTCTAGCTATGGTAGCCATGCTGCTACCTCTCCAAGAGGAAAATTACTGCTTCTAAATGGCCCTGTGAAGCAGCAGTTGTACTGCTGTTGTGTTTGAGGAATCAGAAGTCATCAAGAGTTCAGGAATTGCCTCCATAAGGACCTTCAGCAGCTGTATAACGTAGTATCAACAAATATTAGAGTAGTCTGATTCCAGAAATGATTAGTCATTGGGCAATGATAACATTATCAAGCAAGGAACATAAAAGGAGGGAAAAAACTGGGATGCTACCATTAGCAGTCATGAGTTATGGGGAAATTTTCAATAATATTTTCTCTGTCTGTAAGGTAAATTTTCCAACAGAAGTTACAATGAATCCATAACATAACATGAATTTTATGCAATAACTTTTAAGCCAACTGGAAAGAAAACAGAAATTCCTAACAAGTATCCCTTGCTTTGCAGCAATGTAGAATGCATCATAGCTATTCTTTGCTTTGCTACCAGCCAAACCAATATCAAAGTTACTTAATCATGTCCTTAACCAGATCAGCACAACTATACTCAGCAGCAACATAAAGTGCCGTTTCACCGGATTGATTCTGTTTAGACAACAACTCCTCAGCTCTGAATCCCCACAACTAGAAATCATTTTCAAAACCAATTCTGAGCTCCCCGCTCTCACCAAAGCATGCAACGGTGTGTCATCCCTTTTGGCTGTCAACTGTTTGGTCATCTTTTTCCAGCTAAAGCTTTCTTGTTGCCCCAAAGGAGGTTCCATTAATGTTATTCCAAAGCAAAACAAATAAAGAATCTTATTTATTTTGTATCAGAATTTCAATTATTGATGATCAGCCAAGATCAAACCAAACCAGAAATTAAATTAGAATAAGACAAGATGATGCACGTGGGAAACTGCGGGGTTTGATTCCTTGATACAAAAATCAAATCTCTGACATATTCTGCAACCAAAATTGGCAGTGTTTTAATGCCTACTTGTCTTTCAAACCACCATCATTACTAGCATATATCTATTTTCTTTTCAATAATCATTATGAACCATCACCAACATAGCCAAAAACCCGAAAAATGAACAGGAAAAAAAAAAGGAAAAGTAAACTAACGATAAGAACAGTTAAGTTTTGAAACATGCTGACCAAAAATTTGAAATCCTTGTAGTCAAAATTCACTCCTTTAAGGTCAAAAACAACTCATATAAATCTTAGTTACAACTCTGACTTTGGCTCTGAAAACCAGAGCATCTATTGTCTCGGCGTTCAAGTAACTGAAGAAGAAACAAGAGAGGAAGATGTGGCATGAAACGCGTGACTCTGTAGTTAAAGCACGCTTGTTTTGACTCAAAAGTGGAGCAGAATCAACAAGGGTTTAAGTTAATGCAATTGGGTTTTGTCTGTAGCGAGGAGTGAGTGACCAGTAAACGTGCAGTTGTCATAATCACTCTTCTTAAAACCGCACACGTTTATAGAAGATGAGCCAACAGCCAAGCCACTAAGTCTTCCTCAGTTCTCACGCAAAGCTTTCACCATAAAATTGCTGTGTCGCAGAAACCCTGCAACTCTGTCTCATGATACTTGCAAGTCTAATTATTCCAGAACTACATAGTGTATACTGGATCATACCAGCTATTGGATTGAAGAGGCTTTAATTTTCTTGTAGTAAGTGCTTTTGCCAAAGCCATTATTTTGTGAAAAACTACTGGAAACTTAAAAATATATTTTCTAATAAATCTTAAAAAATTGTAATTGATTTGGCTGTAAAATAGTAGTTAGGGTGTAATTGGAAGGCCGTTTACTGCAGATCGAAATTTGGGTCAAGGCCCCCCACATCGGCTTCCCACTTTCTATCCTCGCCACACATGTTGCGTCTTGTTTTCATATTGCTGCAGCACATGAATTAAATACTGGCCACCTGTAGTTATGAAATTTCTTGCTTCAGTCTTTGATCAGTGATCGTCATCATCACATTTACAAAGACACCCAGTTGTGATATCAGTTCTTAGACGTAAGAAATTAAGACTTGGTAGCCGATGCCTGAAATCAAAGTGGGAACTTTTTTATTTCTGCGCTAAGCACGGAAAGGCCCAAACAATTGCAGAATCCCTCTGTCTACTTTTTCGTTTAACCATTGACATGAGATCCTATTCATAGCTTAAAAAGCAGTACAGCTTTAAGAATGAAGTCCAGACTCCATTGTCATCAGCTGTTTGTTCAACAAGAACGTGAATCACAGCAAAATTAAAAGGGATCTTAATCAGCTTTTGTAAAAGAATCCATTTGGCATTCAATCCTCAGGAGACCAAGAAGTTAATAGAATCCATTCACTCAAAGAAAGCTTTTGTAAAGGCCATCTTTTTAATTTTAATTCTTTGCCTTCATACCAACAAAAAAGAAACCCCTCACCAGTGAAGGCCAGTTTGGTATGAAGGTTTATTAAATGGCATACATTTGGACTTCTGAATCAGTATCTAAGTGACGCCATGCTTTCGATCTTTTCCTTTCTCTCCTCACTTCTTGCTTCCGCTTTCTCTTCAATATGTAATAGATCAATGCAGTTAGAACTCCTGCCATTATAACTCCTCCTATGCAAGTAACAAGAATTGCAGCCCAAATGTTACGCTGACCAAGCACTATAAAGGAAGCAGCTAAAAATGACACGGTAGTACATACAGAAGCCAACCACATCAACTTATTGATCACCTTCACAACCCGCTTCTCTGACCTTAATTCTCCCCTCACAATTGTGATTTGTACCACCACAACGGCCAATGATGTGAAAAGTGCAATGGCATTGAAGATGAAGAAGATCTTAAATGATGCAGAGCCTACTGCCACAGCTGACCCATCATCTCTGTCTCCACCGGGAAGTATGAAAATAGAAGCAAATGCAACTGATGCAAAAAGCACAGCAACCACCGTGACCGAGTTAGCAGTGTTATGAACTCCTAATCTATGGAGCCTGCGAAGATCTTGGGCAATTCCAGTTACATTCCAGTTGGTTTTGCAGGCTTGCTCAAGCTGTGAACGCACATCTTTCTTGATTGCTGTTACATTATTATGAAGCTCATCTCGTGAAAGCTGGATTAATTCTTCTTCTCTGACGCCACCATAACTAGTTAAACAGTCCTTTATCTCTGCAGTTTCTTTGGAGAGTGGAAATCCTTCAACTATGTCAATGGCTGTTCTTCTGTCCCTTGTTAGCACATTCACGTCAGTCTCAGGAAGTTTTATCAACTCCTTCACGACCTGCAAATGATTACAGAGCTCCACATGATTGTGGCTTTTTATGCGCATTCCATCAAATGTTGTATACAGCTAATATGATAAAAATCTCACGTACAATATCACCAAGCTTAAATTGAGTAGGAAGAGAAATTATAGTATGAAGAAACAATTCTATCAAAGAATATAATGATACACTATTGACAGGACAAGACGACTTAAAGTTCATGCAAATAATAGCAACTACATTTAATAATTTCCCTAAATGGTACTACTGGTATTTCATCAAATATTACAGCAAGCTATAGACAAAGAGATGACTTTCTAACCATACAAATTTAAATTATGATTCAAGGAACTACAACATTTTTGAAACCGTGGAAGAGTTGTGAGCAGCCAACTCAATTCTAAAGCATCTAATCAGAACTCAAAATCACTGCCCCATAACTGGGTTCATTCTGGTTAGCATGAGATCAGTGGACGTAAATGCCAAGGATTGAGATAGAACCATAATAGACAGCAAATCCTTAGTTTAGGAATTACAATATAAAATATACATGCTAATCTAGAAAAGGTTGGTGATCATGAAATTTTAAAGTGTTAAGATTATAACTATTGCAACCAACACCTTGACCTACAACAACTTTGTAAACCTAAAATCACATGCACACAGAACTTCTGTCAGGAGGCTGAGCAAACATGAACATCAATTTCTCAGAAACATTAACCAAGTAGCAAAGTCCAAGCACACATAATTGTAAAAACTAACCTCATTCTTAATAAAGGAACATAACCAATTACAAAGGCTCAGCAGTGATTAATACCTCTACCCGCTTTTTCCTGACAGCTGTATGTAATGCCGTATTACCAAACTTATCAGGAAGCATGACAATGGTTGCATCTGCTGCAAGCATCAATCTTACGACTTCACAGTTAACACCTTTCACAGCCATATGCAATGCAGTTTGACCTTTCTTATCAGTCCTTCTTGCCAATAATAAATCCCTGTCGAGCAATGCTTTTACAATATCTACGTGCCCCTGCCTGGCAGCTAAATGTAATGCATTCTTCCCATTAGATTTAGTTTTTTCTAACGAGCTAGAATCTCTGAAAAGCAATACATTAACAACAGCTGCATGTCCTTTACTAGCTGCTGACATAAGTGGAGTCACATTTGATTGGCCAACTGTTTTGATAAGGCTTGGATCATGGTCCAACAGCACCTGGACAATGGCTGTATAAATAATTGTTACTAAATTGAGGTTGCCCCGTTTAAATATATAATTTCGCCCAGCAACCAGAATGCATAAGAGATTTGGCATGCATTCAATTTTGGAAGCAGTAATGGAGTGGCAATAATTGACAACCTTTTTAAATGATAAAGAAGGAAAAATGCTTCAGAAGAGCTTGTGTAGCTTTGAAGACTAATGGTTACAGCCTCAATATGTTATCTATAGCATTGCTTACCCTTATACACCTCATCTATAGACTAGTACTCAGGAATAATATCTTTGGTTTTCAACCATGTGTTGAGGGTGTAAAATAAATTTCACAAAATTTCAATTTTGCTATTATGATAAAAAATTGTGGGAACGTTCTGTTTTAATAATTGAACATCCTTAGCAAACAGCACATTCAAAGTGTTACAGCTTTAATTACCTCCCTCTGACATGATAAATCAACAACGTAAATGTATAAGTTCAGAAAATATGCTTTATATCAACATATGGCCTAAATAAGAAACACCAATGACGTTAAGCATAAAACAAGCCCTTACCTTCATAGCCTTGACTGGCAGCAATATGCAATGGATCAAAGCCAGAGTGGTTCTTCAACGAAATAGCATCCTCAGTTGTATACTGCAACAACTCCTTTACAACATCCAGATACCCCTTCTCTGCTGCAATAAACAATGCCGTCTCTCCCAAGTCATTCACCTCATTAACTATAGCTGCTTTTATCTCCCCCACCTATCAAACATCTCTTAACCAAATTAGGATTAAAATTCCTCAATAAATTGAAACAGCAATTAAAAGATTAATGAGCAACTTACCTCGGCATCAAAATCAGCCCCACCAAACGTCCCCATCATTTGTGCATCAATTTCATCCAGAATTTGCTTAACACCCTCCAAATCTCCACGCTGTGCAGCCAAATGCAGCTCAGTGTCATTGTGGCGGCCTGTGACCTGTTTCACATACTTGGTTTTCTGATCAAATCGCTTACTGGAATTCGATACAACCAGGGACTTACTTGATTGGGATACAGACAAACATTTACTTGAATTGGACACCAACAATGCCTTGCCAGAATTGGACATCACAAGAGCCCCTCTTGGAGAATATGGAGAAGCTAGTAATTCTGAATGAACACGGCAATGAGCCCGAAGACTTAGCCCTCTTTCCGAATGCCTCTTGTTGCTTTCATCGTTCATATCTATTACAACTATAATTACACAACAAAATTTTCATTAAAGTCGTACATTTTTCTATTACTACTATTTTTTACAATTTTCCCATGTCACGTAACAAAATTATATAGAGTTGTATAGTACTAATTTCGCCTTCCTGAAAATATTAGATGAAAAATCAATATATTTCAAAGGAGGGTACCTTTTTCTTTGTCCTCGAACCCCATTGAACAATTTAAGACGGGTTATATTTCGGCATTTTCATGTCATGAACTAATGATTGTTGATGGTTTTGTTGTGCTGAAGACGATGAGAAACACGGAAGTGAAGGGGGAAACTTGTGATTATTTTTGAATTTTTACGATTTTGCGCTTCGGTTAACGCCGCCGGGCGGGTTTGCAATTCGCTACCGTGGTAGCCGAGGTCCCCCTCTCTGCCCGTCCGGGCTGTTTAATTTGAATTGGAAAGGCCGTTACTTGTTTGCTCTGGTAAATCATGGTTCGTTATTTGCCATGTCAGCATCCATTTTATTTTTAATTAGATTTTTATGCACATGAATTTACGATTATTAACTTATAATAGTAATTAATTAGCAACGATTTAGGGGTTTTAAAGGGGCTAAAGGACATGTTTCCACCCATAGTTTGGTCCCAAGACAATTCCCGCCCGCCAAGTTTATGAAATCCAAAATCCCATTGTTGACGGTTAAATCTAACCGGTAATAATAAGTCAAAAGATAATTTTATCATTTTAGAGTTAAAATTTATAAAATTATAAAATAATATTTAAATATATATATTAAATTTTTTAAAAAATTGTAAAAAAGTTATAAAATTCCAAAAAAATATTTAAATTTTAAAAAATAAAAACCAGTCACCGCTGTCATACCGACTGTGATGGCCGCCACAAATAGTATCAACTGATTGTTTCGACTACCTGATTTCAATAGAGGCCAGATCTTACCTCCCGATTCGAAGGTGATAACCTGTTTTAAAGGAGGCAGTCAGGTTTGATCGTCTCCGTCAGAGAATGGGATCGAAAACGGTCAAAAATGGTCAGCTTTGGCCCCAACGGTCATTTCTGACCATGGTTTCAAGCAGAGATGATCAGATCTGACCTTCCTTGAAACCAGGTGGTCGTGCTATTTGCAGTGCCACTGCTACCAACATAGCAACGGTGGTTGGTTTTTATTTTTTAAATTTTAAATTTTTTTTAGAATTTTATAAAATTTTTAAAATTTTTAATATATTTATATATATTTAAATATTATTTTATATTTTTATTATAAATTTTTGTTAGTAAGGATATTTTTGTTATTTCATAAAATTAATTAATGAAATTGGATGAAAATTAGGTGAAAGGTGGGTGTTTAGGGTTTTAAATATTAGAGGGTGAGAATTATGTCCCGGTACCAAACTATAGGTGGGAACAAGTTCTTTGGCCTTTTAGAGGCGTCCTTTTAGGGCCTGTGATAGAAGTAGATAAGAAAAGAATTGGAAAAATTACTCTTCGAGTTTAGTAAAAAGAAAAATAATTTATGTTAAATTCGATTTGAGTTAGATGAATCAAATAGATGTTAATATAAGTTTAGTTTGAATAAAAAATAATTTAATTAAATATATAATTCAAATTTATAATTTAAATTCAAATTATAAATTCGAATCATAAACTTTAGTTAAATTTGGATTAAAAATCTAAATTATAAATCTAATTAAACTTAAATTGAATTGAAGAGCAAACTCTTTATATCAAATTTGACTCAATTTAAAAAAACAACTAATTTTTTTAGATCGAATTCGTTTTAAATTCAAATTAAATAAATTCAAACTAAATTATGTCGGCTTTTGAAATCAAATTGGTTTGTTTAGGCTTAAACCTTAACCAAGACCAAATTTATCGAAATAAATTATTTTTTAGCTCTAATAACTATACCTAAAATTAATGATTAAGATAAAAAAAAATTAAATTTCGATTCATATATTCAATTTCTTAATTATGTCAGTTAAGCCTTTTTATAAAATTACTGAAATTATAAAAAAATCTCTCAAAACGTTAATTTATATTATTTTTAATTAAAATAAAGTTGAACGGCATATTGCCACCCAAGATTTCGTTTAATGATAAGTTGTTATCTGTAAAAAGTTTTAAAAGTCAAATACTCATTCGTTGCTTAAAATTAGAGGGATATTTTTATCTTTTTGAATTAAAATTAAAAATAATTTTTGTAAAAATATTAAAATATAAATATAAAATAAAATAAAATAATAATAATACAAATTTTAAAAATAAAGTAAATATTAGAGACCAGATCTGACTATCTCCATTAGAGCCGTCTTACCATCGTAATAATCAAATCCAATAGTTAACAGAATCATGTAATCGTTTTTTATTACTTGGTGAGATTAAAGGTGATCATTGCCGCTGACGACAGTAACTGTTTTTTATATATTTATTTTATTTTTAATAATTTTTTATTAAAAATTTAATATATTTTTAATTTATTGTTATTAATTTATTTTTAATATTATTTACATTAAATTTTATTTTAATATTAATATTATTAAATTTTATAATACATATTTTGATTTTTTTATAATAAAAAGTGGGTATTTGATTTTTAAAATTTTTACATCTCACAATTAAAATTTTTACATGTCACAATTCGTTAGTAATCGAAACCTTCGTGGCAATACATTGTTCTTCCGTCAAATAATAATAAAGCAAGGAATCATGTATACGGCGAGGGAGTGTCGGCAGTAGAGTAGGCAGCAACGAAACGCAGTCGTTTTGGCAGAGTTGCTGGCAACGCACAGAGCTTCTTTAAAAACCATTTGTTGGTATAGTGGTAATGGTTTTCAGTGGAGTTGGTGGTGTTCTTAATGATCCGGAAGAAGCGTTTTGAGCCATTAAAATGGGAAACTCTCATGGTCATCAACGTCATCGCAAGAACCGTAACGGTAACGGATCGAACGCTTCTCGCGGGGATAAAATGGCTACGCCTATTCCCCCCTTTATAAATGCTCCCTCTGATCACCGGCATCATTTCCCGTCACAAAACCCCAACCCCACCTCAATGTCCTTGCCTTACGCTCAGGTTGACGACTCCTTACGAGCGCTCGCCGGCCAAGCCGAAGGCTTTGGCCGCTTCGCTATTGGTGGGCTACACGGTCCTCTCTATCATGTTACGTCTTTACTGGGTAATACATTGCGTTGCCATTGTTACGATTATAGGAAATTTCTTCTTTAGGAAGTGATGAAACCAATGTTACGATTGATCTTGTGTCTTTTAAATTTGTGTATGTGTTGTGCAGGTTGAAATTATTGATTTTTTGCAGGATTTTATAAATAAGCTCTCACACTTGTATTTCTGAAAGAAGCATTATCTTTTGTCTGATTTGAAAATTGTACTGTTGGCTTTGGATTGATTGTACTCGTTGAATTTTTGGGTTATAACCATCTTTTTTTAGTGGGTTTTGATATTAAACATACTTTTTTTTTTTCTGCTTTTGCGTATGCGGTTGTAGATGATGGACCGGGATCTCTGCGCGAAGGTTGTCGAAGAAAAGAACCTCTTTGGATTGTGTTTGATGTGTCAGGCACCATTCAGCTTTCATCCTTCTTGAGTGTCTCGTCTTATAAAACCATAGATGGCCGTGGCCAAAGGATAAAAATTACGGGCAAGGGTTTGAGGCTGAAGGAATGCGAACATGTTATTATATGTAATCTACAGTTTGAGGGTGGCAGAGGAAATGATGTGGACGGCATTCAGATAAAACCTAATTCAAAACATATATGGATTGACCGATGTAGCCTCCGTGATTACGATGATGGGCTGATAGATATAACCCGTGCCAGCACAGATATTACAATATCTCGGTGGGTTTATCTCACTCTGTAAGATTTTGTGATAGTAATGAGATTGCAGTTGTTGATATCTTTGAGAATTTTATGCAGGTGTTATTTTGCAGCTCATGACAAGACAATGCTTATCGGAGCAGACCCCTCTCACACTGGTGATAGATGTATTAGAGTGACCATTCACCATTGTTTTTTTGACGGGACTCGACAGCGGCACCCTCGTGTTAGATTTGCCAAAGTACATCTTTATAATAATTACACCAGAAACTGGGGAATTTATGCTGTTTGTGCCAGTGTGGAGTCACAGGTTATAATACTTCCCACAATTTGTAATTAGTATTTGGTTCATATTCTTTTTAAAACTTTTGAGTTCATAACTGATATATGGTTTTGTTCCCCTAATATCTTGAAATTTACTATTGACGTCAGATATATTCCCAATGTAATATATATGAAGCTGGAGAAAAGAAGGTAGCATTTAAGTATCTTACTGAGAAGGTGAGTTTTGTTCTGTTTTGTTTTGTTTTTTCGCTTTTTTCTGCAATTGCTTATCTGCGGTGCCATGTAGATCTTTAGGCTCCAACCATGTATGGGGTAAAAATAGTGATGCCATCAACAAATAAAGAAAATTTTCTGGGGTAGAATATAGTTAGAATTCAGTTCAACATCAATCGGTCTACCCTAGTGACTGCCAGTAATACTTTTCAACTTCAGAGGAAGAATGAATGATCCCATCTCTCGGTGTGGGGATACAGATAGTTGGCAATGGCTGTTTTCCCCGAGGGCAGTAAACTTTGTGCTTTTTTTGCCAGAAGCGTGTGGCCTGAAATATCTTTCTAAAATTATGATGAAATAGGCTCAGGAGCTCAAGACCATCAAAAGAGTCCCAAGTTTTAGGATGTTGAAAGCCTCCTCTCGACAAAAATTTTAGTTCTTGTGATGTCAACATCTTAAGATTTTCTTTAATGAATTTCAAAATGTTAACACAATATGTAATGGTAGTTAGATTAAAACTGCACTAGAAACACTTCAGGATCTTTGAATATCATCGATCTTTGACTATGATAGATCTCCGCAAGGTCAGGCATGTAATAGGATGTTAGGAGAGTTATTAAATAGATTCATCCTGATCTTTAATTTAGTTTATGCAGAAACCAGGTTGAAGCCCATAAACCTCTGCCAAATTTTACATTCTCATGCTATCTGCTTTGTCTCACTTTTGATAAAAAAATGATTATATATTTGGAAATCTCATTTATAATGTTAATTAACTACTAAATCCAAAGCTTGAGCCGGGAAAATATTCATAATAGCCCACCTCATGTGAATTGGATACAATCACAAACTTAAACACAAATCTATCTTAAAATTTAACAAATGCAAGTACGTATATCAACACAACTATTTTTGTTGAATCTGACTAAATAATGATCGAAGATTCCAATTGTGTTCCTGCAAATTTTATTTTTCAGGGCTGTTACCGAACTAAACACAACTAAAATGCCTCAATTGTGCTGCTGTTTCTGCCAAAGAAATGCCTATGCGACAATTTTAGTTGGGAACCACAGAATTTGATTGTTTGCTTAGTACTTAAGGTCCATCTTGTATTATGGTAGTTCTTTGTTTAGTACTTAAGATCCAACTTGTATTATGGCAGTTCTTTATCTTGCTGAAATACTTGAACATTGCTCATCAATGAGATATAGATATAGCTTAACATTTCTATTAATGAGATTTGAATTTGTTAACTGTTCTTTTGGTTCCAGGCAGCTGACAGTGAGGAGGGAAGGACTGGCTTCATAAAGTCAGACGGGGATTTGTTCATTGCTGGAACTGAAGCAGGGTTGATGACCGCAGTTGGTGAACATAGCATCTTTCACCCAAGTGAATACTACCGAATATGGACAGTTGAACCTCCCACCAATACACTCAAACAGGTGCTCCAGCATTTTACAGGATGGCAAAATGTGGAGCAGCCAGCTGATCAAGTGTTAGTTGCTAAATAGCCTTACTATTATAAATATCTATAATCATATATGATTCAATTTCTGTCCGTTTCTGTGTTTGCGTGGATTTCTTCTATGATCTTATATAAGCCTTACCATCTGCCATGTAAATGTCTTTGCTGCTTGTATATTGCAGCCTATCTTTAAATTTCTCAAGGACAACAAAGATGAAATACTAGAATCACTATGTTTAATATTTGTATTTTAAACGCTAAATCAGATTCGTATATAATAATAGGAATGATCATGTGGGGTTGTGGTTTTATTTAATTTTAGCCATTTTTGTCCTAATATTGATTTTTTGTGTGGCCGGAGGCCCAGAAGGAATAGCCATCATTTTCATTGAATTACGGTGAAAAAATCAACCAATAATTCTTGAAATGGCCACCGCTACGGGCCAAGTTTAGCCAAAAATTACACAGGACACTAACGATTGGCGTTGAAATTTGGCATTCCCCTCGAAATGGCTGAAATGAAAAATCTGTATACCGTATGTATCTCGAACTAATAATATACATCCAATAAAAAAGGTATAGGAATTCGTACAAAAATAATGCATCACTTGAAAACTCTAAGCTTTCGACCGCGAATGCCGCCGATGAGAAGACGAAGAAGTAGAAGACGAACTCCTACTTCCTGAACCAGAAGCTTCAATCGTTCCAAAGAACAGGTCTGACAAGTAATTTCCCACATCTTTTGGGGTAAACTTAACCACCATCTCGGCATTTCTCCCTCCTTCCACTGTTGATCTATGCTTATCATAGAACTCCCGATATATCCCCACCAGCTGTCTCCCGATAGACGCTTTGATCTCCTCCCGCAATTTCGTATCCGGAACGATGCACGAGCTCTGTTGCTGGTACACTTGCTCGAAACTTGACTGAAAATTATTAAAATAATATTTCGCTTGACCCGGTGCGAGTGCGGCGGTCGGATTCTCCGGTAATGATTTGATAACTTGGTTCCACGCTACCCGCTCGTAGTTGGCGGCAAACTGCCTCACTTTCGCTTCGTGCCGATTAACCCATTCCTCACCCAGGAGGCATTGGAGATTCGACGTACGGACTTTTGATACGACGTGTTGAAGATTGTTCGCCAAGAATAGGTAGGACAAAGAGACGTCCTTGTAAAGTTTTGCCTTGCTATCAAGTTTGCATAGAAGAACGAGAATGAGCCAGGCCACGTGTAAGGTTATGGACGCCGCCGGTCCGTCGGTGGAGTCTGGACTGTCGAAATAGGATTCCGGCAAGGATGATTTCGCTGGCGGGGGCCAGTCGGCGAGAATATCGGTAAGAACGTTACTGTAATCAGCGAGGAGGGAAAGATAATTCATTGCTTGGACGGTTAAGGGATGAATTCCGCCGCCGGCGACGAGGAATTTTGACGAGTCCTTCTGTATTGAAGACTCGAAATCTGAAATCATTGCACGGACTGACTCGTTGAGTTTAACGAGTGAATTGAGAGCCTGTAATCGGACGGTAGAGATTGATTCGTGGGAGAAGATTGATTCAATCTCTGGCCAGTTTTCAGCTATGGCTGTGTACATCGCGAGTACACGAAACATTTTCTCCGGAGGCGATTTCTTGGTCTTAGCGACGAGTTCTGGGAAACTAAAGAGAATTAAAGCTCCTTCTTTGGAGATATCACAAAAGCAAGACTCTTTAATGGAGTCTGAGGAAGCGAAAACGTGGTCGCAGAGGATTCTTTCTCCGTTGAAGAGTGTTCTCATGGCGATCTTCACGGCTTCTAACCAGTTCTTAATTTTAATGTCAAGAGCTTCCCAGTCCATTTTGTTGATTTGAGAATTGCTGAATCGTTCCACACCAAGACGATAGATGCCTTCATCGATAATGGATTTGCGTATGATTTTGTAAATGCTTATGCATTCTTTAGCATAGCCTGCGGAAATCATGCAATCCGCTATGGCCTTCAAATCCGACATGGCGATTGAAGATACTTCTTCTACTTCCGTGATGGAATCGCCTGCAACTCGAACATCATCCTCATCTGCTGTCCCGTCGTCTTCGTAATCTGAAATGCTAGATCTGGCAGATCTTGATGATCTTGTGGAGACTGATTCCGGGTCCAGGTGCGCCCTGTTCATGGAGAGTATTTGATAAAATTCTTTTTGTAGTCTCCTCATCGCAATCTGCATCAAGTTTTGAGCCTGAATCAGTTTTTCAGAAGCCGAATCCTCTGAAACCAAAAACTGCATGGCTTTCTGTAGATCCTTAACGCACTTCAAGAACTGCATGGCTTCTCTCTTATCCTCGTAAAAAAGAGAAGTCACTCTAGCAAACGTCGATGATTCGGGATCCCATCTCGTGATCATCTCCGTAGCGGATTCAATTATGTCCTCCATTGTTGATTCAGAAAAACTGGGACGATTCGTTAACAGAGCCGGAGTAGATCTTGCTTGACGAGGGATGGATAACAACGACGTCGTTTTTGGGTTAAAGCAAATGCTTCGCATCCCCTTTCTCGGCATCTTTTATCAGAACGATTATCAGTTCAAAGTACCTAAATACGAATTTTCTGTTCGTTTCAGAGGAAAATTTTGGTGGCGGGTGATGATGAAGAGGAAAGAGAGCTACGTTTCTCCAAAGCAATCGTTTGGTTGTGCCGGACGTTCAAGGGGAATTTATAGTCGAAGCTAGGGACGTTCGGTAGACTTCTTGACTTTTAAAGTCATGGGACACTCTTTACGCGGTACACGTGTATCCGTTGTATCTTGACAACCCGACAAAATCAAATACTCAATGTTTCCAGGAGTAAGAATGCCGGCGTTGTAACGATACAGCAATCAGGATTAAAATTTTAATTTAAAAAGCAACGCCAAAATTTAAATAATTTCTCTCATTTTCAAAAGTATAATAGATTGAAAAAACAAACACTGGAATGTCAATGTGAAAATCAGAGCACACGTGAAAAAAAGAATGTGAACCCAAAGAAATTATTTTGGCTGTGTCACTATGGCCCACCCAACTTTGGAAGAAATAACAATTTTCATCTATTAAATTTAAAAAAAAACAAATTTTTGTTTATCTATAATAAAAATATTTAAATTATAAATATCATTTTATCAAATTTATTAAAATAAATAGATAATTATTATTCCTGTTATAAAATAATTATATTTATCAATATATTTAAAAATACTATATTTTTATCTTGAACCTATTATGGCATAAAAGTTTTAAATTTTGTAAAAAACAATTTCAAACTTGTTAGAAATTTTTTAAAAAAAAAAATCTCTTTAAAATTTCAAAAAAATTCTAATCTTAAAAAACTTTAAAATTTAAAATTTGTAATTTAATCTATATATAATTATTTATCATTTATACCCCCTACCTATATCTAAAAAATAAAAAAAAAATTCTTATAAATTAAAGTAAATTTTATTTAATAAATTTTTGCAAATAAAATATTATTTAATTTTAAAGATATTTTTATGTTTTTAAATATTTTATTAAAAAATTTAACAAAAGGTGACAATTTAGATTTCTCAAACTTAATTAGAGAGATCGTTATTACGGTAAACATTGGGTGGGAATAAGATGTTTAGGCCAATTATTTTTTATAGCCAAGTTGAGATTAAATTATGGATTAATTAATTTTCGTTCCACCTTCCTAGGAACATCTTTTTTGAACGCCAAGGAAGCGCGGAATTCAGGCCGCCGTCAAAATTAACACGTAAGCATTGATATCACGAACACTCTTAATACAATCAGATGTGACGAAATTCGTTTGAATTTTAATAATAAGAGTAGTGGCAAGGAAATTCAGAGTCGGACAATTTTGAAGCCAGATAATCGACAACCGCCGTCTTGTTTCCTTCATGTAAAATTTATGATTAATTTGGGATTAATGAGTCCCCAATTCAAATTTAAATCGACGGGGTTCCCAAAATCGGTCAATCACATCAAAGTCTTATTTTTTTAATTGGAATCTAAATAACTTCGACGCTGTGTCATGATAATTATTATTTATTTTTGGCCAAACTATTCCCACCCAAGGTTTCCTTAAATGACAATTTCTATTTATAAAGTTTTAAAAAGCAAAATACCCGCCCTTTATTCTATGAAAATACTAAAATACTCTCTATAAAATAAATACTAAATATTAGTAAAAAATTTTAAAAATTTAATCAAATTTTTAAAAAACAACTGTTAATTTAACTAGATGATTGTCTGGCCACCTGGTTTTATTGATGTTCAGATCTGATTACCTCTATTATAGAGGTGATTAGATTTGACCATCAAATATCTAACAGAGACGGTTATATTTAACGCCTTCCACTATCAGAGAACCTTGACATACTTGAAATGAATTATTTTTAATCATTCTATATGAGAGAAACAATCAGATCATGTCACCTCTGTTATCGAGATAGTTAGATCTAATTGTCAATAAAATTTGATAATCATTTTTTGTCACTTAATTAAATTAATAATTATCACCGCTATAAAAGATGAAAGATGCTTTTATAAATTTTTTATTAATTTGTAAACTTTTTTAATTATTTTAATATTATATTAATATTATTGTATATATTTTATAAAATTAATTTTTATTTTTTTAATTTTATTTAAAAATATAAAAATATATTTTTAATTTTAGTTAATAAGTGAGTATCTGACATTTGAAAAGTTTTTAGATAGGAATTGTGATTTAAGGAAACCTTGGGTGGTAATAAGTGATTTAGCCTTTATTTTTTATTATTATCTGGTAATCAACAGAACGTAACCATCTGATATCCCCCAAAAAGAAATCGACGGCTGATAAAAGTAAAACCACTATATTCGACTTATTATAAGTCAAATAATAAACAAAATTACCCTCCTCCTTGGTTTCTGAGGTCACCGCGTTGGTTGGGCCAACAGAAAAGAAAAGTAATTCATAGGATGGAAGAAAGGAAATCTTCAACCCAAAAAATATATTTCGCATGCCATCATGGTGGCCTTTTTTTTTTAATTTTAAATTAATTTTTAAAATTTGTATGATTATTTTAATATTATTTTATATTTTAAATATTTATATAAATTTTATTTATTATTTTTAATATTTAAAAAAATAAAAATAATTTTTGACAAATTAAATTTAATTGTTGACCATTAAATGTAACTATTAACTTTAATCAATAAATAAATATCTGATTTTTAAAAATTTTTGAGTAAGACTTTATCATTTAAAAAAAAAATGTTAGGCGGAAATAAGTTATTTTGCTTTTATTATGTTAAAATAAAGGCCAAAAAACATATTTCTACCCAAGGTTCGTTAAAAAGATAAAGTCTTACTTTCTAATTTTTAAAAATTCAACATTTATTTGTTGACTAAAATTAATAGTTACGTTTAACAATTAACAGTTAAAATTAACTATATTTTCATTTTTTAATTAAAAAAATTTAAAATAATATTAAAAAAATTATAAAAATATTTAAAATATATAAAAATAAAAAATATTGTTTTGGTCGTCCTATTCAGCTAAGAAGGCTAAATCGGTCTCTTTCATTTTTGGCTCTGATCATCTCCACCATTAAACGTGGGCAGGAATGGTTGGAAATGACCATTTTTGGTCCCAATAGCTCTTTTTGGCCACGGTTGATAGTAAAGACGATCCGATCTGACTATCTCTGCTAAAAATATAGGAGGTTGATTTGTCTTTTTTTGTCAAATAGGATGATCAGATTTGACCTTCTCATGAATTAGAAAGTCGTTTATAATTTCTTAGTTTGTTTATCAGTAGTTTTATTTTTTTTTCTAATTTTTAAAATATTTTATATTAATATTAAATTAATTTTTATTATACTTATTTTGTATAATGAGTACAATTTAATTATTTTATTAAAAAAATTAAAAGAAAAAATAGAAAAAAATGTATGCTTTGATTGTTAGAGGTTGGAGGGTGGCATGTGTTTTTCAGCAAATCTGGGTGGGAATAAGTGGCCTAAAATAAATTGGCTTCACTGTCAACTTGAATGTACGGGACAGAATTAGGCATTATAGGGACCGTTAACTATGGCGTATATTGCCTTGCCTGCCAGCTGGAAGAAACGAAGGAAAGAAACTTTGTTAGAATTTCATTTTCATCCTTTATCGTTATATAACTTCATTTTCATCCTTTATCGTTATATAACTTCATTTTCATCCTTTATTATATGACTAATTTGTTAATTATTTTATTTATGGTTGGACAGAGGGATTATTTTTCATTCAAGATTTATCCAAATGATAAATTTTTATTTATTAATAATTTTTAAATCAAAACTCTCATGTTAAATCTTTTTTAAAATATGAAAAGATCAAAGTATTTTTAACTATTTTGAAAGCTTTAATATTAAAAAATACAAAAAATAAAATAAAATAATAAATAAAAATGTTAAAAAAGATGAAATATTAAAAAATTATATTTAAAAAGGGATTGTTAACTACCACTACAATTAGTGATAAAAAATATCTTAAGTCTCAATAGTAATAGCTTTCAGTCATTGTTAGTAACGAAAATGACTAAATTTGATTATCTTACATAAAACAAAATGATTAAATTTGATTGTCTCGTGTAAATTGAGAAGACCAAATTCGATCATCTCACATAAAATTAAACAATTAAATTTAGTCATCTAATGAATCAGATTGCCTTTTTTGATCATTTGAATGGGTTGTCGACAATGGACGTTGCTTTTTTTTTTTAAACAAATTTAAATTTTGTTATATATTTTAATATTTTTACTGTTTTTAAACTTTCTTTTTAATTCTCTTTTATTTGAAAAGATAAAAATACTTTTCAACCGTTAATATTTTAACAGTTATCGTCATCTAATAAAAAAAAGTTTTAATATACTAAAATATTATTTTAAACAGTTAATTAATCTAATTACTCGTTAAACAGTTAAACAAGATGATTAGATTTGATCATCTCACATAAAATAAGATGATTAGATTTAATTATTTTATATATATTGATCTGATGAATCAGATAGCCTTTTTTGACTATCTGGATGGGTTGACGACAATAATCATTGCTTTCATTTTGAAACAAATTTAATTTTTTTTGTATATTTTAATATTTTTACTATTTAATATTTTTTTAATTTATAAAAGTATTTTTTAAATTGTTATCTATTAACGGTTATTTTAAACAATTAAACACTTTACCTTTATTCTCTTTATTAATTCCACGTTTATTATAATTTCAAAAACATCGGTTTGAATATCGGAGATCTATTTTGAAAATCTTACGATTCGAATCCATTTACGGCAACCTTACCTTATCTTCCCCCCAAGGGGTGGCTTGGCTTGGTTACAAAGCATTATTTGTCAATGTGGGATGAGGAAAGAGATTGAGGCCGAGCTCATCCAGTTAGACTAATTTAGTTGCCTGAGATAATCATATTCCCCTGTACAACTTGGAACGAAGAAATTATCAATTTATAAAAATTTTTACATTAATTTTTTTGCACCTATTTCAAACAGCCTAACCCACCTGTACAAAGTTTCAATCTTCCAAATTAATTTAGGTCACTTCATCGGCCACGTAAATCAAACTCCGTACTTGATACCGAATTTTGTATGATAATGTACAAATATTTCAATGAAAGATAGTAATAGGAATAGAGATTTCCAGGGATCCATGACTTTTAATGACGTCCATGCACGTCGCTTTCGAAGTTCACCGACCGTTGTGGCTGAAAACGATTGGAGGTTTCATTATGATATTTCTATGGCTTCTGGGGGTCTGGAAGGCCAATTTCAGATTTCACATGGAAAAATTATTATGCACCACGATATGTATTAAAGTTGCAGGCCTTCATAGCCCAGAGTGCTCGAGTTCGCTCAACCACCATCTCTGTGTTTAGAGTTTGAAACTGAATTTGGAATCCGAGACGTTAGGTTTAAAACTGTGTACGGATTAGAAATTTTAATTTAGATGCAGTTAAAGACGTCAGTTGACCGCATAGCGCAGTGGATTAGCGCGTTTGACTTCGGATCAAAAGGTCGTGGGTTCGACTCCCACTGTGGTCGGCTCTGCTGAATTTCGATGCTTTAATACAGGATCATTGTTTTAACTATTCAAGCCCTTACGTTTTTACCCGTTATCCTGTGGTCAGGCCCATACTCTAAACGATCTTTGACTCCTTATGTCTGTCTAGTCCACACTAAGATGGGCTCTTCATAATCTATATATTTTATTATTTATGGGTACATATTTCATATTAAAACTAATAAAATTATATATTCAAAATTTTAAATTAATCTCTTCACATGTTCATTCTCCTTTTCTTTTTGAATGTTTTAGGAACAAAATGTTGTGAAAAACTTTTTTTAATTTTTTATTTTGTAGTCTGTGCACGAATCTGAATATTCAATTCTCAAGGAGCTAGCTCTGTGTAACGTTAAATTCAGTTCATCTCGGTAGGGGCCACTTAATTAAAACAAAATATAAAATCAGACAAAGTCAGTACCAAATCTGCGATGCACCGGATAGCAACCTCATCATTCAACTCCGTTTACTGAATCCAGTAACGGCGTGAAATCATTAACGGTTTGTCAGAAAGAAGCTGCACCTCTTTGTCTATCCAATGGTTTCGGCTACAGCTTCACTCGGCATAACAATCCATGAAGCTCCACAAGCAAAGCAATCGAGCTTACTCTACAAGCGGGAAAATGAGATCAGCTCCGGCGAAAACTCGTCCATGCCGAGAAATTCAAAGCAACCCAAAACTCTCCCCAGATCCATCAACTACCTCCTCAAAGAACAGCGCCTGTTATTCATCCTCGTCGGGATTTTGAACGGTTCCACATTTATCTGCACACGATGATACTGTAGATAATGATCTGTTTTTTTTTAATTTTTAGTATTTTATTATTAATTTTTAATTATATTATTAATTTATATATATTTAATATTATTTTATATTTAGATTATTTTTATAAAATTTATTTTTTAAATTCTTATTCAAAATAATAAAAATGACCCTCTAACTATAGTCAGGTACGTAATTGATTTTTAAAAAATTTATAGTTGACCCCTTTCATTTAAGAAAACCCTAGGTGGGAATTTGTTTGTTTGACTCTATTTAATTTATTTAGTTAAGGTTTATTATTCCCTATTTATCTCCCATATTCGAGCAAACACTAAAATTTTTCTTTCCATAATTCACATGGCAAATTCGAATCCTTATTATTACTAAAATACAGGTGGTCAAAGAGATAATCGATTCAAGTGCGACAAAATTCAAGCCAAAGACAGCTGATGACCCTTCTAAGAGGAAGCCAGATATTAGTAAAGCTAAAGAGTCAGTGAACTGGGAGCCAAAAATCTCTCTCAGGCAGGTGTTGCCTTGGATGGTAAGCGATTTTAGGAATCGCATTTTGAATGAAGATGAGGGAAACGGGATGAAGTAAAAAATTACAGGTATGTATAGTGGGAAGAGCATGTTTATTTGTTGTTGATTCATTTTATCATATTATTATTATTACATTAATCTCCCTTAGCTGGAAAATTTTAGCTACTTCCACTTCTGTCGGAAGATACATCTGTTTTGTCGCGAAACATTATGTGCTTCGGTAATTATTGAGTAAGAGCATTAACAGAGAATCTGGTGTTATTCTTTTTTTTTAAGGAAAAAGATGTCGTCTTCATACTGGAAACAGAGCAATCGTTTGTGCTTCATCCTGGTTTGTAAATTTCTGGTTCTTTGGATTAGTGGATTTGGGCCAATGCAAACTCATCCAGGGATTTTGATGGCAAGTCAATCAAATCAAATCTAAGAATGGGCTATTCAGGGCTGAGGTTTTGTAGCAATTTAGGCCAGAAGTTGGGCCTGATGTCAAAGGCTGACCCTGAAGCACCCTAATCCAATTCTATGAGTGACTTGTGACCAAATTTAAAATGAATCACCATCCAGATTACATGGGGCAAAATAAGCAGATTCCTTTTCCTATCTCGATTTCCTATCGCAATCAGAAATCCTGGACAAAACTTGCCGACCCAATATGTAAAAAATAGAAAAAGAAAGATGATTTTCTTTCAGCCTTGTGCCTTTTGCCTTTTGATGGGTTTATTGGGATCAAAATAAAGCAACGGCTCTTATATGGAACACTTGGGGCAGGACCATAAAGGAGGATTAAGTGCCAAACTCCTCTTATTCTTCTATCAACCTCTCTCTCCTCATAACTTGATAATTTGTCAACGAAGCTCTTAATTTATCTTAAACGCAAAAAGTAGAGATAGTTGTGAGATTGACTAGAAATTCTGATGGGCTTTCTGACCATAACAGGGCACAAGTAAGAAAACTTCATAAATATAAAGAGAGAAACCATTCATCAGAAACAAAACTCCCACAAACAATTGAATAATTAAAACTTGATGAAGAACAGCTACAGATTGATCCATATTCGTATTGATAAGAAAAGAAATTTGTTGCTTTAGAGTTGCATGGGACGCTTTGATTTTTCATATGGCTGGGATGGAATATAAAGTAGGTAAAGGAAAAAAAAAGAGAACAACAAAGCCAAAATTATTAAGCATCTGATTCCATAGGCAATGTGAAAGAAGAAAATTCTTCCAGTTAATGGAAGATAAAGAGAAAAAAAAAAAAAGGATTTGTGTCTCATCCAGATCCAGAAAATTTCTTTTTTCTAAATTTTTTTTTTCAGAACATGATGAAAAAAATTAAAACTATTCCGACTGGTATTTTACCATCTGGAAGCATTTGTTCTATTAGAATCCAGCCACAGTTTCTTCATCAAAAATCCTTTTTTTTTTTTCTGGAAAACTTTTCCAAAGACATTATCTTTCAATGAATTAAAAACGTTCTATACAGGGACCACGAGGTTTTAATCTTCCACAACCACCACGTCAATGGTGAAATTAAAGCCATGAAGGAAATTCATTTTCTTCTTCACCAACTTCAAGCTGCAACCCACTTTGATGAATCATCAATATCTTTTGGGGTCCTTTGGAACATAATTAATAAACATTTTTAGTTCAAATTGTGCTTAATTAAAACTTACTGGAATTAGCCTAAATAGGTTGTTCTATTTGACCGTTGGTCTGTCTCATTGTGATGTGAAACTGATTCATCGACAGATTGCAGTCATGTAGGCGGCACATCCAACAGTCTCCAGAGTTTACGTTAACTTGCAGTAATATTATAGTTTACAGGAGACGACAATGGATGAATTTTGTTCTGACAGGCCAACGCATATTTTGGAATCTCGCATCATCTGCAGTCTATAATCTAATCCGTGAATTCCTCTCATTGTATCTAAATATTAAGTTTTTCCTTTTGTTTTACCCAGAAGTTCGAGCATTTAACAGCTTTTTTTCATCCTCTTATTGAAGCATGCTTGGTAATAATACTAGTTGCATGCTTGGTAATAATACTAGTTTAAGTACTATTAGATGTGGGTTCCAAGCTGCTGCCACATATCATTCTCATCCATTAAAGCCATAGAAAAAAAGTTGCTATATCTCATAAAGATCGTATCAATACTGTTTGGCCCTCCAAGTATAATAAACTTTACCTTTCTTTTCTCTATCTTTAATTTCTTCTTTTGCAAACTTTTCTGTTGTCTATTATGTCAAAATATCTATCAATTCTAGGACCCTTTTAATTTTATATATATATATATATAAGTTTTTTTGACGGGCATGTGTAGTTTATCTTCAAAATCACTCTCCTCCTCTCTATCTCTCACAAGAGACCAGTTAGGTCAGGCATAAAGGCAGAGCGACCAACTATCTTTTGGAACTTCTTTCTTTTTCTCTTTCATGCAGATTCTGTAAACCACTAGTTATCTCTTCCTTATGTTTTGTTCTGCATTTGTCAAAGATGAGAGGAATAGATATCTTCTGTGCATCTCAAGCTTCAACTGCCATTTGTTTAAGCATGGATCAAGCTTCTTCTTCCTCCCCCTCCTCCTCCATTCTCCTGGGCGGCCGTGCCATTGACCGCCATAACCCCATCATTGGAGATGGAAGAAGATTCCCCAAAGGTCTCCCCACCGCTCCTTGTGCTTCGCACCCGCCACCTGTCAATCCCAAACCTTACCACCAACTCCAGAAGACGAGAAAAACTTCTTCCACTAAGTCGTCATCAACTGATCAAACCAAGAAGCACTCAAGTCATCAAAAGAAAAAGACTTCATCAAAATCAACCGATGTCAAGAAAAAGATCAGCACTTCTAAGGCAAGTGATACTGCAGACTGCAAGAACAAAAGTTTCGATGAGGTTATCGACGTCAAAAAGAAGGGATGTGTTAAGCCACAGGGTGATTTAATCACTCCACCTGGCTCGTCTAGATATCTCTTGAGTGACGTGGCTTTCTTTGATGGGTTACCGGATTATGACCCTGTTTTGGCATTCGTTCCAGTTGAACCCAACAAGAAGCCTCTGCAGACAGTTAAACAAGATGATGAATCCACTGTTTCCGAACACTCCTCATCATCTCGCTCTGAAAAGCCTTCTTCAAACCAGGTTTTTTTTTTTCTTCATTTTCTGAAAAATTGTTGCTGGTCCTGAGTAATCTGGTAACTGATGATAATTAAAGTGGTAAATGGTGGGAGCAATTTAATAACTTCATTTAATTGATTTGCAGGTTGTGGTTTTGAGAGTGTCATTGCACTGCAAAGACTGTGCAGGCAAAGTAAGGAAACATCTATCCAGAATGGAAGGTATGTGTTCATATGACTTATCATATCCTTTTTAATCTTTTAGTATTTGGAAACATCAACTTTGAAATAAATTTCAGAACTGCCACTTGTCTCCGGGGCCTATGCCCTTTCCCAGAAAAGTGTGCCCTATGCCCTTTCCCACAAAAGTGTGGCACTCAAGATTAGGTGTGCTCAGCTAATAAATCGCAGTCCAAGACCGCAATCTTCCTAACAATATTGCAATTAAAGTTATGTCTGTTTCATCTATGTTCTTACTGTGCACAGGTGTCACATCGTTCAACATAGATTTTGCGGCGAAGAAGGTGACAATTGTTGGAGATATAACCCCCCTGAGTGTCCTAGCCAGCGTCTCAAAAGTGAAGAATGCGCAATTCTGGCCAGCAGCTGCACCGCCCCCAGATTCAGCTCCATCTGCAGTCTCTTCTGCTAATAATCAAGAAGTCAAAAAATAAAAAGAAGAGGTACTACTGTACATGTAAATTATGGGGTGCAATTAGGATGGTGAGGCCGAATCGTAATCTTTGTTGCTTAGATAAAGAAAGTAAGAAAAGTCTTTTAATTTACCCAGTACTTATGCTCTGAGACTATTGTAACTTGCATTAATTTGGAAGCAAAGCCTGTATTCTTGTAGACATCATTATGAAATATCAGAAGTCTAGTCGAAATGGCCATTGCGGTTTCCTTGACATGTATTATTTAAAAGTTTTTCACCTGGATGCCCCGGAACATGTTTAGAAAATCACAAAACGATTATTATTAGCTCAACAGCATGTTAATTCTTATTACATGGTCCACAAAGCAGTCTTAATTGTGTCCTGGAAACCTTCAATTCAAAGGCAGAAAAAAAAGTATCTGATTCTGTCAGGTCAGGCCCTGCTTCTTTATGCTTCCACTAAAAATTGTGACGTTTTGTACTAGTGTTAGCAAAATGAAGCATCGAAAAGCTGATTGGAAAAGTTGAGGCCATAATAGTATCCATTTGGGTGGCTAGTTCACCAAGAAGGTGAAGCAGATTAGCATCATTGATCTCAGTATTTTCTTATTAATTACTCGCCACTTTATTGGCATTTTCTTATTAATTATCTTATTAAGTTTCATTAACCACTCACCACTTTACTGAACCTTTTGATTAAGAAGCACCCTCCCATGATCGCATTGAGCATTGGCTCCCACAATCTGTCTACTTGTCTTTTATAAAACTGTCCATCTTTGCTTTTAGCAAAACGATGAACTTTTTCGGCCTCCTAAAAGCGTAAAATGGATGGCTATATTAGCTACTCGAAGGTCTGAAAAAATATATGCAGGCTTTAAATATTCATAATATATTTAATTTATAATTCGAATATATAAAGACTTTAGAAGTTTGAATAAAAGCGTGTGAAAAAATTTTCTTTTATTGTCTCTTTTCAACTATCATATGTATTAGCCAGGTTATAAAATTAAAAAAGTTTTTCTTGGGTGAAGCACAAAAATAGCACAAATGGATTCTAAAAATTTTATGATGCCGGTCATACCACGTTTGATAGTCAATATGACCACCGGAGAATGTTAATGGAGAATTTTTTGAGATTTAAAGACTACCAGAATATTGTTGACTCTGGGGGTAGCACACCTATTGATATAGAGACACTCACAACAAATGCACAGCAAAAATATTCTTGGCAAAGAAACTTCCAAGAATGAAGAAAAAGTATCAAGGGTTAGCTAGAGTGAAGCTTGCATAACTTTAAGCCTTGAGAAGGGATTTTGAGACTATACAAATGAAGGAGGGTGAATTTGTAACCATCTATTGTGCAGGGTTTATGGGAATAACCAGCTACATGAGATTCCATGGTGAGAAGATGACATATATTGTTATTGTTGAGAAGATATTGCATTCCTTGTCATCAAAGTTTGGTTATGTTGTTTGTTCAATTGAAGAATATAAAGACATAGATGCACTCTCCATTGATGAGCTACAAAGCTCTCTGCTAGTCTAAACACAGAAGATTAACCAAAATTCAATTACGTTTAAAGGTTTCTAGCTTTATTCTTTGCTCAAATTCAAGAGGAGATAGAGGAAAGGGAGATTGAAGGTAAAGGGCGAGATCAACAGATTGATCCAAGGTATAGTGCTTAAGAAACATAAATTAGGTCATTATCATCTCCAATGTTATACTAAGCTACCTAACAACAAAGAAAAGGAAGATAAATCGAATTTTATGGAAAAGAAGAAAGTGGAAACTTTGTTGATAATGATTCAAGCAGGAACCTCAATATGATGTATGGTATGTGGCTATAGACTGCAACAACCACGTATGTGGAAGTAAATCTTTTTTTAAGGAGATAATGACAGTTTGAAGACCTTTTTTTTATGCTCGTGGCATTCGAAGAGAGCTCACGCTCACTTATACATCGCAACAAAACAGTGTATCTGAGAGAAAAAATACAACCATCTTTAATATGGTGAGAAGCTTGCTGGCAAAAGGGAGAATTCCAAAGAGTTTTTGATCGGTGTAGACAGAGACTAGCAATAAATCAATATAAACTTTTTGGCTGCATTATTTATGCACATATCACAGATGAGACATGTCATTTTTGACAAGGAGAGCACTTGGAACTGGAATGGGCAACAACCTACTTCAATCATTTTTTATGTTGGATAAATAAGAGGAGCTCATAGACCACCAAAAACGAAATCCAGCAACTAAAATTTCACTACCAGTAGCATAAGCTACTAATTCAGCAACTATTGATGAAACAAATGATTCTCGTTGTGTTCGAAAAAGGCCAACATGGATGACCTACTATGAGGTAATTGGGATTAACCAAACTGAAGATCCTATCACCTACTTTGCATTGTTTGTTTTCATATTGTGACCCTACGACTTTCGGAAGTGCTATTAAAGAATCGAAATGGCAAAAATCAATGGATGATGAAATTGAAGCCATAGAAAGAAACGACAATTGGGAGCTATCCCTATCCGGTCTTCCCAAAAGGCACATAACTATTAGTGTGAAATGGGTATTTAAAACAAAATTAAAGGAGAATGGTAAGGCTGACAAGTACGAGACACTATTGGTGGCTAAGGGATACAGCTTGTGCTTGTCAAGCTTTTTTGTTGAGAAAAATACTCTTGGAGAATTACATTTCAAGCAAATGGGAGCTACTACAATTTTTATGATAACAACTCAGCTACCGAACCCTCTGAAAATCCAGCACTACGTGGAAGAAGCAAACATATTGACGTGAAGTATTATTTTTTAGGAGATTTCAACAATGAAAGCATAATTAATCTGAAGTATTGTAGAAGTGAATAATAGCTGGTTGATATGTTTGCTAAACCTCTTAAATTTATTCCGTTCAAAAATTTGAGAAAGTTGATGAGAGTTTGGGTGGGGATTATTAAAATAATTTTTTTTTTTATTATTTCTACATGTTTATATGCTGTGTTGTCCTAGTTCAAGTTGTCCTATTTATGTTATGCATTTGCCTATATACAAGCTTCAGAAGATTGAATAAAAAATTATTTTTTATTATCTCTTTTATTTTTAGGTAGCGCTTATGATTTCAGGAAGGAAAGCCAGAAAATAAAAGGATTCTAGTCGAGTATAGAGGATTAATAGTGAACGGTTGAATTATGTTAGAGATTATCTCGATGAACAAGGAATTAAGATAAAAACATATGTTTAAAGGGTTAACATATAAATATAGAGGAAAATAAAATAATAAACCAGCTTTAAATGGGCGTAAAGCAAATTAATTATATTATACTGGGATTAAATCTAAATAACTATATTTTTCAATTTCATCAATTATACACTAATATTATATTTTATGTACCAATTTTACCTTTGAAAATATAAAAACGAAAATCTTTTTCGAAAAATAGATTGAAAATATGAAAATTACACGTTAAAAAATTTAAGTAGCAATTTTAAAAAGTTTCAAACTCTCTGAAAATTGTATAATGCACAAATCCAAAAAGATTAAAAAGTAGTAAACTTCATCCAACCACACACTTGGAACATTTTAAAACTTGTGAAATTTCCCCCATTACAGAGTTCATGCACACGGCACCACATAAAGCTGCACAATTTGACTTCCTGAATCACATCACTGATCGCTTTCAACACTTTCTTCTAGATTTGGATTTGGTGGTGCACAAGAAAGTTGGGTCATCTTGCGATTTCCATTTGTTGTTTCATGATTTTCAGATTTTCTTGTCCAGATTTTTGTGCGAACGAAAAGCTAAGTCATCCGTTCCACTTGCGATTTCCAAATTTTCATTCTGTTCGCGATGACCTAGCTTTCTCTTGCACTAACATTGAGAGCAGTAGACGATCTAATTCAGGAAGTTGAATCATGCGGCTTTGTGTCATGTCGTGAGCCACATTGTGCATGGCATAGCACATAAAAACTTTGTGATTGAGGAATTTTACAAATTTTGAAAGGTTTCAAGTGTATGGTTGCAAAGAGTTTGATATCTTTTAAACTTATTGGATTTGTTTGCATACGATTTGAAGGAATTTTGAAATCTTTTAAAGTTGCTACTTAAGTTTCTTGATGCGTAGTTTTTATATTTTCAGTCTTTTGTGCATATTTTCCAATTTTAAGGGTAAAATTAATATATAAAATATAATATTAGTATATGATGGATGAAATTAAAAAATATAATTATATGGACTTAGTATGGTTAATTTGCTAATATTTAATTTGGTTTATTATTTTATTTTCCCTAAAAATACTATGTCAAAAGTTCGCCCAAAATTTTGAAGTACAAAAAACTATTAGGCTGGGACATCTGAAGCCCCCTAAATAATATCCCTTATATATCCAAAGCAGTTGATATAGTCAAAGATAACTACAAATTTGGAGATTGTTTCTACTTCAAATTTCAATTTCAAATTTAGAGAACTTCAATCTAAACAGACTTTTAGATAATCACTGTCTCTTTTTGTTCTTGTTGTCTTCACTCATTCAACTTGTCTTCAATTTCTTTTCACGATTTCTTGTAATTTTCTTCCTACAACAGTGTCTCCCCTCGTTTATTTTCTTTTTCTTCATCCATTTTCAGTCTTCCTCGATTGTTTTCAAAGATTTTCTAGGGCTCCTGTCTTTCTTAGTTTACCCTTTGTAAAAATTTCCCAGATTTAAAAAATCATGAAAAGGTCTATGTCTTCTTCCCCAGTGAACGACATCTCTGACACAGACGAAGATGGGTTGCTGAATCTCTCCCTCTCTTTGAGGCCCCCGAATTCATCGCCTGCACCACAGACAAATCCCCATTTTCAGAATTCGAATTTGCTTCCATTAAAAGCTCCTCTTTCTCCACCCTCTTCACACGAGTCCCAGCCCCCCAGCCTGGAGATAACTCCCAGTGCAGGCCCGTCCCGTCCATCGCGAACTCGAAGATGTTCGGCTCAAAAACTCAAGCCAGGTAAAACCGAAATCCAACCCGCACCCTACCCGTGGGCGACAAATCATCGTGCCACAGTTTACAGTCTTGAACATCTGTTATCAAATAACATAACCAAGATCACTGGCGAGCTTCAATGCAGAACTTGTGACATAGCATTTGAGATTGAATATGATCTGCAAGAAAAGTTTATGGAGGTAGCATCGTTTATTTCGGAGAATAAGTTTACCATGCATGATCGAGCACCAAAGATTTGGTTAAACCCTAATCTTCCTGTTTGTAAACTTTGTGGCCAAAGTAATGGTGTTAGCCCCGTTACATCAAAGAAGAAATCAATAAATTGGCTGTTCTTGCTTCTGGGACAAATGCTAGGGTGCCTCAAACTTTCCCAGTTGAAGTATTTCTGCAAGCATACAAAGAATCACAGGACTGGAGCCAAAGATAGGGTTCTTTATCTTACTTATTTAGGTTTATGCAAACAATTGGATCCCAATGGCCCCTTTGAGGTTTAAGAGATCATATCTCTTTCAATAATTTTTAGTAATTTTTTTTACTTCTCTGGTGATTGATTTGGTGTTAGTCTATATGTAGTGTAGTGTCTATATAGTGATCGATATCATTTTAATGAATATTCGAAAAATATATAGTTGTTCATACGAATAGAGAGAGATTGCCGCTTTCTGATTATGATTTTTACAAATATATGATTTTATATATCATATCTAAACAAATTTTCAAAGATCTATCTGATCCAAAATTTCAAGGGATTTCATTCCTTATAATGACTAGATATCATTCTTGTTTGAGTTGATTACATATTCCCACCAAGCATTGGCCACAAAAAACACTTTTCAATCTTTGGATAATATACTTTACCACAAAAAATGGAAAATCTATAGTAAAGGATAAAATTATCAATTTAATTTTTTAAATTTTGAGGAAAAAATTAAATAGGGTTCAAATTCCACATAACTAAATTGATATGGTTCAATAAAAAAGTTGATTGTTTTAGAGCTTTTAAAATTGAATTGATAGTCAAGTAAGTGATCTCGCTAAGTCTTGATTTGATCAGATCAATATATTTTCAACTTATTGTTAATTTTTTGAATATTATCAAGCTTATTCACCACATTTTTTAAATATAAATCACATAAAATTCATTATAAACAACTTTATACAATTATCAACAGCAACTAAGCATATTTGTTTCTTTTACAACATAGAACTATTTTAGTAAAATAAAATAAAAAGCTCCAAAAGTTGTTAGAGTTTTAATTTCTATTGTTATTAATTTTTTTAATATAAGAAAAAATATTTAATTATGTAAACTAAATTCGGTTCCAGTGCACGATTGAACCAAATTGAACCTGTTGATTCGGTCTAATTTTAATTAAGCTGATCTTTTTCTCTTTCTCTCCACCATATTTTTTTTTAGTTTCCTTTTGCTGTCAGATAGTTTGAAACATAAATCAAAGATAGTTCTCATGCATTCAAGTTTTGGAAATGGAGGCCTACTTTCAATCACGAACCTGCACTTCCTTGGGTGAGATTTTTGCAGGTTTTTACCTATGAAATTTGCCAGAAATTGGAAATTCAAAAAGCTGCAAAATTAATGTATTAAAACAAACTTATTTGCACCAATTAATCATTATCAATCTGATTCCTCAAACTTTATAATCGAAATACATCCACAAATCTTCCAAATTTAAACTACCTCACACGAACAGATCTCCTGGTAGTGGTCGCGGTGGAGGTGGAGGAGGATAATCAGATGTCCCGGAACTAGGCCCCGATGGAGGAATAGGCACACCCTTAGGTAGCTTTCCGAATTTCCAATCTCTGGCAAATGGCAAATCTTTTGTTATCAACCGTCGTTGTGGTGATGGTGGCGGTGGAGGATAATTAGATGTCCGGGAACTTGGCCCCGACGGAGGAATAGGCACACCTTTAGGCAGCTGTCCGAAATTCCAATTTCTGGAAAACGGCAAATCTTTTGGGCTCATCTCAAGCTTTCGGGCACTAGATGGCCCGAAGGCAAAACTTGAAACCATTGCAATCGCCAACACAACCAACAGCAGTTTTTGAAAAGCTTTCCCCATGTTTTTTCTGTGCCAAATTTCTTGATTTGATTTTTGTGGTTTTTCTTTGCAGCCTCGCTCTGGCTTTTATTTATGTATATATAGTCTGGCCAGGCGTCCGCAGGGCTCCAAGGGTTGAGAGAAAGACGATTTCCTTTTTTGCCTTCCTTGAAATATGCCTCCATACAATGTTTATAATATTTGAAATCTATTTTTCAAATGCCATATTTATTGTAAATATATGTGATATCATATATGAAATCTTTTGTTGATTTAAAGTAGGTCACATGACATATTCACCCCAAGGTTTTACTTAAAAATAAATTCTTATTCTTTAATTTTTAAAAACTTAAATATTTTCTAATTATCAAAATTAACAGTTAAATTTTGATAATAAAAAAATATTTTTATTATTAAAAATTTTATAAATAATAATATAAATTTTATAAAAATAACAAAAATATGAAATATTATTTAAATATTAAAAAATATAAATTTTTAAAAAATATATTAAAAATTTTAAAAAATTAAAAGTAATCATCATCGTCGATGCTGGAGACAATGACCTCCGATACTAGAATCAGGTAGCTGAAAATAGTTAACTGGTTAAGGGCAGTTAGATTTGGCAATATCTGCTAATAAAAAGTAGCCAAACTGATCGAAAATAATTGGTCTTGGCCCTATTGACCATATTCGACGATAAATTTTTAGGGGAGATGGCTAAATTTGACCCCTCTGCCAAACGAGACAATCAATTAAATAGTCGTTCACTTGATTATATTATCGGTGGCTATCGTCTCTAACGATACAATTAAGGCCAAAGGACATTTTCCCACCCATAGTTTGAGACGGGGACAAAGTCCCACCCGCTCACTTTTAAAAGCCCAAACGCCCACCCTTCATCCAATTTCCATCCAAATTCATTAACCCATTTGATGAAATGACAAAAATACCCTTATTAATAAAAATTTATAATAAAAATATAAAATAATATTTAAATATATTAAAAATTGTAAAAAAATTTAAAAAATTTTATAAAATTATAAAAAATATTTAAATTTTAAAAAAATAAAAAGCCAGCAAATGGCACCAGGTGGCCGTTCCAGTCACCTGGTTCCAAGGGAGGCCAGATCTGGCCTCCCAAGTCGACGGAGGAGGCCAGATCTGACCGCCTCCTCTTTTGCAGGAGGCGGCCAAATTTGGCCACCTCCGCCCGAAACCTTGATCGGAAACGGCAGTTGGGGCCAAAGCCGGCCATCTCCAGCCGTTTTCGGCCTTTTTTTTGCCGGAGGAGGCCAGATCTGGCCTCCTCCGTCGACTCGGGAGGCCAGATCTGGCCTCCCTTGGAACCAGGTGACCGGAACGACCACCTGGTGCCATTTGCTGCGGCCACCGCCGCCGGCGCTGCTGCGGTGGCTAGCTTTTTATTTTTTTAAAATTTAAATATTTTTTATAATTTTATAAAATTTTTTAAATTTTTTATAATTTTTAATATATTTTTTTATATATATAATATTTTTTTATATTTTTATAAATTTTAACTGTAAAATGATAAATTTGCCCCTTGACTCACTGTTGACTGTTAGATTTAACAGTCAATGGGTGGGACTTCGGGTTTTCTAAACTTAGCGGGTGGGACTTTGTCCCGCCTCAAACTATGGGTGGGAAAATGTCCTTTGGCCTACAATTAATAGTAGTGATTTTTTTAATTTTTAATTTTTTTTTTGAATTTTTTAATATTTAAATATTGTTTTATAAATTTTTATTTTTTCAATAAGGGTATTTTAGTTATTTTATTAAAAATATTAATAAAATTAGATAAAAAATGATTAAATCTATATATTTAAGTTTTTAAAATTTAAGAGATGAGAATTAGTTTTTGAGTAAAACCTTGGGTGGGAATAAGTCCTTCAGCCATTTAAAATGTGTTATTTAATGTTTTCATTTCTCATAAACAAAATGATATCTAGTCATTATAAGGCCTAGATTTTATATTGGATTTCATATTCAAAATCATATAATTTTAAAGATAGGTTCATACTAACAAGAGTAACACACACACACATATATATATATATAATTTTTGTATAATACTCGATAATATATTATTAAATAATTAAATATTAATTTATTTTTATATGATAACACGTTATTTAAGTATGTAAATTTGTGTGTATATAATTTTATTATATTTACAAAACATCAACCCTTTCTCCATTTGCATACGAAAATATATATACTTTTGGAGTATTTGTGAAGCATGCATAATTCGGATAAAATATTCAATAATACAACTTATTTTATCTAAATAATGGAAATCAATATTTATTTGTTCTTTCATTATTAAAATACGAAATTTATCAAATAGCAAAGAAAACTGTTGTTTATCTCAAACAATTTTTGGAGTAAGTCTTTTGGTTGTCAAATGAGTACAACCACTAGTTAGATCTCTTTGAATTTTGGAGACTGTTATTTTATGATTTTTTAAAATATTTTTAATCACAATTTTCTTCATGTTATCGTTGTGATTGAATAAAAATTTCAATAATTCAATAAAATTGTATTGATTTTTAAATTCAATTTATTGGGAAAACTTAAAAGAAAGGCTCTCGTTCAAGATTTGTTGAAATGATAAAGTTTTAGTGGTTAAATTAAAAAAATTCAAAATTTTTCCTATCTACTAAATTTGTTAATAAATTCTGTTAAAATTTTTATAAAATTATTAAAATGATAAAAATATTTTCAAATTAAATAACATTTTTTCTCTAAAATTTTATTAAATATAATTTATATTAATTATAATTAAAAATTAAAAAAATTTTGTTAGTATAAATATAGATAAGGGTATTAATAAAACAAATAATTATATATTTAAATTAAACTATAAATTACATTTTTTGCATCGATGCATGATATGTCATTTTGTTGATATCCGATATGTTGTGTGTTAATGACATATTTAAATTATAATATGTTACGTGAAAGAAAGAGTAACAGTGTATTCACAATGTGACATCTATATAGAAAACGAGCACTAGTTTGATATTATAAAAGAAAGGACACATCAAATATCAACAAAATAATATGTCATGTGTCTATGCAAAAAGATATAACTTGTTTTTTTTGGCAAAAAATTAAACCCTATAAAGGAAATCTTAATTTACAATTCAATTTGGCAGTAAATATGATCTGATACGAAGTTTGAATCAATTTCTTGTATGCAAGTCTAGATTGTATTTAAAATGCTAAACAGTGGCTGCAAAAACTCACTTGAAAAAATGGGACAAGTTATATTGAATCTGCTTTCTATCGGCACTGTGCTTTCACTGGCTTCAGGCTTTGCCTTTCGGCCAGCTATTGCCAGAAAACTTGAGATAGGCAACAGCATTTCTGTCGCTTCATCCGGGCCTAGTCATGATCCACCACATTACGAAAGGCCCCCGCCTCCGCCTCCAACTGGCAACAACATTTCTGTTTTTTATTCCGGGCCTAGTCATGATCCACCACATTACGAAAGGCCCCCGCCTCCGCCTCCAACTGGCAACGGCATTTCTGTTTTTTATTCCGGGCCTAGTCGTGATCCACCACATTACGAAAGGCCCCCGCCTCCGCCTCCAACTGGCAACGGCATTTCTGTTTTTTATTCTGGGCCTAGTCGTGATCCACCACATTACGAAAGGCCCCCGCCTCCGCCTCCAACTGGCAACGGCATTTCTGTTTTTTATTCCGGGCCTAGTCGTGATCCACCACATTACGAAAGGCCCCCGCCTCCGCCTCCAACTGGCAACGGCATTTCTGCTTTTTATTCTGGGCCTAGTCATGATCCACCACATTACGAAAGGCCGCCGCCTCCGCCTCCAACTGGCAACGACATTTCTGTTTTTTACTCCGGGCCTAGTCATGATCCACCACATTACGAAAGGCCCCCGCCTCCATCTCCAACTCGCTAAAAACATAATGCAATATTCTGAGCGCCTTGTATGATGAAATTGTATGGTGAATATACTTCAAGGTGTAAAGATAGACCTATTTATTCATATTCTAATAAATGGTAATTTCATCACTTTCATTTGTGTATATGTAAATTCCGAGAACAAAAGCAGACATATGCTTACATGGCTACTACCTCTCCTATTAGTTCATCTACCAACACTTTCTCGATTTCCCTACTGATTGAACTAACATAATCTCCTATATCCAGCCACTGCGATTCTCTTGCCAGCACCTTCTCCCCGGCATCCTTGTTGACTTTGTTATTCTGGCTTAACACCAACTTGTGCACCGTGTCTGGGAGCTCAGTCTTCTTCCATTTAGGCCTCATCCATGGGCGTGGATCTGTACACCGCTGGTGAATTTCCATGAGTTTTTCATTTATGATGTCAAACATTAGCTTCCTTTCTGACTTTGTCCAACAGGTTAAACAGCCGTACTTCTTTTCAAGTTCTTCGAATACCGCTGGACTCACTGGGCTTTCTGTAGAGTGACATGCTGCAATAAATGTATCAGAGTTAACATTGTTAAATCCAGACTCGATCAGAAGGTCGGCTACATAGGAAGACTCCCAGTTATCTTCAGCTTTTCTTATGCTCTTCTCATTCATAATCTGAACACTTCTTTCCTCTGCTTCTTCATCGCTTGAAATAAGCATATGTCCCTCTTCATATCCATCTGATTCCAACTTGAGTAGTTGAAGTTGCATTCGAAGCCCTAGTAACAGAATATGCAAAAAAAAAAAAAAAAAATTGAAATCAAGGGAGGGATGAGCAGTAAATAGAATATAGAATTGAGATAAGAATAAAACAAAATTTGGGAAGGAGTCAATCCTTATTTTGATAATCATTCTAAAAGCAAAATCTAAATGTTTAATGCTCTTCTCTTTTGTTTTCCTTTTGGTTTTCCCATAGGAAAAGGGAACCTTTGAAAGTTCTTGCCTTAGCTACCAATTCAATGAGCAGTTTCACAATAACTAGAAAAAAAAAAAAATCTCCTTTTGTGAAAACGAAAGGTTATTTATCTTCTGAAATTTAAAAATTATGCAGACAGATTTCTTTTCACTTTAATTGTTGATTATTGTCACAATATCACATTTATCTACTTAAATGTGGTTATAATGTTTGACTATATGATACTATTTTCTTGTCAATTCATTCTATCTAAACAAATCTTACAAAACCAATTTAAGGTCAGTGGTTATATCTATCTCATTCAGCTCTCTCAGCCCCATCTAGGGTCCTGACCTGAACAATCAAAATAAACTAAAAACTTACGCAAAATGATGAACAAACAACAACAGGGACTGGCTAATTATCCTCTCCAAAAAAATGACAATCTATATCAAATTTAATTGCATTAAAAAGGTGGCAATTAAACAAATGTTATGGTTGCCATATTAAGATGAGTGCAAACACCACTTCAAAGCATAGCCAACTAAATATTTTTTCATGTTACCATGGAGATCGGCACTGACACCCCCAAAGTATTCAGAACCACATGACATATCATCTACAAAGGGAGCTTCCAGAATTGAAACTGGACTGGGCTGATCGGCCTCCTTAGAGCTTGCTGGAGATCCTACTCCAGATATAGGGTTAGAGTGATGCAAAGGGACTTCTTTAGATGGTGTATCAGATGGTTCCTGCAATATCAAGAAAGACTATAATTAAAAGGTCCCTCAGACAAACTATAATTTTTTAAGTTATATTCTTCTCCAAGGAAAATTTGAACTTCTGTCAAGCAGAAAAACAAATACCTAAGCTGTAATATATAAGTTTCTTATAACTATCTAATACATAAGGTGTATATTCATACTGTCCCAACAGTGGGCAATTTTTCTTATTAATTAACATCAAAAGATGAGTAAATTAAAGATAGGAACTTCAAAGTTATTGATCTAAAAATCTACATTTCTAGAGACTAGCACTGACCACAATCATATTCAATGAGCAGAAAGAGAGACAGAAACAACTAAAGGTTTAATAGAAATTGATAATATAACCTTCAAACACAGTTTTAGAATTTATGGTGAGACATGATATGTGTGAATAGGGAAGAAACTGAATCTTCTAATCAGTTTGTATGAATGCAGGATTTGAATAGCTATACTCCTCAACTACTAGATATCAAGTATTTATGAA
>JAJEJH010000056.1:1036570-1153218 GCA_026122585.1 Anacardium occidentale
TAAATATATTGATCAATTTGGATCAATAAATTAGTATTATTTTTTTAAAGTTTCTATGTGGGATTTTAATTTAAGGAAACCGTTGGTGGGAATAAGTCGTGTAGCCTAATAATAATGTAGCACCACTGCTTAATTCTGTGAAGCTTAAAGACAGAAAAGCCAGTCACAAACGTCTGTTCTTAGGGCGTCACTCTCTATCTCTCTCGCTCTTTTTGCGTCGCTTCGCCGCCTCCTTTTAATAGGGTACGCTTAAAAAGAATCATTTTCAAGAATCATTTTCGTAAATTCGTAATCTGACACCAAGGGAGCTTCCTTTTTAACTTCATTTTAGAGTAGATTTCACATCCTTCTTTCATTTTTCTCTTTTAACTTCAAAGCAGCTATGTTTCTTGTAGTGTTTTGACCATTTGATTGTAGTTAAATTTTTAGTAGATTTTTCGACTTAATCTAGGAGGAGAGACATGGCTGGTTGTGTATCGGGTTTTGGGTTAGCACATGTGAATGTGAGAAATGAGGTCGTGTTGGGGAAGATATGGAATCAAAGCTCCATTTTTTATGACGGTAGATTCATAAACATGGTAAAAGATGTGGCTTTTCCAATATTTTGTGGAAAAAACAGTAGTAGTGATGTCTATGTCAAAACAAAAAGAATGTTTCTTGTCATGAGTACTATGTCACAGTCTCCTGCTGAACCACAATCTGGTGTGGCAACAACTATAGTGACAGAAGAGGGAGATGATGGCAGGAAAGAAAGAGATGTTAAAGTTTTGGAGACAAACCATGAACCAAAAACTGATTGTGGTGGTAATGGCGGGGACATGTTTGATGGTAGTGGTGGAAATGGGAAATTTAACAATGGTAATGGTGGTGGTGGTGGTGGTGGTGGCAACGACAATGAAGAAAATGATCAAGAAGAAAAAGAGTTTGGACCAATTATGAAATTTGAAGAGGTAATGAAGGAGGTGGAGGCTCGAGGAGCTAGTCTTCCATCGGATATGTTTGAGGCTGCTAAGAATGGGGGGATTCGCAAACTGTTGCTGCTTAGATATTTGGACTTGCAGGTAAAGCCTCAGTCAGTTTATTTTCTACTATTCTATTTGTATGCTAATTTTGGTGCTTTGATGTTTATTTTTAGAGTTCAAGCTGGCCTTTAGGATTTTTGGTGAAGTCATGGGCCATGCTGCGAAACCGATTGTTGGCAGATCCATCTTTCCTCTTCAAGATCGGAACTGAGGTTTGTTGACTTTTTGTTTAAATATATTCTTTTTGCCAAGCCTGATATGTGGGATTATGCTTGTTAAATGACAAAAGCTAGGTGTTATATCAAGTTGAAAGCCAGCAAACTCTAAAATTTAGTTCATAAGACCTAAGCCATTATTGAGGTTTTTGACAACTAAATGCTTCTACTAGTTGAGGTTGTGGCCAATTTTCTGTTTAGATATAATTTAATGTAGTGTCAATTGCAAGTTTTCATCTTCAAACTTATGACTGATAATTTTGTATGTTGTAGATTGTCATTGATTCATGTTGTGCTACATTTGCGGAAGTCCAAAAGAGGGGCAAAGACTTCTGGGCAGAATTTGAGTTGTATGTTGCAGATCTTTTGGTAGGGGTGGTGGTTAATGTTGCTTTGGTTGGTATGTTGGCACCTTATGTGCGAATTGGGCAACCATCTGTTTCTAAAGGGTTCCTTGGACGCCTGCAACAGGCATATGGAGCTCTTCCTAGCAGGTAAACAATTGGTTCTAATGACAATTTCAGTTTTTTTTCCCTTGTAAACATAATTTGGATTAATTTCTGCCCTCGGTCTGGATATTTTATGATTTGCTTATCATGTCTAGCTACATGTTCCCCGTACTAGTTACATCACCGTCTCATTTGTAGCTTGAATACATGGTAAATTATGTTCTACATTTCTGATGCAATTGTCTTTTGCAGTGTATTTGAAGCAGCAAGGCCAGGATGTAAATTTTCTGTAAATCAGAGAATTGGTACATACTTTTTTAAGGTAAGATTTGCATCTATGTTAATTGATTGTAGATAATATACTGCCAGAGTCTTATATCTGATATGCATATTATCTTTTCAGGGTTTTATGTATGGAACAGTTGGATTTGCATGTGGTATTATAGGCCAAGGGATTGCCAATTTGATAATGACGGCCAAGAGGTTTGTTCTGATTATCTATATGAATATATCCTGTATTTACCTGCTTAATGCAATTTCATCAACCTTTTTGGTGTTCACTTCTTTCTATTATGTAACTATGGTAATTTAATCTGTAATTCAAATGATTGATGTTATTGAAATTTGGTGAATTACCTTAGTTATTTTACTTAATGTCCCCGACATTTTAATTCAAAAACCGTTTTACCCTAAATAATTTATTCAGTATTGATGTTTGCTTGTAAGAAGGCTTTTTTGGTGTCTTTTCATTTGTAATCTTGAATCTCTTTCCATGAAACCCTTGCCAATAATTATTAAACTTAATGCCAATATTAGTATTGTGATATTGATACATGAGAAGTTCTTCTGAAGACAACAATTGAACAAGCCAAATATTTGCTATAAGAAAAAACTGCAAATAGATAAAGCAATAGTGTCCATTGCAGTGTAAATTGCTGTTAACTGTACTACTCTATTCCTCTACTCTTTAGGAAAATGGAAGATACATCATGAAGTTTCTGCAACTCTTTGTGAATGTTCAGTCAACCTTAAGAAGCATTTTTACTTTAATTGTTTTTTCCAGAGATGATACACCTCTAATTTAGTGTCCTGTAATGAGTTAGCTGAAATTTGGATCGGTTAGAGTTTTCCTTAGTGACAGTGAATATAGATCTGTCATGGTCAATTTGAGATTATTATCTCTAGTCATAATTGTTTGCATTTCTTTTTTGTGTCATGCGTTATGCTTTTACTGTATATTTTACAGAATCAGAGCAGCTCTATTGTTTTTCTATCTTGTATTGCTTATATATAAGTTTACATACTTTTCATTTCGAAGTATTGTATTTTTCTCTTTCAGGAGCTTCCATAAATCAGAAGAGGATATACCTGTTCCACCTCTTTTGAAGAGTGCAGCTCTTTGGGGTATGTCTTCTCTATCTCAAATGTTAGCCATTTCATCAGCCTATCCAATCATCTCTAATTTGAAGGCTTTATTCTTCCTTTCTAAATGTTCCTTTTCACATTTGATTATGCTCGTGAATAGAAAGACAAATGTTTAGCAAAGAGTGAAAACCCCTTTTGTCTGGCCCTTGTCACTCAGACTTGTTTTTCTTCCCAAACTTGCAGGTGTGTTTCTAGGAGTTTCATCTAATACCCGTTATCAGATTATCAATGGACTGGAGCGCTTGGTTGAAGCATCACCTCTGGCAAAGCAGATTCCAGCCGTTGCAATGGCTTTCACTGTCGGCGTGAGATTTGCCAACAATATCTATGGCGGCATGGAGTTTGTAGACTGGGCTAGATGGAGTGGTGTGCAGTAACCTTGCAATGCTGTAATGTTGTCGCTTTTATCCATTCAAATTTAATAATTAGGGTAGACTTGTTAGTGTCATTGAAGTAAGTCTTAGTTCTTAAAATTCAATTTGGTGTTTAGAATCTTTTAAATAAATGCCATGCAAAGGCAGAGAACCATCAATTTTTTTAGAAATTAGATTTTTATTTCACACATTCTTGGTAAATTTGAACCGAACTGAGGCTGAATAAAGGTTGACTTAATCTGGAAACAAAACGAAAAAGTATAGCTTGAGTTTGAGATTGATCACATTGATGATGAATTTGTTGGAGAAATTATTAGAAGAGAGTCAAGAAGATGAATTTGACAGCCACTCTTGGGCTTAACTTGGATTTAAGCGGGGGCTACTCTGACTCGACTTAATCGTTGAACCAAGCATTAAGCCCAAGCTAGCTCGGCCTCCGGATCCACCCTGCACACATGATGATCATATTTCAGGTAAAATAGGGTCTGAAAAGGACACCAAGCAAGTTATATAACTGATCTAATGGTTCATAACAATTAACAAATTTTCTTACCCATATTCAGCTTTAATAATTTCTCTATAACAGTCCATAATACAACTAGAAAATTGTAAAAAACACAAAATTATAAAAATCTCTGTCCGGTGTCAGCTTGAACAAAATGAAAAATTTAGTGTTATCAAAGAATGTCGAGTCATTTGAGTGATCCCTGAGTACTTGTGCCACTGGCGCTACAATTTTGCTTCTCAGGTTTGACAGAAGCCTTTGCCACTGTGGCCTTAATGGAATTTGCAACCATAGAATTGCCAGAATCTACGAGAACTGTTTCCGGAGCAATGATCTTCCAGACCTATTCGTGCTCACTTCTTGTGGAGCTGCGCCATGACTAGGCGGTACTGAGAGCATTTCTATTTCTGGATTGCAGGAATTGAAGTATTAAAAATCTTACGTATTTTAATGTCTTGTCATGGCTGTTGGCTTCTTTTCTTCTACAACATCGCTCTCATTCATCTCAAATATATTTATATTTTTAATTATATTTGTTTCTTTAATTAAAGGTATTCGAAAGATCCTAATAATTTGTTTCTTTGGTTAGAGGTATTCGTAACACTTCAATAATTGGTTAAGATATAAAATTTAAGTGTCTTACATTTGTAAATGAGTTTGAATATATACATCAATATATTCTAATATTTTTGTTTTGAAAATTAGAATTTATTAATTAGACAATAAATTTTATGAAAAAGAAAAAAAAAGGATATTTTAATAGATAACTAATATAAGAAAATATAATTTCAAGGAAATTTTATTTTTTTAATTTGAATAAACTATTAACAAAATAAATTTTGCATTTTTTGGGTTAATAATTTAAAATAAATTTAAATCGAATCGAATCAAAATCAGGTTTGGAATGTATCTCAATTTTATAATATTTAGTTTCATTATTAATTACCCTTTAACTTTTGTTAACTGTAAGCCTGGCAGACTGACAACAGTTGGAGTTCGGACACGTGTCCGTCTAATGAGAAGCTATCTCCTGCCAATACAAACAAGCAAAAACCTTAACGGCTACATTCACTTCCCGCCCTTACATATTTCATAAATAAACCTCCAAAAAACCAGAGAGAGCTCCGATTCAATCTTGATTTTCTTCCTTAAACAACCCATAACAATGACCAAGATCGACGCTCTCCGTCGATTCTTCCTCCCTTGTCTCTTCCCCACCGCCACCACTACTACTTCCGCTGCCGCGCAAACAACCCCTCTCAAGAAACGACTCAGCACCTCCTTGAGAGACGACCTCAACGAACCCTCCACCACCGCCAATGCCAATCAAGAAGATCAAAACCGAAACCAAGATCAAGAATCAAACTCCCCTGAAGATAGCGTCACCTCTCGCCCCTCCAAGTCCATGGTCATCGGAACCATCTTCGGTCAACGACGCGGCCACGTCTGGTTCTGCGTTCAACACCAACGTCAGTCTACAAAACCCTCTCTTCTTCTCGAACTCTCCATCCCCACTCACCAATTCGTCAAAGAAATGCGTTGCGGACTAGTAAGGATCGCTCTCGAGTGCGCCCGACCTGAACTATGTTCTTGCCCGCTCAGATCTGTACCCGTTTGGATAATGTACTGTAATGGGCGGAGGGTGGGTTTTGCGGTTCGGAGAAAAGCGAGCGGGCAGAATCGTTTGATGTTAAAGGCAATGGAGTCGACGACAGTCGGTGCAGGTGTCATTCCAGCCGGGTTCGGGTCTTCTGGTTCGGAGGCGGAGGAGATCATGTATATGAGAGCGAATTATGAGCACGTGATTGGAAGTGCTGACTCGGAGTCGTTCCATTTGATTAACCCAGATGAGTACCCGGGTCAAGAGTTCAGTGTGTTCTTGCTTAGATCAAGGTGACTAATTGATTCGTTAGAGAGGGGCTTTTATTTATGGCTTCTTGACTGTTTGATTGGTTTAGGGAGCAGAATATTAGTTTTCTGAATCTTGAAAACGTTGCGTTTCTTGCGATTTAGTATTAGAATTCTTTATCAGGAATTTTGGGTTTATTAGCTACGTTAGTCTTGGTAAAGTTTCTTCTTCTTATTCTTCTTCTCTTTCTTTTTTTTTTTTTTTTTTTTACAGTAGCTCTTTTGGGATTTCAATGGTTGGATACTTTTTGTTGGGATCAGAAATATGGAGTATGTTAATATTAAGTTCTATTTGGGGTCCAACATATTTGTCTTTAAGACTTGAAATTCCTTTGTGTAATATATGACAGTTTCATCAGAGAAATAAGTATTCTTCAACCATCTTTCCGTTTTTGACACTCCTCACAATCAACCATACGTAGGCACAACGAGCTCCTGCAAACCTTTACCACTGTTAGGTGGTATTGCGAGAGGTAAGTGAGACTTTTCCTCCTGCTTATACTAATACCCAGCCATTTCCCAAACCTGTTCTAACTTTGACGTAGTCTAGAAGGACCATCCTTCCACAGCTTAAACTATACATTTTGATAGTTTAATAAAGTAGTGATGATTTCAATCCTCTGCTTCACTGCTTTTGATATTTATAATGAAAGGCCCCGATCATTAGCTTTAATCAGGCAAGAGGTTTTCCTGCTTATGATAAGCATCGGTTCTTGTAGACTCCTGGTCCAAATTTTTATAACTTTAAATATTCACCTAAGCTTGCCAATTAAGCTACGAAAGTAGTACGAATGCTTTGAGGTCCCTTGTCTGGTTCTACGAATGGTGTTGGTGTAAAAGCATTACCACCCACAAAATGCTGGAGTTCAAACAAACCTTTCGGCCCAAACTATGTGGTCTTGGCAACATAACCATGGGCCACTTCCAACTAACTAAGAATCAACAAAGCAAAAGGCAATCAACCTCTTGTGGCTGAAATTCTTTCGCAAGTTTCTGGATGACCAGTCCCACCCGTCTTATATCAGACAACAGAAAGGAAGCCTTTCAGAACCTAAAAGTCCAAAACCTCCTTATATATATGTGAATTCCCCAGAGTTTAGTGACATGCTTGCTGGGTATTTGCTGCTTCCTCTATTGCAGAGAGTTGCCATCATATACTACCACTCCCTGAGAAAGATATTTTATGTTACAACTGTATTGATTCTAACATTTTCTAATGCCAGCAAATTTCACTTCTTCATAGGAAAAATGTGAAAATGGAAAAACAGAAAATATCTTTATATGACTTTTAACCTCCACCATCAGATTCTTCTTCTTTTACTATATATTGCTAATTACAGGCCTTCCCATTTATTTACTAGTGTGGCACCTTGTGTTCCTTTTGTTCTGTTCTTGACGATGTTGGAAGGAAAAGCTGTATTGCGAGAGGCAGACATGCCAGAGATGCTGCAGAACCATGTGATGGAGTTAGCTTACCACGCTCTTGATCTCCATGAGGTTTCCGATTGTCAGTCCATTGCTCATTACATAAAACAGGTTTTATTTTAATCCTTGGAATATTCTTCTGCAGTATTAGTATATATCTGAACATACTTTTTAATGTTTGGTTGCTTTAAGAAAATAATGAGAGGATAAAGTAGTGCAACAAAAGTAAGTCTGCAGGAAGCAAAACGGAAAGATGATTTTCTTAAAAGAAGAACAAAGTGAAAGATCTGGAGTTTTCACTTTACTGTCTAATCATAAGACATGATCACCTCTAAGTTATTCTCTAATCTTCCTTTGCTTTATATTGTTAAATAAACTCCCATGAATGAAATTGATTTACCTAAGCTTTTTACCTTTTAAATTTGTGTGCATAGAGACCAGATACCAAGCCCCATATAGAATTATGCTTTCCAGCTTTGAATTTCCCTGCACTGTTTCTTCCCTTTTGAAGCAAAAAGTTAAAGAAAAAAAAGGGAATCCTGTATCTCTTTGTGGCACAAAGTTCATAATAAGTAAAGATATATGATGCAATTGTTGAGCTTTTTTACTCAAAGAAAAATACATGTTTTGAACTGATGTATATTTACTGACTAAACAGAACTTTGACGAAGCTTATGGACCAGCATGGCAGTGTGTGGTGGGGACAGACTTTGGATCCTGCATTACACATTTATGTGGAAGTTTCATTTTCTTCCGGGTGGAGATGATGGAGTTTCTCGTTTTCAAGGATGGCAAGGACTTGGCTGAAAGCAAAGATGAAGCTATCGGAGTGCAGCAAAAATCCAAGAAAAATGATCCGTAGAACATCTGATTTAAGCTACTTCATCGTCCCTCCCAGGCAGTTATATGTAAGGTTTCTAAATATTCATGGATTATTATCCTTTATGACATACCATATGTATTCATGGATCGAATAGTTTGTGTATCAACACAGCATCAAAACTGTAGATGATGCTAGCTGGTTTTTGAGCAATATACCTGATAAACTGAGAAGATCTCGGTATAAAACTTTCAGCCTCTCTCAAGAGCATGGCAGAGGCAAATCTAACCAAAAAGAAGAAAAAAGAAAGAACGAAAAGGACATGCAAATGCATGGATAAACCAAAAAAATTTACCCAACAAGGAGGCAGGCCTTACCTTTTGCTAGGAAGCTGTATAGGTGTAGCCACCATACACAAGTAGGTTATCAGCTCTCTAAGATTCAATAACAAAATTTCTGTATTGCCAATAAGGAAAACCTAATCTGCATCCTAAGATCTAGATACAACAATTATGCTGATCCAAACCTCAGGATGCAGATTAAGCTATCCTCACCAATATCATTTCCACAATCAAGATGTGAAAACATAAGAAAAAATGAAAAATAGCCATGGAAATTTTCAAGTTCTCAAGCATGGAGAGGTTGTGTTCCACTTCTAGATGTCTGATGATAGGATTTTATAATGCCACATAAAGTGAACATGATTTATTCCCGAAGCTGGGCCTATGTGGTGTAGAGGGATACATATAGTATAAAACGATGATAAGATGCTCTCTAACCTGGAATCATCATTGATTCTGTTCCTCTTAGACCAATCATCCACTAAGATCTTTTTTTACGCAGACAATGATATTTCGATGTTGACTGCTTTTTGAAGATGATTGAGATTTTCTTTGGCTAATTATAAAATATTCTTTTCCAAATTATTGTCACAGTGTCATATTTTATAAAAAAATTCCCACATCACAGATGTTCAGTGTGCTTGAAGCTTGACTCTATAAATAAAGAATCTGATTTTAAGCTTTCAAAAATGCATGTGCTCGCCATGCTCATGTCATTTGGTTTTTTGAAATATAGTATCTAAGTATACAAAAATAAATGTCAGGAGTATGCAAATGGAATTTAAGTTAGAATTATGGATCTCCATTCAGTTAATATTCTTGAAAGTATTGGAATAGATGCAAAGGCTGTTCAATTTTCCAAGGGGGCCTGCATGCAGCTTATTCTAAGATAATTGCTTCCAAGGTTCAAAATTATTGTAGTTATGCATTACAATAATGTCATATTATTGCTTTGTTCTTTTGTTATCTGGGCACTTGAAACTAATTTTAGTGGTTCCCAATGAGACAACTTGAGAATAACTGGCATCTGCAAGTACACAATCCCGCATAAGAATCGCAATTCAGATTTTTCTGAAGGAGATTTTCATTTCAAAGAAGTTATTACATCAGAAGTACTCCAGCCATAACCAGTGTTTTAATAACCCACTATTAAAATATTATCCGCTTTGGGTATATAATTTGTCATGATTTTTTGATAGTTTATGAGTTCACGAATTGTTTAAACAGTCTCATATTATTATTCTTAATCAACATGTTCGGCTGCTACAACCTGCAAACAGAAGAAAGAAATTTGTATCAACAATAATATGCAAGTTATGCATTAAAAGAACTTCTTGATAAATCAATAATCAACGACAAATTATTAGTTCCCACCTTTGGCAGTGCCTTCATAGTATCTTTATGTGTTTCTCAGAATCCATGCGATGAGCTTATCAATATCATTGACAATACCTTCAATACTTACAGACTTTGTTTCTTTTGCCAGAGAGTACACAAAATCTGCAATAGCCTCGTGGATCAAACATGATCACCTTAAAGGTCTTGATGTTGTCAGGATACTTGACCACTGAAATTTTTATTAATTAGCAGTTAAAAAGGACTCATAAATTTCAATGAAAATTGTAACAAAATCATACAAATAAATTTACCGGATATTGTTGTTTTGGCTTCCCAGTACTTGGAGCGAGCTTCCAAGAATGCAGATCTTTCAATTACGTTTCTCCAAGGTTGACAGTCATTCTTATAAGGAGCAAGATTTTCAGGGACTCTGACCAATAATTGAAATATTATGCCGCCGTGAAGATGTGGCTTTGGCTTAAAGTTGATGCAGTTCATTCTCCCTGGTTTGCTCCAGTTCCTCTTCAAATTTCAGGAGAAAACCAAATTTGTTATAGTCCCTCTTTGGTATGGACTTACAAATCAAATTTTGTTTTCAGATAGCAGACTAATGAATCTTTGCTCCATGTTAAAATGGAAGCTGTAAGTTGCATAATTGCATTAAAATAGGAATTATATGATAAAATCCATATGATATATGGAGTCCTACTTTCAGCAAGCAAGAGAAGATATCAGTCTTTAGACTTACAATTTCGGTTAAATATGAAATACAGAGATTTTATTGGACAAGGATACAACATCAGTAGGCTTATAACCTACAGTATTAGTTTAGATTATGAAATCTCTGGCTGGCCGTCTCACGTGCAGAGGGCAACTGGGCAATTAAATTCGTGATTCTTCTAATAGCAAGTTTATCAATCTTGGGTTCCTATTTGGAAGCTGTGAGTGTGTAACACCGGGTATAATAGTCGGCCGATTGTCAAGATATTATTCACTTTGAATACGTATTCTGTCAGGGTATTATTTTTGGGTTGGCGATGTTGGATGCCTAGCATCCATCCGAACTTTGTCAATATTTGCCTATAGGTGTTACAGGGTAACTTTATTCACCTTGTGCCAGAAGAGAATCCCATTTGTCCCCTCTGAAACAGAAGAGCAGTACGTTAGAAAAGCATTGTTAAGCAATTATTCTATTCAACCAAACAAAAAATCTACCAAAATTCTGTCTTCCCAGAAAAATCAGAGGACGTAAATCAGACGAGTGTAAAATGAAAAGAATTTATGTCAGATTGCATATCTTCATGCAGGAAGAGAATAAACTTAAACAGGAATGAATCAAACTTTCTTTCTTGTTCATATGCTTAAATTAGCAACTTCAGCTTCTGATATGACAAGGAATCAGTATTACATTTTATCAAGTCTTTACTTTATAGAAAACAGTAGCTCTTTTTCAGGGCATCAAATCCTACTAATTATAATGGGAACATATGTGCATCTAGATGCCGCCAAGATAAGCTATCATTGTATTCAAATAAACCCCAACATCAGGCCATAAGAAAACTGATTAATTTCCATAGGGAGCTGCGTGCCATCTTTAGTTCATGATTTTTTATAGACATTTTGAGTTCCTGTAACATAAACAAGGGGTTCATGCTGCTCTGCTTATGAATTTAAGCTAAGAAAGTGAAGATTGCATAATTGTATCAACATCAGAATCATACCATGAAAGAGAGAATTTTCCTGAAGATTTGCTATTTATAGCTATCAGACTTAGTGGGAACTGATCTGCAGATAAACACTTCCCTTGGAGCTCATGATTCCCAGAAGATTAAAGTTTGGCATCTCCGGTATATTAAATTATAGATTCTTAAGAATAAAAGTGACAAGTTAATTTATAATGAAAATCTTAATGCGTATGTGTATCAAACTCTTTGATCCGTCGCCATCGGCCTGGCTTGAATCAGTAGCATTTTTTATTCTTTATTCTCTTGGCAATTGAATTGAAACACCTTAGAATTTCCCAGAAACAGCCATTCCCATAATCATAAATCTATCAAGATTTTGTTTTTGATAATTTAGTACATATAGTACCAATAATGTTGAGTATGAATGAACATCACATCTCACTTAGATATGCTAAAACAAACTTGTTAAATTGTCTATGAGAAGGTCACCTCTTTTCTGAGCACTTACCCGGTAGAAAAAATTCCATTGACTGTATATGTTGTTTGAGTGCTACACAAATTAGTTAGAGTTTTACGTGGATTCAATTTTTTTGATCTTAATATTCTAGAACACTAAAGAGACCTAAACCATCTAGTGAAAATACTTAACGGGAAGTTCTTAAATGTAGCTAAATTGTTCTTGTTTTCAAGGGGCCAAAATTGTGAACACCGTAGAATCATTCGGCCCAAGAGCAAGATTCAACTGGGCTTCAGAGAATTCAAGAGGCTGTCAATACCCTCTCAAATGAAGTACACTTTGGTATCACATATTATTGTTGCTAAACTACTTGTATGCTAATGATTTGAATCTGCTCAATAGTTCAATCAATTTAATCCAAAAAACTCAAATGATACTACTGTAAGTTCAATATATTCTGATCCTGCTTCCTTTATCCAGAAATAGAATCCTGCAATCATTCCTTCAAAATCAGGGAGTTTACCGGAGGAAAACACTCATACCTCCTGAACGTAGGAATTGAGTAAGTTACAAAGCTATTAAGCTGACATGATCAACAATGAATGCTAATATCTAAGGTCACAAGAGATTTCAATATGTTGGAACTGGATACTATGACATGACTCTCACAATGCTTCACCATCTATACAAAACAAACACAGAAAAGCTATCTTGCAGTGGCAACGACAAAATTTACCACCACAGAAATTCTCAAAAACAATGCAACCTAATGGACATCTCCGCTACTCCTTGACTTGTATCTTTAACCGGCTGATTGTTTTTCTTCTTTCATGTTGAAAGACTAACAATTAACTAATCTCATGGAAAATTTTATGGCAGTATATATGGGAAACCGGAATATTATCAATTAGTGGTAGAGACGCCTGATAGAAGCATCTTCAGTGTCTCATAAGTCATGAAAGCTATGCCAACACCAGGAACCACTTTATAGTATTCTGGCAAAATTCCTCTATACAAGCCTCGCAAGCCTTCAGATCTGATTATGTGTCCAAATGTCCCAAACAACCCAGTATTATAGACACGAGCTCGGCCACCAGCCCCTTCCAACTGCATCCTTCTTCTCACGAGATCAAGAGGAAATGTTGCTACAAAATTATTAAAAGAATAGTCATACAGAGAAAGGAAGCACATAAATAAATGGTTTACTACATATTATAATCATATTAATTCAGGCAGGTGACGACAACAAAAGAAAAAACAACAGCAATGCTCAATTCTCCACCTAAAACTTGCTCAATAATTTCATCCCAAGTTCCCAGCAGAAATTGTCCACACATCACTAGCTCTTATCAAATAGAACAGTCATTCATACAAGGAAAGTAAACAATTCTGATGAACAAATCAAACCATGGTATGCCTCAAAACTCAGAACCTTAGATGCCATTTATCTAAAATATTTTTGTTGGCGTTACCATTTTCAAAGTAATTTATTTGTCTCTAAATTTGGTAATTACACAAGGAAAAGTCTAAAATACATCAGGCATACCACATCATCCACACACGCAGGCAAAGAATGTATGCCATCTTCTAACGATTTTAAGAAGCAACATTATTGGAAATTTTTTTCTAAAATAATTATCTATGTGACACAGTTTTTATTGGCTTACAGCATGTGATGTCATACTGCCCAACATACTCTAAACTCTCTACCAAGACGTATATGGTATAACTAACTGAACTTTGTAAAATTGATAAATGCCTCCAACCTAAACTATGTGCAAAGTATGCCACTCTGGTTGCTTCTTAACACACAAAAGTATATCAATCGGTCAAACACACAGCAATAAACTAACATTAAAAAACTTCACAGGTATACTTCACTCAATGAAGTTTCAAGTTTATTCAAGAATTTGACTTTGAAATCACGGACATAATTAGCTGCTTCTGATTTTCAAAAATATTGACATGGGACTAAAAACATAAAAATTAAAAGCAGAGAAAGCGAAATCAACAGCGATCACATATTCAAGACTAGAAGTAAAGGAACAATCAAGTTGAATGGTAGGTCAAAGATCACTCACCTGTTGATGATGCAATACCTGAAAGACTACCACAAGAAAGACTGACCATGACAGTAGAATCATTGGGCCTGACATCAATTATATAGATAATTTTAGTATATATTTCAATTTATGCACAACAAGCATGTGATGATTCACAAAACGAGCACATAACATGGCTCCAGTATAAAGGATTTCCTTACCTTTGAGACTGCCAGAAGGATCTGAGAGACTCATAAACAGAAAAACTTATTGCTATGCTAGGTCCAACAACCTGATCCATATGATGTAAATAACAACTATTAAAGTCTATAAAGAGCAGTAGAAAATATAAAGAAAGAACAGTAATAGATACCAATAGAGTTACTCCAAGTCCCTTATACAAGCCCAAAAATCCTTCTTCTCTGCAAATGGTATTAAATGAATGCCAAATACCTTTGTAGTACATCGTTTGTCTCTGCAGAGTACCAAATCCAATGGAGTTAAAACACTATTAAAACCAAAAGCACATACACATAAGAAAACCACACCTATTGAACTTAGGAAAAACAATAAATCAAAGGACGATCTACAGCCACCTTCCTCAATAAAAAATTCTTATTAATATTGTGCTGATGTTACCTGTGCTGCAAGGCGTGTCCTTACAAGATCCAGTGGATAGGTAGCAGATGCAGCAGTAATTCCTGCTAGCCCACCACCCACAAAGTGCACACAAGATTCAGCGCTGGTACCTCCCTTGTGATTTTCCAAGCCCATGACTGACTGCAATAACTACAGAGAGCAAAAGAGAGAAATGATAAGTAAATTATGAGCATATGCATTTCAAAGACCTAAATAAGAGATATCCAAGAAAGTGGTGCACTGACATTTTTGTATCGTTCATAAGCATAGAAATTGACGGAGGAGTAGGGAAGTCGGTGCGCAATGGTAACCATATTACCCTTCCAAAATGCTCTGAACCCTTCTTCATTAACAATACGAGAAGCCTCACGCCATATACTAGTCTTACTCAATGCTGTAACATCAGAGTGCATACCTTGCACCTAACAAACATAACACCAAGCAGTCAAAAGAAATCTACAATTTCAATAAAGGGAATTCCAAAAAAATAAATAAATCAAAAACCAGAAAAAAAAATCTATAAAATATATACAATAATTTGCATTATAGTTTTGACTTAACATAAACCCTAAAGCTAAAACCCAAAAACACTAGATTTCAATCAGGGCTACATTGTCCTAAAAGCTGTGCCTTGGAACAATTCTAACTAAAATTACAGCTTGAATTTCATTGAAACAAACGTAACAGTATTTCTCACTAATTCCTAAAGAAAAAAAACAAGAAAATTAAAAAAATCAGACCTGAAATAAAATGGTAAGACGAGCGAGAGGGGCAGTACATGTCTTGCTAAAAGCACCAGCTATACCACCGGCAAGAAGTTGCTGTACGGTTCCAATCTGCGATTTCTGGTGGTTAAACGGCCGTTGAGGAACGTTAAGGCTCTGGTGAGGCTGATGCTGGTGCTGTTGTTGTTGTTGCGGTTGTAAGAATTTTCTGGCACTGACGTCGACAACAGTGCCGTGCGCAGTGTTGAAAGCTCTTTGACCTCCTTCAACAACCACCCCACCAACTCTGGCTTCCATGTTCATAATTTAAAATAAAAATCAAATACTTGTTGTGCCTATGGGAGAAAGAAAAGAAAAAAAACGTTTTGGGATTTATTGTTACATGGGCTTTGACAGTGGCGGAAGGTTTAAAGAAGAAAGATTTATCGAAGAAAATACAAAACCCTAGAAGAAGAGCTGCTGGTTAGGGTTTCTTTGTGGTTTATTGTGTCAGCTGCACGCCTTTGGAAATTTTTTTTCAGCGTGCTGTGAACGGAATTATTTAATATTTTACAAAGTTGATATTACTAATTTGTCCATATTATTGCCCACATTTACCATAATCATAAATTTAAAATTTCTTTTTAGGCCAAAGAACTTATTCCCACACATAGTTTGAGGCAAAGACAGAACCCCACTGTCAGGTTTCAAAATCTCAGTCTCTCACACTTTTATCAAATTTAATATTAAATATAATAGTAAACAGTAACCATTCAAAGTTAATTTTGTCATTTTAATATTAAAATTTTATAAAATAATAAAATAAATTTATATAAATGTAACATCTCAAGGTTAGAAATGTCTTTTAGGCTACTAATCTAGGGTTAGAATAAGATTTGATAAGAATATTAGGGTTATAAGATAGTTCAGGGGTGAAATAAATGTTTTTCCAGAGTTAGGTGGCTATTGCATAAGTCCTCTTGAAAGGATTTTCATGCAAACGAGGGAAAATGATATTAGTGCAATTTTTCAGCCATGCACGACCATGCATATTAAGGTGCACGCCCGTGCGTGAGATGAGAATTAGCCATTTTAGTTTTAAGTTGAGCTTATCTCGTTTCCAACTTATTCTTCACCCAAAGCTTCTTTTAATCTCAAAGACCAGCAACCCCATAAGAGAAGAGCAACATCCAGGAGCTTCACATCCTGCTAGAGAGTGAGATTTCCTTGAGAGAGAAGCTTGAATTAGCATGGCTAGAGGTAGGTGTTTCTTACCTCTTTCCTTTATTTTTTGCATGCGTATAATGCTTGTTTTGCTGAGTTAAGCTTGATTCCAGCATGCTTGTTAGTTCCCCTACATGTTTGATGATCTTGAGTTGATGATGATGGTGATTATGCATGGAAGCTTGAGATGTATATTGATATTTATGTATATGCATGATTTTGAGATGGTTTGGATGATAAGACATGAGAATTGATGTTATGGTCATAATATGTTTGTGCTTATGAAGTATTTGGATGATGAAAAATGATTGATAATGCTTGATTTGCATTTGGTATGATAATTGGTTGGGAATAAGCATGACTAGTCATAACCACGCTGAAGCAGAACAGATGCACGACCATGCACTCGTAGCACACACCTGTGCAGTCCCGCTTTAGCAAGGTCATGATCGTGTTCATGATCCTGTGCACGATCGAATAACGCAAAGTCGCGACTGTGCATGAGAATGTCACGGCCGTGCATGTGCAGAAAATGAGAAAACAAGAGAAATCACAAAACCTAGCATGACCAGCACGTACGATTAGCTCATGGCCCGTGCAAGCTTATGCACACCCGTGCGTATAGACACCCACACCCATGCATTTGACAGAAAATAGAAAATAAAGTATGAATAAGCATAATGCATAGTAAGAGTCATATAATTAATATAAATCTGTGAAATGAGATCAGATAAGCATACATAATGCATCATGTGCACATCATAACATGACATGCCATAAAATATTTTCAGAAAGGGATCCAAGGATCTAAATACATGTTTTCAGTAGAAAAACATGAAAATTCAGACATCGATTTCAACGGTGCATACGAGGGGACGCTTGTGAGTTTCAGCATACCCAATATAGGAGTCAGCATCAGAGTTTATGACCATACTAGCCACTATATATAGACATATATTGGTGTGCTCAATTAGTAGCTTGGGATGACATGATAAGTATACAGTACGATGCACTCAGATTCAAATTTTAGATTCAGTGGTAGCACGTGTTTACATAGAAAACACACATGGTCAAGGTGTCAAATCTCTGTATTTATCAATTTGTACAACACAGTAGGTATCTTTAAATACATAGTTTTCATATTTAGATTTTCAGTATTTCAACAGCTTTTATATTAGCTTTTCAGATGATTTTATGATCTTCAGATCCAACAATAGTTTTACAGTAAACAGTTTTCAGATAGCTACTTTTAGTAAACAAGCCAATGCCTAGAATTGTCTAGGCACTCCTGCTATATATTACTGTTTTCTGCTATTTTATTAATTAATAATATTTTATCAAATAAAATACTGAATATATCTAATAATACACAGTAGAAACACCTAAACTGAGCTGAAATATAACAGCGGAAAACCAGGGTAAAATTATAGTTTATTTGGCCTGTAATTTCACTTTACATATGAAAATATAAACAAAATATATGTATACATATATGTACAGATGTTGTACTATCACGTGCAATCATAAAACAATAAAGCATGCAAACTGGAAGCATGCTACAAAACTGAAAACTGAATCCTAGCTCGCAACCATCCCCTCATCCCAGCTCCCAAGACTATACTGACCTACAAGAGAAAAGAAAGTAGGGAGTGAGTGATACATTCACCTAGTAAGCGTTTTCTATCTCTGACCCTAAACTAATCCTTTTCGAAGGATTTTTACTGCAATCGAGGCAACTGAAAACATACAAGCGGGAGAGAAATCGAACTGGTTCTCTTCAAACATGTATAATTCATTTTCTGTGATTCACATATCTTCACGTGAGTTTCACGCATTATGATATTCTGATTCTGTTATTCATGTTTTATTACACGATTGTTTCATAATCTGAATGTATACTGTTTCATTATTCTCACTGACTTATCATATTTGTAACATGCCCTGCAGTATACATTATGTAAAAATGACATGCTATGTAATATGCTAAAATCATATCTAGTCCTTAGCCTATTTACTGAAAATAGCTTTTCAAAAGCTAGTTTACTGAAATATTGATGTTAGATCCGAAGATCCTAAAATCATCTGAAAATTGTATACATACTGTAAATCTAAAAACTGTGTATCCGAAGATACCTGCTATGCTACACAGACTGATGAATACAAGGATTCGACACCGTGGTCATGTGAGTTTCTTATGCAAACACGTGTTAGAAACTGTCTAGGTCACGCACTGCCTCTGAATCTGATAACTGAACTGAGTGTATTGCACTACTGATATCTGATCCTCGATCAGGAAAACCCTAAACTGCTAATTGAACACACCAGCATATGCCGATATATAGTGGCTAGTCATGATCATATATCTCCTAATGCTATTAGGTGTACTGAAACTCACAAGTGTCCCCTCGTATTCACCCCTGAAATCGATATCTGGATCATTATATTTTTCTACTAAAAACATGTATTCGGATATTTGGATCCCTTTCTGAAAATACTATATGACATGTCATGCTATGTTGTACATATGATGCATCATGTATTCTTTTCTGAGCTCATTTTACTATTTTCTATCAATTATATAACTTTTACTGTGCTTATTGCTTGTTCATGCTTTATTTTCCCTTTTCTATCTGATGCACGGGCGTGCATGTCTATGTGCATGGGCGTGCATGAACTTACACAGGACCGTGTGCCAGTCGTGTGTGCGATCGTGCTAGGTTTTATGATTAACATTTTCTCATTTCCTGCTAGTGCACGGTCATGACATGAACATGCACGGTCGTACCCTGCATTTATAGGTCATGCACGGGTACGTGAACACGGTCATGACCATGCAAAATGTCGTATGCACGGGCGTACGCTACGCATGCACGATTGTGCATGACACTCTACATCAACATGGTCGGCTTAATCAAGTTTATTCCCATCCAATTTGCATACCAAATGTAAATCAAACACTTTTCACATGCCAAACACTTCATATACACATACTTATTCCTTCCATAACTTTCAATCACACATCCAATCATTCAACCCATCACAAAGGCATATATATACATATAATCTCATACATATCATATATATATATATACAAAATCATCATCATTATCATCTCAACTCATCAAACAGGCAGGGAAAACATCACAAGCATGTTATAATCAAGCTCATATGCATCAACCAAACATCATGCATATTAAAAGAACAAAGGGAAGCGATAAGAAACACCTACCTCTAGACATGTTTTCTCTCTCAAGCAAAACACACTCTCAAATTGGATTGGATGGTCCTGGTTATTGTCGTCTCTTCTAAGGTTCTAGTATCTGAAAATCAGATAGAAGCTTTGGGTGAAAATGGCTGGAAAACGGATAAGATTAACTTAAAACGAATGTGGTTGAAACCCAACACATACACGGTTATACGTCTCAACATGCACAGTCGTGCATGACAGGAAAATTACACTATTACTCTTTTCCCTCGCTCACATGCAAATCCTCTTAACAAAATCCATACACAAGCCACCTAACTCTGAAAAACATCTATTTCACCCTTGAACTCTCTCACAACCCTAGAATTCTTACTGAATATCTTTCTAACCTAGATTAGAAGCCTAAAAGACAAATCTGACCCTAGGATATTACAAATTGTTTCAACATATTTCATAGCATGTCATTTTCACATGACATACACAGCAGAACATAATTCAGTTATGATTAATCAGTAAGAAATAGTAAATATTTAAAGAACATTCAGAATGCATGAAAAATCACATAATGATACGTGAATCACAGAATATGAACACCAGAACAGAATATGTATATCAGAATAGCATGTGAGAACCAGTTTGGTCTCTCTCTAGCAAGTATGTATGTTTTTAGTTTGTGATTACGGTGAGAATCCTCAGAGGAGGATTGGTTTAAGGTCAAAGATAAAAAAACGTTTACTTGGTGAATATATCACTCACTCCCTACTTTCCTTTCTCTCGCAGGCCAATATAGTGGAAGTTGAGAGGAGGCGATGGCTGCTAGCTGCGATCCAGATGTGGATTTTTGTAGCATGCTTTTAGTTTACATGTTTTTTCAGTTTTATGTGCATGTGAACACCCGTATTTTGTATATATTTTTCAGTATATAAAAGAAAATTAATGGGTCATATTAATTTATATATTTACCACAAGTTTACCCACTATCATATTTCCGCTCAACTTTAGGTATTTATGTTGTGTATTATTGGAAATATTAGTTGTTTTGATTAAAACTATATTATTAATTTATATAACAGCAGGAACAGCAATATACAGCAGAAGTGCCTACTATTGAACCCTTGGCGTTTTGATGATTCCGAAAATATGTTAAAATTTATAAAATGATAAAATTACCCTACATGAACTTGGTTCATGACCGAAATCAGATTGAAAAGTTATTTTACAAGAATATATATGCACACGCCCGTGGTGCCTGAAGGAATGATCATACACAGTCGTGTGTGAGGGCTTTTTATGTCACACACGATCGGGTCATACTAGCACACACCGTGTATTAAGGAATTAAAGCCACACACGACCGTGTGCTTAATACACACGCCTGTGTTATGCACAAGTGGACACACACGACCATGTGTAGAAGGACACACAGTCGTGTGTTAAAGCAAAATGACACACACGACCGTGTGCAGGAATGAGACACAATCGTGTATCAAAGTAGAATGACACACATGCTCATGATGTGTAACCATGTCAAACAAAGAAAAACAGAAGACACGGTAGTATAGCACAAACACACGCCCGTGTACAAGGCTAAAATTCAGTTATACACTTCCCGTATGTTGATCATGCATGTATCCCGTGCTAACTTCTGGAATCCAAAAAGTGAGGTAGGAAAAAGTGACACACGCCCATATGATGAAGGCGCAGACACCCATGTCAATAAAAATATGACTGTTGGAAAGTGCAACACAATCGTGCAAGAAAAGGGCACGCCCGTGTAATTTTTCAGAAAGTCTCCAACAGTTCTCAAAATCATCCCAACGACTACTTCTTTCTAATTCCTATAAATTGGAAGTGATTTGAAGACTCTAAAGTTAGAGAATCAGGCTAAAATCTCTCATTCTTCTATTCTCTAAGTCTTTTTCATATTCTCTCTCACTAAAAACTAATTAGTAAATCATTTGAGAAAAACATTGTAAGCTGAGTGCATATCTGCCTTATGAGGCATTCCTTCTAAAAAATTTTCACAAACCCTTGAGCGTAATCCCATGAAACTAGTGTGGGGCATAATCTTTGTTAAAACTAAGTTAAAGGCGCAATCTCTTGTATCAAAACTAGTGTAATTCTGGGTTCAAGTTAGTGGAAAAAAATCTTCAAGCGGGGTTGTTTGAAGTAGTGGACGTAGGAGGCATGGAGAAGCTCCAAACCACTCTAAATCAGCTGAGCATTTCTTTTCCCTTACTCTCTTTAATTTGTGTTCATATTGTTTATTTGCTTAGTTGTGTTTAATTAAAATTATATGTATGTTTTAGTTGGTAGAATAAGAAAAAGTTTTTAAACTTGAGAAAAATTCAAAATAACTTATTCACCCCCCTCTAGGTTATTTATTATTTAGTATTTGGGATTTAACACCTACAATAAATATAAAATTTAAAAAAAATTTAGAAATTTAAAAAAGTAAAGTAGTCATCGCTACTGGTGCTAGCGGCAGTGGCTGTAGCATCCCAAGATTAGAAATGTCTTCTTAGGTTAGAGTTTGGGGTTAAGTGTGAGATTTAGCCATAGATTTGGAGTTAGATGAGTTTAAGGGTAAATAGTATGTTTCCAGAGCTTGTGTGGCCTGCGCATAATCCTCATTGGAAGGTTTCTTTCATGCGAAGCGGGGGAAATGAAGAATCTTCATTTTCCTTTGTGCACTCTCATGCACCCTTGTAAACTGAGAAAGAAAGTTGCTTTAATTGTTTCCTCACTCGTCCTTATCCATTTTTAGCCAAAGTTTCCTTTTGTTTCAAAGAATCCTAACCCTAGAGGCGATATTCAGCAGCCAACAGCTCCCAATCCAACAAGAGAGTAAGAATTTGCTAGAGAGAAAGATTAAAGCATCCATGGCAAGAGGTAAGTATTGTCTAGCCTCTTCCTTAAGTTTCCTAGCATGAGCTTGATGTTTGATGATGTGTGTTGTGTTTTCAACATGTTTGGTGAATTATCTAGTTTGCTTTCATGTTGATTTGATGAAACGAAAAGGGTTGTGATGAGAATTTCCACCCATGGATATGCTTAGTGTGTATGTGTGTGAATATGTGTTTAAATGGGTATTTCGATGCTTGATCAGTGAAATTGTGTGTTATAGATGAAATTGAAGTGTGTTGATATGTTGTTTGAGTTGCTACAAATGAATGAAACTAATTAATTGTTGATTGGTTGAGTTTAAGTCGGAATTCTACAAGTTTCAGGCATGATTTGTCGAAACAGAGGAGGGCGCATGCCCGTGTGCCCTTGCACTTGCAGGGTTACGCCTGTGTGCCCTTGCACTTGCAGGATCATGCCCGTGTGCACATTTTGTACACAACTGAGTTATGTCGGAGGCACGACTGTGTGCTTGAGGGTCATGGCCGTGCATTTGCATTTTTAGAGAAATTGAGCAGAATTTCAAAACCTAGTATGACCGGGCTGCACAGTTGGCACACCATCCGTGCACTAACTTGTACGCCCGTGCATCCCATCATGCACACCCGTGCTTAAGTAGAAACTTAGAAAATGAATGGGAAATGAAGCATAAAACATGAGAAACCTTTATAAATGCTAGATAAACTCATAATATGATAAAATAAGAGGGATTAAAACATCATGAGCATATCATAGCATGACATGTCAAGGTATTAGCAAATAAAAAGGGATCAAGAGATCCAATTGCATTAATTCAGCATTCAGGGCCCGATATTTGGTTCGATTATTTAAGGTGAACTCGAAGGGGCATCTGTGGGATTTCAGCTTTCTGACTGTGATCAGATTGGTTTACTTTTCAGCTTACTAGTCCAATGATTGGTATATCATATTTCAGCTTACTAGCATTTCGCTAGTCTATTTCAACCCACATGACCAAAATATCGAATCTCTGTATTCATCAATCTGATCAGTATAATAAGTATCTTCGGATACATAGAGTTACAGTTACATTTCTATTTAGTATAGTATGTTTCAGCATGACATGATACCATGACATCCATTTCATGGCATTGATTAATAATGCAGTTAAGAGAATAAGAATAAGTGGTTTTCAGATTAATAATCAAGGGGAATGTATGAGTATTTAGGCCAAGGCCAGGTATGTGTTCTGTTTGATACATGCTTAGGTTGGGGGAAGTAGTATATGCTTACTAGGTGATTTTATCAGTCACTTTTTTCCTTTTTTCCTTTCTTTGCAGGTATGTGTGATGCTGTTGAGGCTTGGGAGGACCATGGTTGAAGGGAAGAAAAGGCTCCAGTATGTACAAATGGTGTGGTGGGATTATTTTGTTATACCAAAGCATGTATTTTGATACAGTACATACACACACACACACACATATATATATAAGCTTCTTTTCAGCCCACCATTGTGTGATAATAGTTTTCTAACTTTCGCATGCATATTTTAATATTAACAGCAACTTTTTCGTATGATCCCTGTCGTGTATATTGATATTTCTGTTTATTATTATTATTAAATAAATAAATAATCAGTAACAGGATATATACGGCAACAGGTCTTAAAGTGGTCGTCGATAACGAAGCCAAGTGGCCAGGGGAGGCTAGATTTGGCCTCCCTGTTCAATGGAGGCCGCCTCCATTTTTGGCAAAAGCGGTCAGATCTGGCCACCTCCACTAGAATAAACAACTGAAAATGGTCAGAGAGGGTCGACTTTGGTCTCATCGACCGTTTTCGACCTTTGTTTCTAGCAGAGGCAGTCAGATCTAATCACTCCTCCAAAACTTGAATCGGCCAGATCTGGCGGCCTCTACTGAACAGGGAGGCCAGATTTAGTCTCTCCTGAAACCAGGTGATCGGAGGTTTTGTTATGGGCGGCCACCACCGCCAACACCTGCGGTAATGGTTGTTTTACTTTTTTAAATTTTTTAAATATTTTTTGAAATTATTTATATTTAAAAATTATTTTATAATTTTATTATAATTTTTATTTTTTAAAAGAGTATTTTAATAATTTTATTATAAACATTATAAAATAATTTTAAAACCTGACGGGTGAAATCTGTCCCTGCCTCAAACTATGGGTGGGAACAAGTCCTTTGGCCTTCTTTTTATTTTTGATTTTTTGTTCTGATTTTAAAAATGCCTCGTTTTCATTGTAAATCAGTCTCTGCATCAATTTTCTTCTGAAAATTAATTCCTTGAGAAGAAGACTTTGTTGGGTTTGGGGTGTCTAACTACCATTCATCGGGCTTCAGCATCAATTGGGTACTGTATATGACAACCCATTTGACAAAAAAAAAATTCGATCCGCATTGATATTCTCTCACAACATTGACATCGTTACACTGAATTTTATCTCATTAATCTTCTTTTAGACGAAACTTAAACGACCCCTTATATTAGGGTGAAGGAGGACAACTAAAGAAGAAAATTTTATATTATATTTGCAATTATTAGGAAGCAACTCTTCCCACAAGTAACCAAATGCAAAAGCTTTAAGAATTTGTTCTTTCCACACGGCCGTCCATGCAAATGTTTTATCCACAGAACTAATACTGATTATTCACTTTATAAATAATTTAGTCTACTTCCTGCAAAATGCAAAACAATGAATTAATGCCTTCCAAGGCCTTTCCACTCTATCACTGACCTCTGCACGTAAGTCTAGGACTAAGAGTGTTCCCACACCACCACCACCCCCCCCAACCCTCAGACCAGAATGAATCAGTGAAAAACTCTCGATAAATTTGGATCAACTTCTGAAGATCAAGGCTTTCATTCAAACTGAAAACAACATTCCAAGGCCTCTTTTAACCTTGACTTGCTTGGCTTCAAATGTATCATATTTCTTATCGTATAGAAATTTTATAGATTTACAGAAGAATTTTACACCAATCATGTAAGTCATTTGCTTCTTTTCTGGGTTGTTGATGTATAACGTATTCTGAATAGCATAACTTCTATGTCCTCAGAGAGCAATCATTTGACCACTCCAGCTTGTCTCGGCTTCACATCCAGATTCAATGTAAACAAGACCTACGAAAAGCTTTGTTAGTCATTCCAATATAAATGATGCCAGGACACAGATTTTAGTCCGAAGATATAATCAACCCACGAAATCATGCAAAAGTTGTCCTCCAATAACATCCCTTCCAAAATGCCGATTCTGCGCTTCATAACCACCAAAAACATACCCCTCACTAGTTGCCTCAAGGCCGAGGCCAACACGTAGAACTGCATTTATAGGGGGATAGGGTTCTGATAAATTGATCCCATGATTCTGATGAAGACCGAGGGTTAAGGAAACACTGCCACTGCCACTGCCACCTCCCATGCTCACACCAACACCAACATGTGGATGGCTTGACAAGCTATGGTTGTAAGACAAGTTTGGATTTACCTCACTTCCAACAGGAATATCAGGAAATTCATTTCTTGTGCGTTTAGATGGGGTGTCTGGGAACCTTTGGGTGGAGGTGGATGGGTTTTCAGATGGAATTGAGTTTGAAGAAGGTAGACGTTCCGTTGAGCGATCAACATTTCGTTCCTCTCTTTGGGAAGCTTTTTGAGATTGCCGTATTTCCAGCATGTGCATCTCTTCAACCATTGGCTTCCAAAGCCTTACTCTAGCATTGATAAACCAATTGGAAACCTGGTTCACAAGTATCATCAGAAATTTACTGAACTGGGCCCAGCAATTCAGAAGATGGAAATAATTTGCATACTTCACTAAGGAAGATGTTGATGTCACTATGCAAAAATCTTTCAGATACAAACTGCTAAATAATAAATCAAAGGCCTACTGATAAAATGCACACCTGGCTCCGTGATAGACCAGTTTGTTTTGCCAACATTAGCTTGTCTGTATCAGTAGGATAACTGTAACACAAAAAACAACAGCCCAAGACTATTAATTTACTTTTGTTTCCAAATGGGCTTTTCCGAAACTGAAAAAAATATGTTTCCAAGTCAAATTAGGGATAGTTCTTTCAACTGCTACTCTATTTAGAAAGAGTAACAGATATTTGCAAGCAAAGGTTTATAGTCAAACAATGCTTGGGGTAATTGCACTTACGGATGTAGGAAGTGTTCAAATAACCAAGCACGGAGAACAGTTACAGCACGCTCAGGAAGTCCCCTTTGGGGTCGCCAAACAGGTTGGCGTTCAAGGAATCCAGAGTTAGGAGTAGCTCTCTGGCCATAAAGACTTCTATCACTGCTACCAAATGTGGGAGCCTCTTCTTTCCCCCGGCTTATTTGAGCTTGAGCCTTATTAGTGAACTGAAGCTGGTCTGTGATTGCATTCTTCAAGCATCTGAAATGCTTAGACATAGCTTTTAGAGCCAGGTTCGCATAGGGAGCTGCATTGCCAAGCCCAGCAACATATTCAAAAGAAGCCACTACTGCTTGCATTTGCTGATAGTATTGTTTATACCTCCTGTAGACCTAAAGCACATAAAAAGAAAAGAAAAGGGTAAGAAATTTATCTACACTTCTAGTCAATGACAAGGACAAGGAAATATTAGCTTTGCAGGCAAGAACAAAAATATAATAATCGATAAGCAAAAATATTATAAGATTTCAATCAAGTAAATGAAAGGTGTATTGGATTACTTAAATTTCAGAATAGGAGATCAAGGGGAAAAAGAATAGTCATCTTCAGCCTCCCTTATGTGGTCAGTTTCATTGTTATATTACAAGTCCAGTGGAAAAGCATGTAGTGTCTTTGTTCTTCAATCATGATAGGATTATATGAATCGCTTAATGAAACAGAAAAATGAAAACGAAAATTAACATGCAGAGATGCAAATCAAGCTCATAATGGCACCATTGGAAGATATCTGAATAAATGCAAAGCATACACTTGAAATCTGCTAGGCCTCTAGGGGTCTATACTAGAAGAAGGAAAGGGACAAGCAAGTGAGAAAAGGATTTGAAGGGCAAAACGGTTATAATAGGGCTATGTGAGCGTTAGAGAGGGATATCATTGTATGTTAGAGAGGGTACCGACACTTCAAATGGGCGGAATCGAGGGAAAATTACGGTTATTTTTTGCTCTGTCAGATAAATAAGATTCAGTTTCTTATTTGAATTGTTTGAGTCTGTGATTGTGGATTGGTTTGTGTTTGATGAGTTTTGCAGGCTTTACAGTGGGATTCTAACAGAATGCAACAGATATCAAATGGATTATTGATTTTGAGCATGCTACCATGAACTAGATTCAATACCTCAGGTTCTCAGGAAAAAAAATTTATATGAGAAAATTTACTCAACAAAAAATCATAGTAAAGCCTCTCAACCACTCACATCACCAACCTAGATGGCAAGCTGTGGCACAAATCTTGCATTTCTTATCTACTTAATACACCCCCAAGTTTTGATGAAGGAATAAATGAACCATATGTTAACTGAACACTTTACAAAAACGCATGTTTACAGAGCTTGCACCATTTTTTCTGCATCTCAGTTTTGTTAATCTCACTTAATTTGTTTCTCGAAGGCATGCGCCATCCTTAGTATAACATCAGCAGCAAAGTTCAACTTCAATGCATCACTGTGCAACTAAACATGCTCTGAGAATTGGGAATTATCATTCATAAAGTAGAAGAAAAATAATATTCAACTCCATCATCGAAGAATTAGATTCTTACTAGAAAATCGGCCCCAAGTTTTGTTTGTATTTTTTTATTATGTGCGCTAAAGATAATAACTGACACAGGCTAGTGAACTGACAAACCAAAAAACCACATAAAAGTTTATATGAATCAAAGCCACCTTAGATCCCCCACTATTCGATCGATTAATCAGAAGACCAGTTTCTTCGAATAGCAATGGACACTAGACATATATTGAACAGTTTTCAGGAAACATGGAATTATATCAGCCCTTAGTAAGGTTTTACATTTTAGTCAAATTAGACCACTAAAAACAATATTCAACACCATTAATTTCAAGCCGTTGCATAATGTGTATAATCAGTTCACTAGCGGCATGTCTTTTTTGCAACACCGATTAAGGGATTCAGCTTCTAGTCTGGATCAGACCGTTGATTTTTTTTTTCCAATCTAATTCCTGAAGTCAAAAGAAAACCAGCAAGATATTTGGCACTGTATATTTCTTAGATCTATTAATTGTGTGGCCAATATCTCTCATGAGTTCACTTTACCACTCCAGCATAAAAATAACGTGCAACTTAAAGGACCAGACTCCAACAATTAAAGAAAAATAATAATATCCACCCCTGTAACACTCTTTTCAACTTTTCTCATCACTACGTCAAATTTATACTTAAATAATATCAATAAAGCGGCAAAAGCTTGTATTAATTGAACTTCAAAGCACCATTTCAGCTAAAACTTCCTTTGCTCATACTTTTCCACTAAATGCACAATGTCACAGGGTCCAGGCACAATATCAATTCATATGTCAAGAGGCTAATGGAGCTGCACAGGGAAGAACCATAACATCTTAAACCTTAACCTAATTATATACTTTCTGAGCAGCCAGAATCACATCTATCCAGATAACTCCGTAAGTTATAAGACAAGGATTTGAGCCAAGGCCAATCCCTTATCCATATTAAAAAGTGGCGAGACGCCTAATTTTCTTCCACTCAGTCTCTTCAGCTACTTTATGCACATTAAGCTCCAAACTTGGCGAAGTTGTCACCTATTAGAGCTCTCTTTCTGTAGTTGTCAGACGCTTTATAACACTAATCTTTGTGCATATATTCCCTCCTATCACTTTTTTCAATAAAGATGATATTGTAATCACCAAGGCCATCTATTCCTCAACCACAAGAATCTAATTCATATAGAATAAACTTGAGGTAGCTATAAATTACAAATTTTCTTGAACCGATAACTAAAGATAACATATTTTATAACAGCTCAAGCAACACCGTTGATTGCACGCTGGTTCATGCAATGACTATCAATCATTTATTTATTGTCCAGCAGTCATAAAACGAGATCTCACAGAAAGATTGAAAATAATGACACATTGATCCATGTGAATTTAGAATTAGATAACTGGGCGGCAGAAAAGGAGTTATAGGAAGACTAATCAACTATTAACAACCAACTATGAATATGAAACATGAACAACTTGTAAAGAAAAGCACGTTGGCTCAAAAAAATGTGAAGAGAGGGAATTGATGAGAATAGTATTATATCAGGGTAAAGGAAGCAAACCTCGTCGAGCATAGAAAGTAGCCTAGACTTCTTTCTTCTATTCTCACTACCCTCTCCAACACCAAGCGGATCATCAACAAGTCCACTAGTGCTAAAATTTACTACTTGAGGATCCATTAATGAAGAATCAACAGGAACTTTTTCAACGTAAATTCTCTGACCGACATCGCAAAGCTCCTCCAGCAACTGCTGTGCAGGCTTTAAGAATTTTGATGCTCTTAAAATCGAAGAGTAGCCCGTAAATGGTCCGAGCGGGACCGAACTCCTTGATGGCTCATTGGAGGTCGCACCACCACCATCAACAATTCCTGGAACCATATATTCACCAGTGGTGGCAACTTTGTCTCCGTAAATTGCGGACCCATATCTTTGAAGATTTAACTCCAAAGGGAGATTGCTTTGGTGCATACTGTGAGAAGATAAAGATAAAGATAAGGGTTCGGGTTTAAATGCCACAACTTCACCACTACCACCATTGTACGACTGATCAAAATCTCTAAGGTTATGGAGGTTATGTGGGGCGTAAAGAAAGGGGTTGTTATTAATATCCTGAATGGAACTAGGGTTCATATGCAAAGAAGACTGAGGATCCAAATAAGGATGATGTGAAGTTGAGGTAGAAGAAGAGCCATTAACGATCCCACCAACAAAACCCATCAAATTCACACCTTCTTCTTTAACTGAGTTGGCTTTAGTGGGGTCAGCAGAAGCTGAGATTGGATTGTTATTGTGGTGGAAGTCGTGGCCACTGGTGTTGGCACAGTTGAGCAAATCTGAAGAGAGAATGGTAGGATCATACAAAGGGAGTAAACCCGTGCAGCCTTGAAAAGCCGCCGTTGATTCAACACAACCTGAATGGTTTTGCGCAACGACTCTTAACTTATCTCTTCTGCTTTGTTGTGGGACATGATAGGGCTCAAAACCCTCCGCCATAAGCACAAAGAAAAAGGGAGAAAAAATCTCAAACACAATAGAAGAACTTAAAAGGGGGGCGAGAGAGAGAGAGGTGTGTGGGATTTTAAAGAGGATAATAGCGATGGTGAAAGAAAGGGAACAGTGAGAGAGATGCGGTGATGATGAAATGAAGAGTTATCATAATCTTCAGAGCTGCAAATATGGCAGAGAGAGCGCAGGTTATCAGAGATACGTGAGGAAGAGATCGAGAGTCGGAGTATCAGGTGCTCACTTCACGCATCCTCATAGATAACACACTCTGCTTCGAAAACTTTACTACAATCACTCACTCACACACAGCACAAACGCAATACATAAACAACAAAATCTTTGTTTCTCTCTCCCTCCCTGACTCACTCATGCCATCTTTTTTTCCACAACAAAGACTCTCTGATGAGCATAGAGTTTCGAGCAACCGGGCCACCACCGGCTATTTCCGGTATTAATTGAACTCAACTGTGTTTCAGGTATTTCTGACAGGTCTTTTTTGAAGTTTTGTCGCTTTATATATTTATGGGGTTTATTCGGTTCTATCTGATTGGATTGAATGGAAAACAGTTCTTAAGCAAGCAGACTGACTAGTAATTTACCAATCTGTAAATAAGAAGAGGAGATGATGACGCACGTGAGAAAGCAGGAACAGCTGATGATTCACTCCGATGAATGAACAAGAACAGCTTCAAAATCTAATCAAACTTTGCCCATCTCAACTCAACACTCATCTTTCTCCCTTTGCTTTTTTAATCTCGCTTTACGAGGTTTCCTTTTTTGTTATTTCAGGTAGAGTGGAGTTTCGTACTTGTATATATACATATATGTTTATATTAAAATTCAAATCAGATCCCTAGAGCCTACTTCTGTATAATTTTATATTTTTAAAGAGAATTATTGTATTATTTAATTACTTTTGTAACATTTCTTTCAAATTTATGTTCTTGAAATGTAGACCCGTCAACATGCATTGTTTCCATTGATTTCATTACGAGGTTGTCTTCCTTAGTTACGTTTGTCTTAAGCCACGGCTCTCATGCCACTAGACTATTTCTTTTACTAAACAATTTAAAAAAACAAAAATTAAAAGAAAAGCTTGGGTAGCTTTTGGACTGGCTAAAAATTAATATAAATATTGGTATAAACTTCTAAAAAACTGATAAAATTGGAATAAATCAAAGAAGATTAATATGATCCTGGTTCAAGGAAGACATGCATAAATCTAAAAATAGTATCGATGACATAGCATTGAATAGGCAATTCTCCACAACCTCCCTTAAGCTGATGATCTTTTAAAAACACATTAGCGCTTGTAGTTATTCGACTTTTCAAATGGTATGGATATCTCCCCCAAGTTGCAAATGTAATGGACTAACACCAATCTATTGTATAATGGAGTGAAACTGCTCACGACCAAGACTCTTGGTAAATGCATTTGCAAGTTGACAATGAGAGGGAATAGGACTAAAGCCAAGTAGCTTCTCCTCGTGCTTCTTTTTTTTTTTTTTTTAAGTGACTATTTAATTTGAGATGTTTTGTTCAATTGTGAAACATTAAATTAAACGCAATATAAATAGTCGATTGATTATCACAAAATAGATTGATTGGTCTTGGAACATCAATAATCATGTCTCTAAGTAAATAAATTATTTATACGATTTCCTTAGTTGCCTTAGACATGGTATGGTTTTCAATTTTCATCGAAGATAAAGATACAATGGGCTCCATCTTGAAGTGTCATGTCAAGGAGGCATTACCAAGTTAGGTAATAAACCCGAAAATTGAGTGTCGCGTAATAAGAAATGCATGCCAATCAATGTTATAATAAGTTTTGAGTATGATAGAAGTTTGGATAAAACACACCATGTGATGGAAATTGGCTTAAGCATCGAACAACTTGAAATGTCATTTCCATGTACAGCTGAAGAGGTTCTTTGAAAAACTAATTGAAAAGTTAGACTGTCCAAGACAAATCAGGGTGAGTCAAGGTTAGGTAAAGGAGTCGATGATAAAGGCTACTTTTTGATAATGGCTCCCCTATTTTTACTATCAAGCCATATTGTTACAAGATGCAAGTGTCAACTTTCCGCCGATTAACTATTTCAAACTCTTAAACAATATCTCATGCATATTTATTTTGGTTCAAATGAATCCCTTAGTTATGCATGAGATTTAAAGACCGAAAAAAAATCCAAAGCTCCAAGATCTTTTACTTTGAAGCAATTTTGGAGATAATTTTGAACTGTTGACATGTTGTCTTATTATTCCCTATGATTATCAGGTCATCTATATAAACCAACACAATGAGTTGAATTTCATCCTTATACATGGTGAACAGTGAGTTGTCTAAAATGTTTTGGCAAAATTCATAGATGAAGTGAATTTTACTAAATTGATTGAACCAGATTTGAGGGCAAACCTTGTTCAACATAGGGAGATTGATGTGAATTCTACTCCACCAACACTTTCTCATGGTCATGGTAAACATCCAAGAGTGGAGAAATTCTAAGAGAAGAATCTTACCGTCTAAAACTACCTCATATGCGAGCCTTCTAGGGGTGATTTCCATACAAACTCCAAAGGTAAGACAAACAAGTGCAAATTCAAGTCATGCATTCAAATGAAATTCAAGCATTCTAACCATCATGAATAGCAGTCCAAAGAGTCCAAATTCATCAAAGAGTTGTAAACGAAGGTAAAACTAAAATAGAAGTCAAATCGAAAGAAAATTGAGCGAAATTAGAGGTGACCAAGATTTGGCGATACTACAATATATTACTAATTATTATTATTATTATTACTATTTTCTACTAATTAAAATCAAAATCCTTAAATTAATCATCTCCAATATATAATAGTATCATACACAAATATACTAAAAATACACATGTTGCGAAAGCTTAAAAACATAAATATATGATATATTGAAATACAATTTACAGTATATTGAAAGACATCATGCTTATTAAGTTACTATAATGTAGCATCCTAGGTTAGAAAAGCCCTTAGGGGTAGAGTTTTGGGGTTATAAATAGAATTCAGGAATAGTTTGGGAGTCTAGAAGAGTTCAGGGGTGAGATACTAGTTTTTCAGAGCTGTGTGGCCTTCGTATGATTCCTTTAGGGAGGTTTCAATCATGCGAAGCGCGGGAAATGAATTTCCTTCATTTTCCCTTAGTGCACTCCTATGCATCATCCCTGCACGCCCGTGCAGGTGGGTAGAAAAGAGAGAGACGGGAGAGTTATTGCATTTCTCACCCATTTTCAGTCGAGTTTTCTTCTCTTGTTTAATAGTTCCCAGCCCTAGACGCGAGATCCAGCTTCCAGTGGCTCCCAATCCAGCTAGAGATCTGAGAGATCAGCTTAAGAGATAGTTTTCCAGCAGCCATGTCGAGAGGTAAGTGTTTCTTACTCTCTCCTTGCGTTCCCAGCTTGTTTGATGATGCCTGGAAACGTTTGCCGGCGTTTCCAGCATATTATGACATGTTGTGTGTGTTACATGATGCTATGTTGATGATATGATGCTTTGCTTGATGATTTTTCCACCCAAATGCATGCTTGCTTGACTTGTATGTGTGTTGGTGAGAGAAGTGATGGATTTCCATGGTGAAATCAGCAGTAGTGGATGCATGTTGAAATTGATGATGAATATATGTATATTGGAGTGCCTTGGATGTGTATTTGTGATTAATTTGATTTTGATTGAGATTTGGATGGGTTCTTGCGCGTTTCAGACGAGCCATGTCTGAGCAGGACAAAACGCACGGCCTTGTGCCGGCAAGAGCACGCCCGTGTGCCCTTGTTCCTGTAAGGACACGGCCGTGTGCACGTACGGGCTGAAATGTTAGGGACACGACCATGTGTCCTGAGGGACACGGCCGTGTGTCCCTGCTTTGTGTGAAATGGCCAGATTTTCCAGTAGCTTGCACGGCCAGGCACACGACCGGTGCACGGTCCCGTGTGTCTGGGCACACGCCCGTGTGCCTGTGCTCAGCACGGCCGTGTGTGCTCAGCACGCCCGTGCGTTTTCCTTTGCACGCCCGTGCTCCAGCTTTATTTTCCAGAAAATATAGAAAAATGATTTATAAAGGTTTGGTAATGTAGGACCCGTCGTCCCGAGTACCTCTGCTGCTGAAGAATACTATTCTTTTACTTAATAAATTGAAAATTTTGGGTACCCAAGACGGGAATCCTACGAAAAAGAAAGAAATCTGCTACTATACACTATAAGCGGAAGCTGAAACTGATACTAAAATATACAATGAGCCCAAACTGGCTTTTCATTACTGTATAAATTGTTTCTGTACATAGATATATACATCTAAATACATACAAGACCTCACAGGTCCAATACTGAAAATAAAATACATGCTGGTAGTGTGTGTGGGGTCCTCCTTGCCAGCCTCAATCCACCCGCTCCTCGCCAGCAGCACACTGACCTGAAAGGGAAGGAAGAAGGAAAGGGATGAGTGATAAAGATCACCTAGTAAGCATTCCTTACTTCCCTCAACCCACGCAAGCAAAAAACAAGGGCATACATACCTGGTCGGCCCTATACATGCATCTATGCGCTTGCGGTTGCTGATTATGATTACTTATTTCTGATTACTGGTTTCTGATTATTAATTAGTCATGTCATAATATATGCATAATGTCATGCTGAGCTGGAAACTGAAACTGACTGATGATGCATGCATCTGTCTATCTGAATCTGAATGTACCCGAAGGTACCTGCTGTGCTGATCAGGCTGATGAACACAGGGATTCGGCATCCTGGCCAAGTGAGCTGAAAATTCCAGCTACTGGCTAAAAAACTGAAATCTGATAAACTGCTGAGCTGACTGACTGGTGTCAGAAAGCTGGGTCCCACAGATGCCCCCTCGAGTTCACCCCAAAACTGAAACCCATACATTGGGTTCTGACTACTGAAAACTACTGAATTCAGATCTCTGGATCCTCACTCAGCCTCTATGCTATGCTCTGAATGCATATGCATCTTTTCTTAGCTGAATTCTGAATTATCTGATGTCTGATAGCCTTTGGATAGATTACCAAACCTTTAATAAATCAATTTCTGGAATTCTAGAAAAATCTTGCTGACACACGACCGTGCAAGGAAGGCACACGGTCGTGCAACACTCACACACGGCCGTGCTGGGCAGGGCACACGGGACCGTGTGCTGGCTGTGCGTCTGGGCGTGTGTGCTTTTGGAATTTCTGGTCATTTCATGCAAAGATGGGACACACGGCCGTGTCCCTCAGGACACACGGTCGTGTCCTTGCGTTTCCTGCCCGTGTGCACGAAGTGCACACGGCCGTGTCGTTGCAGGAACAAGGGCACACGGGCGTGCTCTTACGGGCACACGGTCGTGTGTCTTGTTCTGCTCAGACATGGTTCGTCTGAAACGCACTGGAAACCATCCGAAACTCAATCAAAATCAAATTAACCTGTAACACACATCAATGGCACTTCAATAGACATATTTCACACGCCAATTTCATCATCCATCCAATATCACTGAATCCACCATGAAAATCTAATGTTTCTCTCACTACACACACACAGCAAAGCATGCATGGTTCTGGGTGGAAAATAAGCATAGCAATCAACATATAAACATCATCTCATCATCATATACACATGCAAGCATAGCATCTCAAGCTGGAAATGGAAACACACGTTTCCATCCACATCAAACAAGTTGGGAAACTGAAAGAGAGAGTAAGAAACACTTACCTCTCGACATGGCTGCTGGAAGCTTATACTCAAGCTATTCTCTCTGATCTCTGGCTAGATTGGGAGCTGTTGGGAGCTGGATATCGCGCCCAAGGCCGGGAGCTGCTGAAATGGAAAAGAAAACTGACTGAAATGGGTGAGAATAATGAAATAACTCCCGCCTCTCTCTCTTTTAATCCCACCTGCACGGGCGTGCAGGCTTGGCGCACGGGAGTGCGCCTGGGAAAATGGATGAAATCCATTTCCCGCACTTCGCATGATTAAAACCTCCCTAAAGGCATCATACGAAGGCCACACAACTCTGGAAAATTACTAACTCACCCCTGAATTCTACTGAACTCCCAATCCATCTCTGAATTCTATTTCTAACCCCAAAACTCTACCCCTAAGGGCTTTCTAAAACTCTGGGATGCTACAGGTAACCCATCCAAGGGCCAATAATCATCAGATAACTTAGTATTCAGATAAGAAATGTAGCATATGCATCCATAGCACAGCATGTAGTCTGAAAGAGGATCCAAGGATCTGAATTCAGTAGATTTTGGCATTCATAATCCAAACTATGGGTTTCAGTTTGGGGTGAACTCGATGGGGCATCTGTGAGACCCAGCTTTCTGACACCAGTCAGTCTGCTCAGCATATCAGTTTTCAGCTTTCTAGCCAGTAGTTAGAATGTTCAGCTCACTTGGTCAGGATGTAAAATCCCTGTGTTCATCAGCCTGATCAGCACAGCAGGTACCTTCGGGTACATATAGATGATTCAGATGCATGCATCATCAGTCATTTTCAGTTTCCAGCTCAGCATGTCATTACATATCATATTGGCATGCATTAAATAATGAATATCAGTACTCAGAAATCAATCAGATAATCAGTTTCAGCGTCCGCAAGCGATTAGATGCATGTATAGGGCCGACCAGGTATGTATGCCCTTGTTTGTTGCTTGTGTGGGTCGAGGGAAGTAAGGAATGCTTACTGGGTGATCTTTATCACTCATCCCTTTCCTTCTTCCTTCCTTTTCAGGTCAGTGTGCTGCTGGTGAAGAGCGGGTGGACCGAGGCTTGCGAGAGGGGACCCCACACACACTCTTCAGTTGTATTTTCTTTCAATTTTGGACCTGTGAGGTCTTGTATGTATTTTGTATATTCCAGATGTAAAAAAACAGATGTACAGAACAGTTATATATATATGAAAAGCCAGTTTTGGGCTCATTGTATATTTCATTTTCAGTTCAGCTTCCGCTTGTGATGTAAACTAGTTCAGCAGGTTTCTTTTCGTAGGATTCCCGTCGCGGGTACCTGATTTTCAGTTTAATAAATAAAAAGAATAGTGATTCTCAGCAGCAGAGGTACTCGGGGCCGCGGGTCCTACATATAATATCTAATACATAAATAATATTGTACAAAATATACATAAAAATTGTACATAGTATGTGAGCCAAAATATATATTACACGTCATTTGCACTAATGAAAATCCAATCAAAACTGTATCTCATCCACAATTATCTTGTATCCCAACTTAGTAACCAACTCATTTAATATATAAGTAAAAGAAAATTAAGAGAATGAGTAATGAGTCACTCAATAAGCATTTTTTAACTCTACCCACAAATAAGTTCCTATTCTTTTTAAATTTTATGACTTATCATGTTTTTTATTTGATTTTGTGTCTTATTATCTTGCTTATCTTGTTTCTTATCTCATTAGTTTTGCTTTGCTATTACTTATCATGATGTGTTTACTCTTATTCATGTCATGTTATATATGTCATGATATAAAATATGTTGAAAACTTATGTCTTGATCCTTAGACTTATTTTTTTGAAAACATTTTCTTAAAAAAAAAAAAACTTGTTCTAATTCGAAGATCTTGTAATAAATCATATCGAGATTTTTTTTTATATAAACATATGCAAAAGTTGTATTTGAAAAATGTTGCACTAATCTAATTGATAAATATAGGAATTTGATATTTTAGTCATGTGAGTTCATTCATATTGATACATAATCAATAGGCTAAAATCTGATACACAATCAGTACTCCCTCTAATGAGCTTGATCAAAGACCATGTTCTCCCTAATGAAAGTTCGAACTTACAAGCACCCCCTCATATCCACCCCAAAAATGATGTCCAAAACATTAATTTTCTTCTTAAAACATATTCATATGAACCACTTGATTCCTTTTAAAAAAAATTAGTTTAGGCATATCAGATCATATAAATGCTCATTATGCATGATATTTAATTATATTTTCTTTTTATTAAATTCGCCATACTTGTGTAAATTTAAATTTTTGGTTCCATCATTTTTACTTACTACACAGTTATGCACCTTCAAGACGCATAACCATGCCTCTACATCGCATAGGCCTGCAGAGTTGCTATATATACATGACCGTGACTCTAACTTACATAGTAGTGCCCCAAACACCTATGCAGTCATGCACGCTTGGCATATACGACTGTGAGGCTGCAAAAATATGACTACATAGTAGTAGTGTGCTTATCAAGCGCACGGTTGTGCATCATACTTTAGACTTGTAAAGATCTAGCCAATAGCCAAGGATCCCTACACAAATCCATTTCAATAGACAATCAACTCATTCAATCAATCTTATAAGCTCAATTTACTACTTATACACATATTAATCACATCAATCATATCAAATCTCAGCTTTAATCTCTTTAAAACCCTTACATCAAAACATGTATTTATATACATGTTAAACATACTTCTAAGCAACCAAACTTCATCAATAATTATGGTTACTTCATCTCATCATATTTTCATCCTAATCAATCATATATCACGCATCAAACAACATCACATGTCAATAAAACAGGAAACATATGCTTAGAAAATAAGCGAAAAAGGTAAGAAACATTTATTTTTTGGCTTATGGATGTTCTCTATCTCTCTAACTGATTCTCTTTCTCTAGGTCAAGTTGTGGCTCTTGGTTGATCTTCTCTCTCAAAAAATATGCTTTATATAACTATGCTAGAATTGAAAGGATACACAATTATGTGTTTTAACGGCATACAATTGTGTTCTACAAAAATCTCAAATTTTTGTACTTTCTTACGTTATGTATAAAAAAGTCTCCCAACAAGACACAAACACATGCCACATAAAGCTCTTAAATTATTATTTTACCTCTGGGTACTCTCAACTCAAATTTCTCACTATAAAATCCCATTTTTATTCTTGATTTTAGCCTAAAGAGACCATCTAATCTCGGATTCTTACAAAAGATAAGGCAATTTTTTGCCTTTCCTGGTGCCACGAGGCCCAGCTTTTGCCTAAGAAGATTTTTCATGGTGCTGCAGCGCCCAAAAGCACGTCACAACACCAACCACCTCAATTTCCATGCTTATTTTATGCATTTCCATGACTTTAAACAAGTTATTCTTATCCAAGACCTCCTCTTCATTAACTCCTTTAATTTCTATCACAATTTCATCCTTGGAAGGTTTACATGCGAGGTTGTTTTAGACCATAAGCTTCTTCTCTTGGAATTCTTTTGATTTTGGATGTTTACCATAATTATAAAAAAAATATTGGTGAAGTGGAATTCACATCAATAGGTGAGCAAGGCATTAGATAACTTACTAAACCATTTTCTAGAAGCATATTTGAGACCATATATAGATTTGTGCAGCTTACACACTAATTAGTGGTTCTTAACTTGGATTCTTTAAAGTGCCTTCATAAAAACCTTCTCATCAAGGCCATTACTTAAAAATGCATTATTGACATCCATTTGGTGAAAGTCTCAATTCTTTGTTATGGTTATGGCGATAAGGCACTTGATTGGGTTAAACTTGGCAACAAAAGGAAATGTCTCATTCTAATCCAATCTTTTAAGCTGGTTGAACCCTTTGGCTATAGGTTCAACTCTATGTCTCTCGATTGTGCCATTAAAAAGGTATTTTGTTTTAAACACCTAGTTAGATTTGAAAGTTTTCTTCCTCTTAGGTAATTCCACCAAAGTTCATGCATTGTGATCATTGAAAGCCTTGAATTCCTTGTCCATGGCTTCTCACCAATAAAGATGTTAGACAACTTCTTCATAACATGTTAGCTTAGTACGAGTCTTGTCAATTATAAAATCAAGGTGAAATACATACAATTATATGATAACAGGTTTAATACCCTGATGGTCATTATGTGCTACTGGAACGGCTTGCCATAAGGGGTTTAAAATGTAGCTTAAGATATAATCTTTCAGATATTGAGGCATTCTTTTATCTTGGACAAACCCAATTGGTTGAGTTGAGTTGGTTGATAACTTCTTATAAAATTACATCATTCATACTAGGTAAAGGGATATCTTTATCAGAAATGTTATCATCAATTTTTGTCTCTCCCTTATCTTCCTTAAGATCTAAAGTCAATAGTGTTTGAGTCATTATTTGCTTGGTAAAGGCTTTTATGTTGAGAATGAAAAAAAATGATATTATAAAACACATCATGAGACTCAATGATTCTTCTAGTATCTAGCTCAAGGATCTTTTACACTTTTCTTGCCTTGGATGTATCCAAAGAAGACTCTCCTTTGTGTGCGAAATTGTAACTTGTTTATAGGTTTCAACTTGTGAGATACATAATAAAAGCATCCAAAGACCCGTAGGCATGATATTAAAAGCTTGGGCTTAAAGAGAATCTTAAAAGGAAACTAGCCACCAAGATGGGGAGTCGATAGGATGTTGATTAAGTTAGCAGTTATTAGTATACATTCATTCAATTGAAACCTTATGACTGATGTAACTTACAATAGGTGTTTATGTTTTTTTCTAGCACTTTATTTTGTTGAAAGGTGCACGAATAGGTTGTTTGATGATTTATGTCTTTTTTTAACAATATTTGCTTGAAGTTGTTTGCTACAATTTTAGTTGCATTATCCATGCAAACCTTTTTCACTTAAACGTCGAATTGTATTTTCACCATATGAATGAAATCTTTTTTTCTCAAGCAAATCTTTTTCGTGGCTTGTACTTCACCAATTAAACTTACTTTAATATATCTTTTTATCAGGAAGAATAACCTTAATTGGTACTTTCAACTTGGTTTTCTTTCTCAGTTGAGAAATATCCTATGATATGTGATTAAAAACTCTACTACTAAGTGTCCAAAGATTAAATTTACTAACAAAGTTCATGCTATTGAGGTAATTCTCTTTAGGTAACCATGCTAAGATTTGGTTGTAGTGCATTCATGATTGAGTAGGTTGGGAAATACGTTATTGTGAAACCATTGATTGTTTATCTTGACCTAAAACTATAACATGTATTAAAGACTTCCCCTTCTTTTTCCTTTGCCAACTTGTTGAACATCCTATAAGTTTATAGTAGTTTCTTTGAAGTGGCCAAGTTTCTTGCAAAGGTCACATCTAAACATGCCTTTGGCTTTTTACCCTTCAACATTTGCCTTGAACTTCATTGCTTCAATTGACATTGGATCTAGACCTCTTTATAACCACTTCCTCAAAGGTTAAAAAGGCATAGGCAATGGAAAGATTTGGTATAGGGTCCTTATAAAGAATATTGGATCTCACTTCATAAACATTGTTTAGGCCAAAAAGAAATTGATAAAGTCTTTCCTTTTCTTTTTCCTTTGTAATGACTCCATAAGTGCAGCCTGAATATTATGCATTATATGACTTTAAGAAAGCACTAATTTGTTCCTAAAGCACCCTTATCTTGGCATCTTGGTATAGTATGTGGAGATACTAAAATCACCTTAGTGTGTGTTTATGAGTTGTCTTTTGATTTCTTGCAGCTTAGGTCCAAAACTTTGGGAGAATCTCTCTGCTAATACTTTCCATATTGTATAAGTTGTATCATGGTTAACAAAGTTGTTGTGCAATTTTTCATTTACAGAATTGAGAATCCATGCCATAATCTTGACATTACAAGTGTTCCAACTCTCTTTGTCAGGGTCTCTTTCATTGGGTTATGGCAAACTTCCATCCACAAAGCACATTTTGTGTTTGGATTTGAGTGCATTGGTAATCGCTCTCTTCTAGGTGATATAGTTGCTTCCTTTCAGTAGATGTGTGGCCAGTTGATCTCTTGGTCTATCATATGAGCTCAAATGGTAGTGTGGAAGCCTATCATTCGTAATTGTAGCAACAACCTTTGCATTTCCTTTAACTGTCTCAATTATTCATAACATTCAGTAAATAACTTATTCTATACTAGAGTCAAATTTAAGTTAAGCCGAATTAAAATTTAGCTCAACTAATAAGGGGTTAAACTCAAACTTGGGGTTTAGTAACTTGAATCGAGCTTTTTGTGAGTATTTTAACAAGCTTTTTAATGAGTTTTTTAAAATATACAAAAAAATGACATCTTTTTAATATATATATTAGTAAAAGATATCATTTTAGTCGATTCTAATTGAATTTTTTAAATTCACAAGTTTAATTAATCGAACTCCCTTGAAGCTCGAACTCAAGCATAATAATATTAAAATTATGAATTTAAACTCATTTGAACTGAGTTTCAACTTATGCTCAAATAAACTTATTTTGAATCCAATTCTATCTGATACCATGTAAATTCGGAGAAAGACAGAATATATGTTTTAATTAAATATTTTACGTATAACATGCAACTTTATATATACAAAACTCATAATCGTGAAACTAGTAATAATATAATATAAAGAAAAGGCCAAAGGACAATTTCCCACCCATAGTTTGAGGCGGAGACAAAATTCCACCCGCTTAAGTTTAAAAGTCTGAATTCTCACCCATCACCTATTTTTTTAATTAAAAATAATGAATATACAGTAATAATCAGGGGTATTTTTATCTTTTTAATATTAAAATTTTATAAATTAATAAAAAAAAATTTATATAAATATTAAATATTAAAAAAATTCAAAAAAATTTTGAAAATTCAAAAAACGTAGCAGCCACCGCCGCCGGCACCGACGGCGGTGGCCGCCCAAAATAGAACCATGTGGCCATTTCCGGCCACTTGGTTCCAGGGGAGGCCAGATCTGGCCTCCCCGTTTGGTGGAGGCGGCCAAATCGGCCGCCTCCAGTTTTGGAGGAGGCGGCCAGATCTGGCCGCCTCCATCCGAAATAAAGGTCGAAAACAATCGTAAAGGGCCGACCTTGGCCCCACTGACTGTTTTTGGCCTTTATTTCGGGCGGAGACGGCTAGATCTGGCCGCCTCCTTCAAAACTGGAGGCGGCCGATTTGGCCGCCTCCATCGAACGGGGAGGCCAGATCTGGCCTCCCCTGGAACTAGGTGGTCGGAAATGGCCACCTGGTTCTATTATAGGCGGCGGTAGCTGCTGCGTTTTTTTGAAATTCAAAATTTTTTTAATATTTTTTATATTTAAAAATTATTTAATATTTTTATTATAAATTTTTAATTTTTAAAAGGGTAATTTAGTAATTTTAATAAAAAAATAATAAAAAAATAGATGATGAGTGGGAATCCAAATTTTAAACTTAAGCAGGTGGGACTTTGTCCCCGTCTCAAACTATTGGTGGGAAATTGTCCTTTGGCCTAAAGAAAACTATACATACGAGACGAAAGCAAATGAAATAAATGATTTAGGAAATTAGTTCAAGCCAATTCTGACTGCATGTAATCATAGCATGAAATCATAATATTGAATAAACGATTCTTTACACTATTTGGACTATAATATTATATAATCATTTGATTTTCGTTATTATTTTACCTCTATTTTAAAACTACTTATTAATTTATGTTTGCTTTTTACACTCTTACTAATTGTACTATTATAAATATTTAACAAAACTTACCATAAACGAGTTTTTTTGTTAAAATTTCGTACGTTGTTCAGTTAGAAAGCATAAATCATTTTTTATACTAATTTACTAAAAATGATTTTAATGTTGATGAATAGATCAGGAGAATTTTATAACCTGTACTGAGTATCAAATATTTTTGGCATTAAATGTTTAAAATATTATTAAGCATTTCTTAAATACAACCAAAAAATTAAACTTTAAAGAAACGTTTTTTTAGTCAGAAAAACAAGCTCTTAATTAATTGAGGTAAAATTATAGTTTATAAAGTCAAACAATACATTGAAAATATCGAAATGTCATGATCTTAGAATCATGATTTTTATGTTCAAATTACGAATATTTTATAATGTAAATTAAGATTAAGATTGAAAAGAAGAATTTTATTTTATCATGTTGACAAAATGGCTTTGAAAATTATGAATTTCAATCTTCTTGTCAAGTAAGTTGGTAATGTGTACTGATCAAATAGTAACCAACGTCCAACAACCTATGAAACAGAGTTGGCGTCGTTTCATTTATTAATTAATGATTTAACTGCTTAACCTAATGAGGCCTCTCCTCTCCTTGGATCATATCAAGTAATTATGGATGTGGGTTAGCTTAATCGTACGTATTTCCCCATTTAAATTATTGTTAGTATTGCATGCATGCATGGACATGCTTGTTATTTTCTTTATTTATCTATTTTATATACTACGGAAAGGCATCCTGTTTTCAAAGACACTCCTTTTGATCGAAAGTTAAATAGCCTCATTCACTTTAGGAACACTGTAGAATAAAGGAGAAAAGGTTACAATGTAAATCATGAAGAATGGATTATTTATTCCATGGGTGAATGAAAATGTGAGATTGGCTTTGTGATTTTCTTTTTCCTTTTTTTTTTTTTCTCAACCCTTGAGAGAACAAAGCTTTATTGATACTGTCATTTATAATAACTTCTGTGAGATTTCAAATAATCTATGAAAGTTTATTGGCACATTAATGCTTTGGTTGAGTTTCTTGTTCTTTTTTCACCCTTCAGTAAATTTTAAACCCTTTCGTAAATTTTAAACATTTGTATGATTATCAGTTACACTCTTAAAATTTACTCTTTTTACTTCTTGTCCTCTAATCCCATTTTTTCTCTCTCATTTTCAGTCAACTTTTCTACCTTTTGAATATTTTTCTCTCTCCCTTCCCTCTTTTTTTCCTCTTTCCTTGTTCACCTCCCCTCTTCCTTCCTTCCTTTTCCCTTGTATTATGCAACAAATTGATTTTTATTTTTTATTTTTTATTGTGATTTTGAATTATTATTTTTTTGTGTGAAAAGTGTGAAATTTTTATAGGCATTAGTAATGACCACGGTGATAATTACGTGTGAATGTATGACGAATGTTACTTACCAATCATGATAACATATGATAATGATAATGGATAATTTATGATTCGTGATAACGAATTAATGATAAAAAGAATAAGAATGATGGTGGTAGTTGGTAATGTAAGTTAAAGTGTACGGATGACGGGTATTGGTGATAATGAAGATAAAATATAATAATTACAATAATAATTATGCTAATAATAATATTTTGATAATACGTAGATATTGTTGATTTTAAAAATAACAAAGTGTTGATAGTTTTGATTGTTGTGTGGGATAGTATTGATAATTTTATATGAATATTATTGATTTTGACAATGATAATGAAAATGATAATATTGTTAATATCCTACAAAAGAAAATTAAGGTAAAAGATAAAAAAAAGGGATTTCACTTAGGTAATTTGTAATTTACATCCATTTTAATAAGTTTATGGATTTTTGGTGATGTTAATGTTATTATAAGAATATAAAAGTAAATAAAATCATATCAATATTCAAGCTTCAAAAGTCAATTACTAAGCTATAATAAAATTTACCATTTATTAAATAATTTGATTTCCGACATGGACTCGGTGTCTCTGAACATTATCCCAAGTAAAAAAAATTATTCTAGTATTATAATTTTTATAATTTTTATTTATTTATTTGATTAATTAAATAATAAAAAAATTATTATAATATTATTTTATTGCTAAGCTTTATATCACGTGACCAACTTTTGGTTAGAATAAATCATGAATATGGTAGTCTGAAATCGGGTTATTCAAAAGTTGGCGGAGATTAAATTTAAATGTAATTAATTAGGTTTTAATTATGAAAGAAGCTGCCTCTAATCCTCTCCATAATTGCGTGCAGACTAAGCTGGCTGCAACTTACGACTTCTTCCATCACATCACGCCATCAATTCCACCTGATCTGCCCCACCTCTCTGATGCTAAGTTCCTAAAGTCTTAACTCACACCACCCCCTCTTATTCTCATAACTCGCACTTTCAACCCCGCATTTATCTTATATTTGAGTCGAATTTAAAGTCGTAATTGTTGGATTTTATAAAAAATTCATTCGAATGTAATATCAATGAGTGCGTGACGAAATTAGGTCCGCACATTTCAAGTTCGGTAAGAGGCTCAGTCATTAGAACTCACTCGCACACGTGGGTCGATGCCTATAATACTTATCCAATAAATGTAATTAATGTAATTAAAAGATTAATTAAGACTAATTTTCATCTAATCAAAAATAGTTAAAGTACGTGGCTCCAAAGTCGTCATGCTAACGTTGTCTTTTTATTTTCTTATTTTTCTTTTATTTATTGTCTTAACTCCTCGTCAAATCTGTTGCGTCAGAAAACGACAGAAAGACCCCCGAGGTCGCCGTCGACGGAGGAAACGGGTTGGTTTCAGGAACACCGTACATGAGCTTTCAATAAATGCAGCGCCACTCCGGCTCGCGTATTCTTCGTGATTTACACAGCTCTCACTGACGTATGTAACGGGTAAGCTCAAGAAAGGAGACGCCTTTCACTTTCACAATCACAATATTGTGAGCAAGAATCAAGGAGGAGGAGGAGGAGGAGATTTAAAAGCTGGCACGTGGGTTTTAAGTAGAAGGGTAGCTTATTATAGCTAGCCTGGAGATGTCAAGAAAGGAAACTGGGCCAGCAGAGGGGGACGAAGGAGCTTAATGACTGACGAGGAAGGGACGTAAAAGAGATTAAAAAAAAAAGGGGTATAATTAATGGCGTCAGTTGCGTGAGGGGGATGGCTTACAGCGCTTTACTCAAATTATGATGCATGCGACATTTTTGCAGAAGTCTATCGTCACGTTTACCCCGTCCGATGCTCCTCGACTGTCGAAGTCAAGTCTGGCGGCCCCGCATTGTCTAATTAAACCTCGGCTATGGCTGCCCCCAGTCAAGCTGGCTTGGGTCTAAAAATCAATTTAATTTGATTTGATTTAATTTAAATTAAATTTAATTCAGAATAATTAATTTATTTTTAAATTTAAATTAAAAAAAGGTTCAAGTTTCTATTTATATTGAGTCGATCAATATTAAAAAATTAGACGTGATTAATAACATGGTAAAAAAAAAAGGACGGTGGTGAGCTCCTGTCAATTATGAGTTTAAAAGAATTGGTGCAAGAAAATTATAAATTTTAACCTTTCAAAATGAGTTATTTTATTTAAATTATTAAGATAAGGTTTATAAAATGATTATTTTTTTGTAAAGTGAAAGATATATTTTAATAAAATTAGTTTCTATTTTATTTTTAATATTATCTTTATTACTGAATTAGGAGATAAAATATTAAAATAATATTTTATTATCTTTTTCTCTAAGGTTATGATAATATTAATTTATTATAATTTATCTTTTTATTTAATAATTTAATTTAATATATCAAACATATTTAGTTAAAATAATATTATACAGTTCTTTTACTAATACCAATTAAATACATTACTCTACTGTAATTGAAAATTTGCAAATTTGAAAATTAATATAATATTTGTTAAAACTAATAGGTATAAATAATAATTATTATTTTTCATTGATTTGAATAAAAAAATATTATATTGTTATTTTATTTAAATATAAATTAGTAATTATAAGTTAAAATTGTCTTTAGTTAAGTTTAATATCTTTAATAATTTATAAAATGGTACATACATCTTTAATTTATTGTATTTTTAAGATGTAATTATCATTTTTTAATCTAATTGAGACATACTAATATTTAAAAATTTTATGTAACGCCTAAACTTTTTTATAATTTAAAAAAAATCCATAATTTTTATTAAAATTTTTAAAATTTAAAATATATCTTCTAAATAAATGATTTTGTAATATTTATACTTCTGATTTATTTATTTTATTTTTAAGAATGTAATTTCATTATCTAAATTATTGCATACTATACCGATGATGGTGGCAGCCAATAATGGAACCAGACGGCCATTTCCGACCACCTGGTTCTAGCCTCCCCGTTTGATGGTTGTCTCTTATTTTGATGGAGGCAGACCCAATGAAGAGGGTAGATTTGACCTCCCCTGGAACTAAGTGACCGTTACATTATTGGTGACGGTGACTACCTTAATTTTTTAAATATATTTTTAAATTTTTTAAATATTTTTTAAAAATGTTTATATTTAAAAATTATTTTTTAATTTTATTATAAATATTTATTTTTTAAAATGATATTTTAGTTATTTTATTTGAAATTTAAAAAAAATAATTTAAAAATTTTAGTCTAAGAGTAAGATTTTAGATTTTTAAAACCTAAAAGATGAGATTTTGTCATCATCTCAAATTATGAGTGGAAATAAGTCTTTTGGCCAGATGAACCATGACATTACATATCATACCCATTTAAAATAATTTATCATTGTGTTAATTTTTTTAATTTTAGTAATAAAATTTTCTTTAAACCAAATGCACCCTTTTGGTTCTACCCACTCCATTGCAATAATTCGTATATTTCAACTTCACAAATTTCATCCTCGTAAAAAGAACTTTTATTATTTCATCATTCTTCTATTCAATCTCCTAAATAATTTCCAATTGTAAATTAAAAATTCTGAAGTCATTTTCCACTAGATCACGATTTGGGCACAACAACCAAGCTCAATAACCATGGAGGAGGCAAATGACAAGTACTTTTTTATGAATATATATATAGAGAAAGAGAGAGAGAGAGAGAAGTGTGGAAGGGATTGGTGGCAATGAGCAGCGCGAGAGGGTAGGGTATCAAGGTCACAAAAATTGCCCTTCAATAGAGAACCAATATGCATCCTCTTTTGCTCAATCATAATCCCCAAAACTAGGTCCTTTGCCTTCAACAGAGGCCAAAGGACAATTTGAGACAGGACAAAATCTTACTTTCACGTTTTAAAAATTTAATTTTTAGATTAAATTTTAATTATTTTTATATATTTTTAAATAAAATAATTAAAATATCTTTTTAAAAAATAAAAATTTATAAAATTATAAAATATTTTTTAAATATAAAAAATTTTAAAAATATATTTAAAATTTTTAAAAAATTTAAAAAATAAAAACAATCACCGTTATTGATAACGGAACCAGATGACTGTTTTCGATTATCTGGTTCCAGAATAGGTTAGATTTGGCCTCCTTGTTAGGTGGAGGCTGTTAGATCTAACTGCCTCTGATGGAAACTACTGATAGGACCAAAGCTAGTTTTTTTCAACTATTTTTGACTATTTTTTTTTACTGCCTCCAACAAACGAGAATGTCAGGTTTAGCATTCTCTGAAACCAGGTGGCCTAAAACAACTATTTAATTTTATTATCGATGGTTTCAAAATTTTTAAATTTTGTAATATTTTATATTTATATAAAATTTATTTTATTATTTTATAAAATTTTAATTTCAAAATGACAAAAATACTTCTGAATTATTACTATTTATCATTAAATTTAATATTATATCTAGTCTAAAAATAAGATTTTATATTTTTAAAACTAAAAAAATGAGATTTTATCCCTGCTTTAAACAATGGATGGGAATAGGCATGATGTACCCAACCTAATACAATCTGTAAAATTATAAAAAATAAACAAATATAAAATTTATTTTTTTGACGAATTAGTCAATCAAAAAACTCATTGAGATGTTCTATCTATTATATTGTAAATTCTGTCTCGAATCTTCAAGTTTTGTGGGCAGATATGACTTATGAAAGCTCATATTTTTGCTGTTTTGACTCTTGGATGACCTATGATTCCCTTCGGAAATTGTAAAATATTTACAAAAATATCATTCAATAAAAAAAAGGTGAAAAATAATTATTTTCCTAATATTTCCTTTACAAGCTACACCATTCACATTCCTCCCTTTTTATCTTTAATTTCGCTATAAAGGTTATATACAAACAAAGCAATTTTTTAAACTTACTTGTTCCCAAGAGCACGTTTTCAACTCTCACCACTCTGATTCACTGAATGGCATAATTAATTGTGGCTAATAAATAATATAAAAGATATTGGACAACCCTTGTCGTATCTATAACAATTGGCTTTCTTCTGTCGGAACTCTAAAGGAAGAGAGCTTGTCACGTTTTTTCGGAACAGAACTTGTCTTATGCATCCACGACTTTAGAGGTTTAAATTGAATTTGAATTGCAAAGTGTAATTATTTTTTAAATTAAATTAAATTTAAATTAGAAAGAGTTTAGATCCATTCAATCTGCATATCAAATGAAGTTAGTATTATATTTAAATTTAATATATTTAAATTCGATTTTAAGTTAGATAAGAATAAATTTAAAATAAACTACTTAAATTCGAATATGAATATAAATTATAATTATAATTTTAAAAATTAACAAAACACAAATTGTATAAATCTAATATATATATAAATCTGAACTTAAATTAAAAATTTATAATTATATTTTATTAATTATAATCATTTAAAAAATATAAATACGAACTATACAAATTTAATACGAATATAAATATGAATACGAATCGAATACGAACTCAAATTTCACTAAATAAAAATTTGACAAATATAAACCTGAATACAAATTGAATCATAACGAATGAACATGAACACAAAAACAAATATATATATGTTTGTGTTTAGTTCGATTCAAATCTAACCTTAGATTCAATTGAACTTTAATATGTATTTTGATTTAAATTATATCAAATAATTTTTTTCGTTAATAAAAAAAAAACTCGATTCATATTTTGTTTGAACCAATAAACCCTTCGAAAGACAATAGTCTAATTTATAACTACAACAATAATTAAAACAAGATATAGTTTTATTGTGGTATATTGTAAACTCTTTCGACATAGTAGTCTAACTTATAACCGCAATGATGTTTAAAGTAAGATACAGTTTTATTGTAATGTCACATGAATTCTGACTTGCTAGAGAGCAAGTCAACGTGGAGTTCTATCAAGTACTGTTATTTTGTTTATTATTAGATAAAATAATATTTTCTGTTAATAAATTAAAAATTTAAATCACAAATCTAAATCACAAATCTGAATCATAAATTTAAGTAAACTCGATTCAAAGTCAAACCGAATCATGTTTATTCAAGCTAAACTTGAACCATCTATAATTTTGATCCAATAAACTTGAACTGCTCTATTGTTTATTCGAATCAAATTTGGCAATAGTTAAGCCACGTAAACTCAAGTTTGGCAATAATTTGACCAAACCCTGCAGCCCAAGCCCCTGATGATAGAGCAAGTGTCGATAATGGCGTATAGAAGAAGAGAGACGTCATTGTATTGGAGATTACTTTCCATTGTTGCCATCAAATCAGGAAGATATAATTGCAAATAGATGTGCATTAAAGATTACATGGGCTCCAAATTGCCCAGACAAGATTGCAACATGTGGTGTGTCATTTTCTGCATAAGCTTTTTACTTGAAAATGCCGTAAGACCTTAAAAGGGGGCTATTTTTTCTTGCAATCTACTTGCTTTACGCATTCCACATTCACTTTTGTATCAATCACTTTGGAACACTGCCTGGCTCGTGCTCATTCTGTGACACAACATCATCCGGCAAAGTTAACTGTACAGACATGACTTATTTTTGGTTGCATTCTTGGTAAGATTCCCAGCAAAATCATGCCCGTACTTGAGTTTAAATTCAATTTGATAAATAATTAATTTTATAATAATTTGTATCATATGTAAGATTAGATTCGAACTAACTCCTGTTTTGGCTCTAATATAATAATTGAAATCGTTGTTATGGAAAAAGGCCTCTCTCTTGTTGGGGTGGCAGCCCAAAATCTTGCAGCCATTCTATTCTGTTTCGTCAATAGACGTGGCCGAAAGCAAGCCACTGAATGGGGCTTGTGGAATTTGTTCTGGGAAAAGTGTCCACTGCTCTGTGTCTGCCAAAAGTTGTTTGTTTGATACCAATTCTGACTGAGATCGCCCTTGCCAGGTAAAAGCAGAGCATTCAAATAATAAACAGGATATAAGTTTAAAATTTGTCCGCGATGTATCAAGCTTAAACTCTTAATTTATCTGATAGAGTAACTTTGGAATGGATCACTGGATTCGGAGTTTTAACTGTGAATATCTAAGAAACTAAAAAAAAAGAGTAAGGCTGTTTCAGAATTAGCTTTTGGCAGGCGAGGTGGTGGCTCTTTTGTTAAAGGTAAGCTGACAGAAATGAGTTTGCTTTGAACTTGTCATGGGCATTAGTATGTACTTTGCTGCAAAATCTTGAATTTGGGTCATAGAATAAGGCCACATCAACAGGCAGCCTCTCCTGCTGGCCCAATGTCACATGCAATTTGAGTGTTTTATTCGGTTCGAATAAAATGGTCTTAAATTAGAGTTTTCACTTGGTAACTTGACTTGAGATCAGTGTGCTTGTTCATTCGATAATACTCGTTTGGACTCAGATTGTATATTATGAATTCAATTCAAACTCAAACAAAAACTTCGGTTTAATTCGACTCAAATCAAGTACAATAAAAAGGAGTGGCTTTTGGACAATGAGTGGAGTCAAGTTCTGTTTGTTTTCTTCGCTCAGCTTTAGGACATTATCTACTTTTCTACCAACAAAACCATGTTCCCCCATGCCCTATCAATACAAAGCATATGATTCCAGCTAAAGCACACTAGTCTATCCTTTGCTTTAATTTCCAAAAAAGTATGCTTAAAGGTTCATCAAAATTATATTTTGTATATAAAAAGAGATTCACTTGAGTGTTTAAATTCAATTGTGGACAGTTTAATATAACTGAACTTTAATCCAAAGGCCAAACCACTTATTCCCACCTAAAGTTTCTCTAAACAATTAAATTCCACTCATTAATTTTTAAAAAGCTAAATACTTAGTTTTGATTAAAGTTAACGGTTAAATTTAATGATCAATCATTAAATTTAACTGATCAAACATATATTTTTTATCTTTTTGAATAAAAAGAATTTAAAAATAAAAAATTATAAAATTCTATATAAAAATAATTACAATATTAATAAAATAATATTCAAAATTTTAAAATTTTAATAAAATATTTTAAAAATTGCCACCATTATTGACAATGTTGTGTGTGGTGGTGGCTACTGAAAAACTAATCAAATGATCAAAAATGATTATTTAGTTGAATTGACGATTTGATCTAGACATCTTGATTAGACTTTTGATAGTGGTAACCTATTTTTTTTAAATTTATTATTATTATATTAATATTATTTTATATTAAAATTTATTTTAATATTAGTATTAATTATTTTTTGGTAGACGGTATTGCTCATTTCATAAGATTTTAATAAATTTAGAAGAAAATTAATCAATGCATAGATATTTAATTTTTACAAAATTTTGGGTGGGATTGTCATTTAGGGAAATCTTGGGTGAGCATAAGTCTTTTGCCCTAAAATTTTATTAATTTTTTCTCTAATTTATATTAATTACAATACAAAATAATAAAAATTTTTATTGGCATAAATATAGATATATCTGTCAATGGTAAATTATTATATATTTGGGTTAAATCAGAATATTTAAAAAATGAATTTAAAACAGTTTGGGTATTTTTTGAAAAATTAAAAGAGGTTTTTAAAATTTAATAATGTTTGAGAGTGTTTTTAAAAATTTTAAAAATTTAATTATAACAATTACACCCTAAAAATAAAACAACTTAAGAGAGTAAATATGTTATTACAAATTGAAATTATAGCATAACTTTAGAATATGTAGGTAAATATAATAATTTTTATAACAATATAAAAAAATTATCAATTTACACCTAATAAGTATAATAATAAATATTTATATCAAAATATATTTCTATTATAATATTTGAATAAAATTATATATGTTTCAAATAAATTATAATTTTTAAGAAGTTTTAGGGGTTTTTAACCTTCTAAATAAATTTGGGATTTTTTATGAAAAATTTAAGGCGATTTTCAAAGTTTTAAAAAATTTGTGAGGTTTTTGAAAATTTTAAAATATTAATAGTTTCTATAATAGATTTAAAAATAATAATTATATCTTAAAACTATAATAAATAAAGAATATAAATATTATTTTACAAATAATTAAAATTATAATATATTTTTAAAAATATAAAAATTATAATAGTTTTTAAAATAAAAATTAAAGTTATCCATTATGATGTATTTTCATGTGTTTCTACATCAGTACTACTCATTTAAAGCAATTTTCTGAAGTTGTCATTTATGGAACCTTTTAATTAGAGCATGGCTATGGCCCCAACTCAGCCATTCCTTCCCCACCTTCGGTAGAATAAAAAAGGTGATCTTATCCTTTTGAGAAATTGTTTTAAGAAAATATAATATCTATAATTCAAACGAAAACTCCATTGCTCTTTGAAGATAAAGTTGCGTGCCCAGACAAAAATATTTTATACCCAGGCTTTACTAAAATATAAATAAACAGCCATCAGATCAATGGGACTGCAACTATGGAGTTTGAAATTTCATGCTTTGTAAATCATTGGCCCTGGTCAGAGTCTCGACAAATTTGAGCTGGCAAAGAAATACACCCAGAAACTATGATCGAAATCTAATCCTAGCTTCAAAGGCAAGGCAACAAAGAATGATCACCGTCTTCTTCGTTCCCACAAATACATTATAAAACTTGCACATGGTGGCCCTCTTTCAGGCTATTTTTATATTTACAGAAACTCGAAATGGGCGAAGCTTCCAATTCCAACGTGTCGATTGCAAGTTCTAGTAGCCGACACTTAGTTGAATCCGGGACCCATCTTAGATAGTACATACTACCGTTACCGCGACTCTTTATATACAAAGTGGTTTTGGCCGATTGATCAGCCATCAACGGCTCGTATTTAACTTACGTACTCTTTAAGTGGTAATGGATTAGAGTCCATGTTTTACTCATCACTCTCCACTGACCCTACTGCCTTGTCTCCAATGGATTTGCTTCCTTCTTCCAAATTGTATCGTCTTTTCGTCTTCCTTTGGATGATCATTGAGCTTTACAGTCAGCATTCACTTGCGGACCTCCCTGGCACGTGGGAGCTTTTGGTACCTAACGCCGGTATAGCTTCCATGCACACAGCTGTAACCCGCTTCAACACGGTTGTACTTCTAGACCGGACCAACATCGGTCCATCACGCAAAATGCTTCCCAAAGGCCGCTGCCGTTTTGACAAGAACGACCCTATTCTTAAACGCGATTGCTATGCTCACTCCGTGGTTCTCGATCTTCAAACCAATCAACTTCGCTCCTTGATGATCCTCACCGACACTTGGTGCTCCACTGGTCAGTTTTTGCCTGACGGAACTTTGTTACAAACCGGTGGCGACTTGGACGGGTTTAAAAAGATCCGCAAGTTCAGCCCATGCGAACCAAACGGGTTATGTGACTGGGTCGAACTTGAAGACGTGGAATTAGTTCACGGCAGGTGGTACGCCACTAGCCAAATATTACCAGACGGTACGGTCATAGTTGTTGGAGGCAAAGGAAGTAATACTGTAGAGTATTACCCGCCGAGAAACGGTGCCGTTTTGTTTCCTTTTCTTGCTGACGTCGAGGATAATCAGATGGACAATTTGTACCCTTACGTTCACCTTCTTCCCAACAGTCACCTCTTTATCTTCGCCAACAACAAGGCGGTGCTGTACGATCACGAGACTAACAAAATAATAAAAAATTATCCACCCTTGGATGGTGGCCCACGGAATTATCCATCTGCGGGATCCTCAGCGATGTTGGCTCTCGAAGGGGACTTCTCGACGGCTGTGATTGTCATTTGTGGCGGGGCCCAGTATGGCGCATTTATTGAGAGAAGCACCGACACACCCGCGCATGGTAGCTGTGGGCGAATAATCGCCACGTCGGATGAACCGGGTTGGGAAATGGAGGACATGCCATTCGGGCGGATCATGGGCGATATGGTCATGCTCCCAACCGGCGACGTTTTAATCATAAACGGAGCGCAAGCTGGGACTCAAGGGTTTGAATTGGCATCCAATCCATGTTTGTTTCCGGTTCTTTATCGACCCGATCAACCACATGGGTTACGGTTCATGACATTGAACCCGGGTACTGTGCCCAGAATGTACCACTCTACGGCCAACTTGCTACCCGACGGGCGGGTATTAATAGCTGGAAGTAACCCACATTACTTCTATAAATTTCAAGCAGAGTTTCCAACAGAATTGCGGGTAGAAGCATTTTCACCCGAGTATTTATCACCGGATCGGGCAAATCTCCGACCCGTAATTGAAGAAATTCCGGAAACGGTGCGTTATGGCGAGACTTTTAATGTGTTCGCAACGGTCACATTGCCAGTGGTGGGGATTCTGGAGGTTAATTTGGGAAATGCACCTTTTTCAACACATTCATTTTCACAAGGACAAAGATTAGTGAAACTGAGGGTGACTCCGTCTGTAACGGATGGTGGCGGGAAGTATCGGGTGGGTTGCACAGCACCGCCGAACGGCGCGGTTGCTCCGCCTGGTTATTACATGGCATTCGTGGTGAATCAGGGCGTGCCAAGTGTGGCACGATGGGTACATTTAGTGGCTTAATTTGTTTATTTTTTTTGTATGAATAATTATCTTACAGAAGGAAGAAGAAAAGTTAAGTGGGTATTTAAAATTAATTTTTAGTTTTTTTAATCATAAATGGGATTTTAATTTTAAACAATTTTGTCGTGAAGTCCGTCAATTATTGGTGATACATAACGCATACATAATCAAAACGAGAGCACCTAAATTTTGTCACTTTGCAAATTGATTCCCTTTCTGTTGTCACTTCAGAATGGCCTTTTCTGCAGATCACTTTGCCCTTTTCGCTACCTTATCTCATAATGGATAAAATAGGGAAGAGTCGATGGATATGTATGAAGATATGGCGATTGGTTAAATAATACGTACGCTTTGAAAATATGAAAGTATGCTTTGGATTGCAAAATCAAGTATTTTTGATTGCTTCATATAATTATTTTGATAATCCTTTAAGCATGTAACTTACAAGAGCATACATGGAAAAGGCTGAAACATAATGGCAAGCACATGATTGAAGCATTAATATAAGTTACAATCTTAAATTGAATACTAAATTACTTAAAGCATACTTATAAAAACACTGGCAGCATATTTTTTTATTGGTATATGGACATACACATCAAACCACTGCCACAGACCCTTGGCCTTCATAGCAATCAGCCACAGCCCTACTCCTCTGAACGCTTTTGTATGAGTATCGTTTAGCCAAGAACACATAGAAGAACAAGTTCAGTGTGGTCATTCCTGCTAATAGCCAGTAGAAATTGTCTATGCGGCTGCTGTTTAAATCTTTACCGAACCAGCTTTTCCCATTTTTCTCTGTGATCTGATCAAGAAATGTTATCAAGAGACTACTAAGGAAGCTTCCAGCTCCAATGACACTAAGATAGAAGGCAATGCCTAAACTTCTCATGGAATCAGGAACTTGGTCATAGAAGTACTCTTGCAGGCCTACTAAAGTAAACCCATCACCAAAACCAATGATAACAAACTGTGGAGCCAACCAGAAGACACTCATGGACAATGAACCGAATTTCGGATCCTTTTCTACAGCAGCGAGTCTCTTCCTCTCAACCAGGGCTGCAACTACCATTGTTGCAACAGAGAAGAGCATTCCAATGCCAATCCTCTGGAGGATTGGCATGCCTCGCTCATTTCCTGTTGCCCTTCTTAGTATGGGAACCAGGATTTTCTCATAAATGGTGACAGAGACGATCATCCCAATGGCAGCAAGAGCGAATATTGAGGCTGGAGGGATCATGAATCCATCAGCAATCTTTCTGTTCATTGTGGTACCTTGTTTGATGAAGAATGTAGAGGCTTGAGCTACACAAATTCCAAATGGTAAGGTAGCTACCCATATGGGGATCATATTAAGTACGAGCTTCATTTCCTCGACTTTGGTAACAGTTGCAAGTTTCCAGGGACTTTGCTTTTCAACTGAAGTTTCATTGTCTTCAACAATGGCAGCTTTGTCAAGAAACCTGAAGGCCATTAGAATAATATTAAGTCATATTATACGAAAGCAATTTATTAGGATAAACAAATAAAATACTTGCTTACTTGAGCTTGTCAGTGTGGCACAAAAGCCTTCCCTGGGTCTTTTTTGTTCTAGGAAGCTCATAGAGTTCACCAGGATTGGAAGGATGAGGCAGATCTCTTTTGGAAATTGAAGCAACAAGAACCTGCAACATTGGTGTCAAGGGGCTTTCGGTAGGAGTTCTGTAACGATAAAATGGCCTTCCAATAATGAAAATAAGTAGCGAGATAGCCATAACTGCTGTAATGATAATATCTGAAGCACCCCAGTTCACATGGTCTTGTACATAAACAACTACAGTGACCCCTAGCAAAAGTCCAGAACATAGGCCAAAATTCCACCAATTGAAAAAGGACATTTTCTTCTTTCTTTCTTCAGTGTGATCATCGTCAAACTGGTCAGCTCCAAAGCTCTCCAAAGAGGGTTTGTGACCTCCAGTTCCCACAGAGACCAAGTATATTGCCAGAAAAAAGATCACCTCATGGATCTTCCTAGGCTCAAGGCACACTTCCGCATCACAAGCCTTTAAGCTTGGCACATACCAGGACATTGTCAACAGAAGCAAACCCTGTTTTTACAGATCAAGAGACTATTGTTAGAGAATATATGTCCAATTGTAGTTAACAAATATTTCGAGTTTATTTGGATGGAGCAAGTAACGCATAGAATGGATTCATTTGAGACTAAAGTGTGGGAAAATCACCAAGAGGTAGATGATAGTTGCAACAAGGACGGTAGAGAATCGGCCCAAGTAAGCATCGGCCACAAATCCTCCAAGCAGTGGCATAAGAGTTGTCACACCCGACCAATAGTTCACATTCCGGGCTGCAGTCTTTAGGTCTTGATGGATCACTTTGGTCAGATAAATTATTAGGCTTGTTGCTATCCCAAAGTAACTCAGCCTCTCACTGAACTCAATTGCTGCCCAACAATATTAACAGAGAATCAGAAAATATGTGGGTTCATGTTAACTCATGCTTAATATTTTTATGAAATGTATCAAAATGAGCATAATTTTTGTGTCTATAGAGAAGATAACTCTGGACCAACGAATTAAAGTAGTGCAGCCACTGGAGAAACATCATTTGTCTAGTAAATTAAAGTTGTAGGGTCGTACTACCGAAGGTCTCATGCGAAGAAGTATATAGCTGATGGTGGAAAAGGCCTATAAACTTTTCCCATGTCACGTTCAAAGAAGATTTATTTCAAGAGTTAGAATGATTTGCATATTGATTTCTTGACATTGACGGTACTTTTGCTGTTTTCAGGATTGTCAAGAAACCCTGTTCTCGTAAAATGATCTCCTTATATATTCTTGTCAACGATTCATAATTGTAGCTCTCAAGGGAAATAAAAAAATTGATACACCTAAGAGGATAGTGAATAAGATTTGGAAATTACGGTCAATATACTCCACTACAAAGTCAACATTAGTGGCCTTCGTTTACTCTGACTCTGATAAATTATGTGAACTAATGAGGAATAAGAAAGCCATTTTTCAAGGGATTCAGCAGCAATCAGGAAAATAAGTGCTGCAATGGTCCCCCCACCTTGCCACTGGTGCATGACTAAATCTGCTAAATTTATATCATCCAGTAATGTATGGCTTATCTTTTCACTCGAAATCCATAGAAATTTTTCAAAGACTCACATGGCTAATCTCAGCTATTAATGACCCTTAATATAATTATATCTTGAAGGCCAGTCTGCAGATATAGAATATAGAAATGGCAGAGGGTTTCTGACAGAAGCAAAGTAATGAACATAGTGATTAGAAGCAGGTGGTGCACATCTGAAGTGAGTTTCTGGACCCCTTATATTATTTCGTTTAAATACTTTCGTTACTGGTTTGAAGGTGGAGGCAAAAGTAAATGACCCACTTCCTCAAATTGTTCAGGATTCGACATACAGATATACGTTGACACTTCGATAACTTGTTATAGTAAGGTGATTTACAACACATTGACTTCTCAAATAATTTAGGTGTCAAATTAACAAAATAATGGAAACATGTTGGTCGTTGAAGATGAAATAGGTAAAAAAAAAAAAAAAAAAAACTCTATATTAGCATGCAGTTAGTCATAAACTTGTAAGCTTTTCGGTGTGTTGAATATGGGGAGTTGCAGAAAGCAAATAGCTCGATATTTTCACTAGGAAGACAAAGAAAAAGCTGATGAACAGCCACAGAATTTTTCAGGCAAGACAAAAGAATCAAGTACTTATGACATAATAGTCTATATCATATTCCTTACCGATAATAAAGAGGGAGGCTTTCCAAACACCAGTCGAAGATCGAAGAGGGACCCGTCCTTTATGATCCACAGAAGAATCATAAACCCATTTCTCTTCATCAACATCTCCAACTTCTAAAGCTCCTCTTTTCGGCGCCATTTTGAGCTTGTTCTGGCGACAATATTGTCACTCTCTATGTAGAAAACACTATGGTATTAGAAAAAGACAAAGAAAACACGATGAAGATGTCTAACGTTATCGGAGAAAATGGTATTAGATGGTACTTGGTGGTGAGCTGCGCTGGGTTTGGACCTCGTATATATAGACAGTGCGAGGATAGTGGAGTTACTTTCTTGACTCACCGAGTTCTGGCTTTGAATCCTTCCGAAGAAAAATGATTAAAAAAAAAAAAATAGTAATAAATTGGGAAAAAAGTGGGCGGCAAATTAATTTATAAACTTAAAATTATCCATAGATTCACTCCGGGCCAATTTACAACAAAAATTGGATTAAATTGGATTTAAATTAAAAAATAATTAACTCAAATAAAAAAATTAATTTAAATCTATTATTAGTTAAAATAATGTATTATAAGTATTACCATTTCTTATCTTTTTATCTGTTTATTTAAACATTTAAATATAATAAACTTGATTAAAGTCGAAATTAAGAGTAAATTCTATACAAATTGACTCAGATTAAATATATGGTTTGGTTTATGTGACTAGATTATACCAAAGAGGCAAATATGTCTAAGTAATTAATTACCCATAAAACATTAAATATTAAAGTTCAACAAAATTTAAAGATCTAAAATGTGGTTAGCCTCCAAAACGGGGAGTCTCTCTATCAGATACATGACAGATAACTGTATCATAAAGATAAGTAGGGCAAGAAAATTATGGTTGGTGGATTTAGATAAGTGGATGTTGGCTCTTAGATGGGAATGGAATGGCATCCTCGCCAAACGCAGTCCTCCTTTATTTCCTAATGGGACCAAATTAAAGTCACAAAAAGAGGCCTGAATGATATGCTCTATGGCCTTTAACTTGAATGGTCCAACCCAAAAATATTCCACAAATCTTAATTTTCCATGGTTAAAATGCTGTCCACCAGAAATACGTAACATCAATGTTGTGATTTGATGCGAGTAATCAAGAAAAAAAAAAAAAATTTTAAATAGTTGGATATACTGTATACAAATCCATAATAATAGAAACCAGAATTGACATGTTAAAAAATTTACGTGAACGATTCAAAGTTTCGAGAGTTACTATTTTTCCTGTTTCTAAATAGAAAAGCTTCCATTTATCGTTTGGATCAATCTATGTGTAGATGATATTGCTTTTTTAGTATAACTCTCGTATATTTTGCTAACAAAACTTAACAGTATAATATTTTTAATTCAGAATTACTTAATTTGATAGTGACACATTATCATTGATAGCATATAGTTTTATTATGATATCAGAAAGCATAGAATATTGCATGTGTACGATGATGATACTTTATTGATCTTTAGTAGCCAAAAATTGTTGGTTTGTCAATTTTATACACAAACATGCTGCTCCAGATTAGGGTTATATTCAATTTATGTTCTCGAGTTCAAATTAAATAAACCAAGTTTTCAACTTATAAGCAAACTGAGTTTAAATCAATAAAGATTGAATTTAAAATTAAATTATTCTTAATCAAATTTAAATTTCAATTTATTGATCTTAAATCAATATTGAATTAACTAATTTAGATTCATTTGTAATATTTTTTGATTTGTTAGGACATAACAAGACAAATGTAATAATTTTTTTTTTATATGGGGGTCAACCCCTAATATAATTTAGTATTTTCTAGTAAATAATAATATGTTTAGGTCTTTTATATATATATGACCAAGAACAGATGAGAAGACTTAAAATTATAATTATGGCATGACCTTTTTGATGATTGTGATTAGGCCAAAGGACTTTTTCCCACCCATAGTTTGAAGCAGGGACAAAGTCCTACCCACTAACTTTTAAAAGTCTAAATTCTCACCGTTTATTTAATTTTCATCTAATTTTATTAACTTATTTTATGAAATGACGAAAATATCCTTATTAATAAAAATTTATAATAATATATAAAATAATATTTAAATATATTAAAAAATTAAATTTTTTTATAAAATTATGAAAAATATTTAAATTTTAAAAAATAAAACCCAATCACCGCAAATAGCACTAGGTGGCCATTCCGACCACCTGGTTCCAAAGGAGGTTAGATCTGGCCTTTCGAATCGAAGGAGACGGCCAGATCTGGCCGCCCCCTTTTTTGACGGAGGCGGCCATATTTGGTCACCTCCGCCTGAAAACTTGATCAGAAACGGCCATTAGGGCCAAAGTCGGCCACTCCAACCGTTTTTTGCTCCTTTTTCTGACGGAGGTTACTAGATCTGGCGGCCTTCGCCTAAACAAGAGGCGGCCAGATCTGGCCGTCTCCATCTAATCGGGAGGCCAGATCTGGCCTCCCTTGGAACCAGATGGCCAGAACGACCACCTGGTGCTATTTGCGGCGGTGGCTGGGTTTTTAAATATTATAATTTAAATTTTTTTATAATTTTATAAAATTTTTAAATTTTTTTATAATTTTTAATATAGTTAAATATTATTTTATATTTTTATAAATTTTAATTATAAAATGACAGAATTACCTCTTGATTTACTGTTGACTATTAGATTTAACAGTCAACGAGTGAGATTTTAAATTTTTTAAACTTAACGGGTGAAGTTTTTTCCTCGCCTCAAACTCTGGGTGGGAACATGTCCTTTGGCCTTGTGATTATGTTGAATTTTAATGGCCAAAAGCACAACTCCCTTGATTCTATGCCATCCACCAGAAGTCTCTCCGAGTTGACCTAACCCATACGTTTCTCTCAGACATGCGAAAGCTTTCCTATACGTCGTATATGTATATATACCTTAGAGATATTAATTAATCTAACCTTAATTAAAATAGCTAAACGAATTTCTCCAGTTTTTATACATTAAACAAAAACAGTTTCAGATTCGCATATACCTAATAACATATATCACAAATACTCGTTAACATCCAATTGATAAAAATATCTTTATATAAATCACTTCAAAAACTAAAACACTCTTGATATTAAATTGTTTTTTTATCGTTTTATTGTTTTTTGTGAAAAAGATCAGATATCATTGAAAAATAGTCTGTAAATAGAAACACACCGTATGCGAAATTACTCATTATACACGAATTTCATTAACCATACATGGTAGGTATCCATAATTTAATTCTATTGAGTATATGTGTGACCTGTATGATTAGATATGTGCAAATTAATGACTATTTTTGTTTAACTAGTAAAAACTAGCCTGAATTTGTTTGAGATATTTATATTAGGACTAATTTAATTAATGGGTATAATGAGATATCACAAATGAGTGAATGATAATGACAGCCACCCCCTTATAAACGGTGGGAGAGAGTTAAGCATTGTTTTTAATTTATTTCTCTATATCTTATCTTCATTCCAAGTGGGATTTTTCTCCATATTTTAAATTAATCATTCTTTGACTTTTGGGAATTTTTAACCCAAACAAAGTTCAGCAAAATTTTCTCCATGTCAATGAAACAATAATGAAGAATTAAAATGTATATATCACGTGAATCAAACCCAAAATTGTGGGGGTGGATTCCATTGGATTGATGCTTAGTTTAAACTAATCAAATTTGAGCAAAGATAACCTCAATTTGATATTCGGTCAAGCCAATTCAATTCAATTGAGTCATAAAAAATTTATTGATAAATTTGCAGTTTTTGACCTATTTTCATCATTTTTTATGAATTTTCTTCTTTTCTAACAACTTTTATTTAATTTTATCTGTACTAACTTTTTAAAACTTCTCTTCCAAACTCATCTTTAATTGAAGGGGTCAAACTTGATCTTAAGCTGATTTTTGTCTAAATTTGATTTGACTTAAATTTATCTTTGTTATTAAAAACACTAAATGCTTATTAATTAATTAGTTAGAATCAAGATTCGCACAATCAATCTTAATTATTTTATATATAGCCATGAGAACCAGTGTTCCCCAATTTTTTTAGGATTTAAAACCGCGTGCATGATAAAGAGAAATATTGTATAAATTTAGAGGTTTAAAAGGCGAATAATGACCATTAAGATCATAATACTATATTTAAATAAGCTAAAGCAGATCATCATATCAGAAGAAAATGAGGCATTTTTCTCAAACACATGATTAAACCAGCTCCCCATTACTGGATAAAATGCAGGAGATTAAACAATTAATCTTATCTCGACTCCAATTGCAGTATTCTTTAAATTAAATATATGGCTAAGCTAGCTATAGGCTCATTACAAAGTGAAAAAATCCCTCCAACATATGTGGTTAGGGATTTTGCCAGCATCTCCATGCTCTGATCGTTTATTTATATTTAATTTCTAGTCTTATTTGGTGGAAAATTCGGTGCCAATAAGTGGAATACCGGGATTACCTCTGTATTTTTCCAGTCCAAAAACAAGAGCTTTCTATAGGGTTTAGGGTTTAGAATTTATACTGACCAAGCGGATTTTACATTCACCTACTCCCACCTTTTGTATATGCAGATTTGACTTGAAAATTTTAATTAAGCAGAAAAAAAATCTTTGCCTCCAATCATGCCTGTAAAGATATTGCATGATCTGATTTGCGCTTCAACTATATAATATTAAGCAAGAGACACTATTAAGTTAATGGCTAAATTAGCTGGATACTCAATACTTATTCGTGGCTGCAATTAAGTCAACTGTGTAAACTCATAATAAAGAGTTTCAGTGGCGCTTGTGATTGGTGATTTGTGTGAAGTTTTCATGGCGGTCAGAGGGCTCTAATTTTTTTTTATCAGTTTTAAGCATTTGAAGCTAGCGTTTGTGGATGTTACTATAATTTTATGAAAATGGTTTAGTCTGTTCAATGAGCCATGTGATTCTTATGTTTTTTACCCTGATTCTTGAACTTTCCCTTCTCCCAATAATCTTCTCAAATATCAAATCAAAATCGAGAGATTTAGACAGCGACTGCACAGTCTGAACCCAGCAGAAATGAAAAAAAGATAATGCATGCATGGAAATGGAAAATGGAATAAGCAGGCCCACCCTTAATCTCTGATAAGCAGAATTTGCATGCAGGTCAGGTCAGCATCCATTATTAAACATTTTCCAACTTAAAGATTCTTAGAACTGAAACCCGAATCAGCTGTACTGGAAGAACTTCATGGTGGAGTTATTCTCGGGTCATGCCCATGAGCTAGCTAGCAGTTTATTCGTATAATTGATATCATCATCGTCCTTCAAGTTTGAACCAAAAACCCTAGCCGTCTTTGACGAATATATTCGAAAATCACGTTTTAATAATATAGCATACGAATCTCATCCTGCAGGAAGAAGCTAATTATTTGAAGTTCTAGTCCTATTCAAAACTTAATTTCAACAAAGCATTGAAGTTTACAGTTCGTCGTGGCTTTGAGAAAAAGGCATTAAAGGCCAAGCAAACGTAGTTTGATTCCGACGGATCATGTAGCAGACAATTTCAAGCATTTTCATTGGTTATGGGGAAATTATCGATAACGTGATTCAAAGTTTTCCTTCCTTTTTGAATAAAAAGTTAAATGAATGAATGAATTTGTTCTGGTTTCAGTCTCTTCAATCAATATTCATATTGATAAGTCACTCGAATGAATCCATATATACAGATATATTTTTTTTCAACTTTATTAATATTCCACTCATATCTCGCTCTCTGCTACATTTTATCTCATAATCTTCACGTGTTATATATTATCATTTTTGAACACAAATTATTTCTATGTACATCTAGAGGCTTCGCAAGTGGAACTCCTAGTGTTGCACTTTGATTACACCCATCTTTAGGGTTCAATCTTGCCTATACTTTTTAATAAGTTTAGAATCATTAATTTTGTCTTAGTTTGAACTCATTATAGGAGTAGCTTACTAGTTTATGTAATATTGACCTAATCTTTTTTTAATATCGCACATAATTTTCTTTTTACACTCCCTATTTTTGAAGCAACTCTTGACCCTTATCTCAATAAGAAACCAACAATTTTGTTATATGTTATTCTCTCATTGAAGGTCTTTCTATATACCAATTTGCTTATAAATATTTAAACACAACACGTGCATAAATTATAATTAACAAATATTCAAACATAATTCAATTTTCGATCAGTTTATATAAGGATTATCTAATATTTTCTTCAATCTTATACATGATTCCATTTATATCGTTACATGTAATCTCAACACAAAACGATTAATTTTACAGACTCTTTGTTCATACCATATCATGATAATTTTATATTGAACGGTGACAATTAACTTTAAGTTTTAAGCGGTGCTGTATTTAAAGTAGTTTTTGATTATACCAATTTCTCTCTTCAACATGATTCATTAAGAATTTTAAATTAATCATATAATTAAATGTGTGAAAATTTGTTTCTTATGGATAAGAGAACGTGGGTAATACTATAGAAAGAGATTCCAAACTTTTTAGGTATATGGATGCTGAGTCAATAAGGGATAATTGGCTATAATATCGAAGGTGATGAAGCTTGAAGAGAATGTGCTTGAGGATGGAATATTATTAGCAAAATAAACATATTAATAAGGAAGAGGGTGACCCTTCCATCAGCCACTAAAAATCTTCTTTTGCTAATAATGCATACTGTTGCCATACTTAGTTGAGAAACGACGTCATTTCATATCTTTAGACTAATTCTAGTGGATCACGAAACCAACAATTATCTGGATTTGTCTCCCCTCCTTTCAACCCTGTAAACCTCTTGCACAGACATTTTCATACAAACATTATAAAGTGTTTTTGCCATCAGATGTTGAATCAACACTCCACTGCCTTTCTAGCGAAAGCGCATTTATTGGTAGTGGAAAAAGTTAATTGGATTTGGACTTTGAAAATATAATTGATTTATTAATAATTTTGTTTGATTGAATTAATCAATTTTAACAATTATTTTGTTGCGTGATCAATGATGGATCCAAGATTCCGTCAAGGGGAGACCGCCGCCCTTCGCCATTATTGCCGATCAACTAGTACAAATTTTTAAAACACCATCAAACCTTAAGCGAAGAAAATCGTAGAATATTGATAAATTGAAAGAAAAGAATGCAATAATACAAGTAATTTTTTAGGAGGAAGAAACGAACGTAACTTTCTACGAAGAGAGTGAAAAACAAGTTAAAATCTTTGAGTTGACAATAACTTTTCAATAAGTAAACTCTTCAGTAAGTATGCTCTTCGAATTTTCTTTCCTTTATGTTTCTTGGTGGAGCGAATCTCGTTAATTATTATCCTTAAACTCGGATTAGTTTCAAGGTTATCTAAATTAAACACTCCAATTGAACATTAAAATTTTTTTATTTGATTTTGTTGTTGTTGTAAACCTTATTCTTTTAATGAGATTTGATTAACTTCAATATCGATAAAATCCCAATTAAAAAAAGATAATATGATTCGGGTAATGTGAGTTATTTATTCTTCAAAAAAAACATCTAAAATATGTATGAGTTCTGAAAAAAAAAAAAAATGGGACGAAATGAGATTATAACCACAATCTCAACTCTTCTACTACACCCACCACCCAATTGAAAACATTATCGGTTTTTTACAATATTTACAAATAATTAATCTAAATTCTCATAAAATTAATATAACTTTTCTGTAATGATCTATCACTTACAACTGAATCTTACTTTAAAGTCTTACAATAAAATTGGATAATCAAGATATATATATATATATATTCACATATAACATTCAATTAAAAAAAAGGCAAAAAGATGATCTTAATCCTGAGCCAATAGATGTTTCAATGTTTATTGATGTATATTGTTTGATATAATAAAGAGTAATAATTCAACAAATACAAGTGCTTCAGTTTGTTTCAATTTTTTTTAAATTTTATTACTTTATTATTGTGATCTAACCCAAATATTTATATTTTATAGTTAATATGAGAGAGAATTTTGCATGTATGGTGATCATTCAAATTTCGGATATATACTAAATTCTAATCTCCTACTGTTTTGGTTTTTCTCAGTGTCATTAGCTGGGTATAGTGAAGTCTAACTCATGTTTTCTAGTAGTGAAGAAGAAGGAGATACGAAATTTGAGTCTCCATCCTCTCTGGAGGAAGATGAAATCTCCTGCTTTTTCAGTCACTCTATCCCATTCTTGTAGACTGCAGCTCCTAATATCCATCGGATGAAGACAAATACGTATACAACAAGATGATACTTCTCCACTTTATCCTAGTATGACTTTAAAATTATTTATAAATCAGATTATATGCTCACAAGGACACATGCATACATACATACATACATACGAACACCGTATATCTTAATACAAATACAAGAACAAGCCAACCATGACATTCATTGCAACCCATTAAGACGATTCATAATCATCACTCCTAGTTTAACTGGCTACAATAACGTTGACCGGTAAAAAATAAAAAATGTAAAACGCCCACCTATCTATCTTCACCACCACAATATGAAACATAATGCTTTCGCCACAACTCAATTTAATATTAAAATCTGTGGAATTTTAATGTGGATCTATAATGAAATCATGAAACCACTCTAGTATTTTATCTTGTCTATACGGAGAAGAAAGTTTTATGGTTGAATTCAATTTGAATTATTTGAATTCCAATATATGTTGGATCAAACAAATCAAGTCATAGTTACTTTCTTAGCAGAAAGATAAAACAGTGAAGCTCATGGCTGAATTTCTTTTACTATACGCCACGCACAAAACAAAGACAAGAAAAGAAAGGTCTTTTTCTTTCTTTGGTTTTATGTAATCTACTGTAACGGTGGCACGAAAATTAGAAAGCACTTTCAAAGCTAAAGGAAAATGAAGTCCTAACTGATACTAGTGCACATTGTATTATTGTTAAGATAAAGTGAAAGTAACAAGCACTGTGAAAAAGTTTATGGTTGACCGGTTTTGTTCAGTGCGTAATTAATATTGATAACAATCTTATAGATAGGAGTTCCAGCGAAAAAAGTCCACTGAGATGGCATTGAGATTTGAGTGGTTTAGAGAAGATTGAAGAACCCACTAAACCACTTCTGCAGAGCATAAGTGATAAATGCGAAGAAATTAGAGAGTGTTGCTGAGAATTGAGTGATGACAAATGAAAGTTTAAGGCTTATAGTGCTTCTGGGCATAATTGCTTTTGACTACACTGATTGTAGATAGCTGTTTTCATCTGGGTTAATTCACTGAAGATTCAATAACATAGAAAACAGGCAGCCTAGTCTTTTTAAGTGATGAAAAACCTAACAATGTTACTGTTTGATAAGGTCATAAGGACGATCGCAGGTCACTTGGTAGTAGTCTGAATTCTATCATTATGTTGGATAACTGTTTTTAACAGGAACGTTACAACTTTCCAAAGTTTGACCCTGCAGATGGGTATCTAAGAAATACAGTGTGATCCTGTTAGACTGACCCACATTTTGATTGAAAAATCCTCTCCTTTTTTTCTGGAAAGATTTAGTTGTCTGCATACTGTGATCTCCTATTCCTGGCAACAGCGATACGAGCAATGCATGCATCTGGAGTGGTGGGTTAGGCAAGTTCATGTGCTCCAATGAAAAGAGATCCAAAGGAAAGTCGACTCTGTTATGCCTCGTCTATTCATAACCTGTTAAATAATCTACTTTTCTGAACAAGAACATGTGCCTGCAGATTATTGGCATCCACTTGAATCTTGAATAACCCGATCGGTAAAACGCAGCAATAAACAGTTTCTCATTTTCTAAGTTTCCCTTTGTTTTTTTCCCTCTTTGCTGGTAAAAATTTTGTGATCTCGTCGGCACCATTGAGGCTTAGAGTGTGAATCAAAGTATAAAGACTTTTATTCAGGCATTGCATCCACTGGTATAATCATTTTTACTTTCAGTAAGCCAATGATGCAAATTATATTGGAATATAGAGTGAAAATGGTTCAATCTCATGATGTCCAATGCTGCTATCCAATTTTCTTTTGGCTAAAATATCTCCACTGGCAGGGACAAATTTGAACTGAGTCTGAAAAGGACTAACTTGAACTCAAAGTGAATTTAGAATGGTCAACTCAAATCGATTCGATCGGTTGGTAAACAGTAATATCAGAAAAGAAGACGACAAGTTGTTGAGGAAGAAGAAGAATTGCTAGAAAAAGAATAATTGCTAGAGAAGAAAAGCTTCAGTGCAGCAACGTCGGCAAACCTTCAAACTGAAGCCTAGATTCAATCCTGAGCTGACTTGACTCAAAAGCACCCTTATCAGCTGGCATCATTTCACACGTTTGAACCACTTTTAGAAGAGTCAGACAATTAAATATAGATCACCACAGCCCGAAAGAATATATATCTGAACAGATATATATGCAGAAGCAAACAAGATTGAGTAGAACACATCAACTTCTAATGATGCTAACAATGCTTCTAGTCCTGCAACAACTGAAGCATCAACTGGAATCTATTCCGATCTTGTTTATCTAAATGAAATCCCAAAAATTGCAATTTTTAAGAATAACTATAGCAGCGGCGCACAAATAATAGAGCCATTCAATTTGCATATCTTGGAGTCACATATATTGAGGTTAATTAACCACAAGAAAAACAGCCTCCATCTGAACTTTGAAGGCATATACGTCTGATGTTCTTAAGTTTTTCTATTTACAACCCACCAGCATCTCATATCATGCAGCAAGGATGATCCCCAGGGAATCAATCAAACAAAGGTACCATATCATTGTTTAGTATCTCTTACAACAAAAACAAAAACAACTCTTCCAAAGTTGTTCTCTTGCCCAACAACATAAACACTCAACTGCCACACAACCAAGACAATCTCTTCATTTATCTAAGGCATCCTAATTACCCATATGCCCTACAGTTCAAGAAATTCCTAAAAAGTTCTTTACTTTGTGCATTGTCAAAGAAAGAGAATATCAGTCCTCTGCATTTGAAACTTTGCAGGGTCCTCTCTAGGTACTATCGTATGGACCATCATCTAGAAATAAACAAACAAACAGAGCTTTATTAGCCATGGAATGGCAAACATCTAGAATGATTTATGAACCCTACTTCAGTTTTCAAACTATTAGACAATTTTTCATTCCAACATGCAGCTTATCTATTACTTATCATTGTCTACTTTAGATAAATCTCAATCACTAGATTTGTAATGTAACAAGAAATTCTTCTATAAGATGATTTTGCTCCGATATCAAAATATTCAAATGTCATGACAAAGCATGAAAGACCAATATCATAACCAGTTCAGAACCAAGTCAACAAGAACAGCCTCTTCTGTCAACCCATAAGAAATCACTGTTATAACAATAATGATATTAAACTAGTCCAAACTGAAATCAAATTAGTTTCCACTTGAGATTAAGCATCTTATGTTAAATTGCTGTTATTATTTTAACAAAGCAACAAAACTGAAACACATCTCCCAGAAATTACTAGCAAAATTAACTTAGTACACCATGTAAAAGCAAGCCCGTGAGAACTTTTAAGGACTTACTAATTAATTACATCATGAGCTAAAAATAATTTCAATATACAAATCTTAGTCCAATGCAATACATCGTTGCTATGCAATAAACAAATCCATTATCAAGAAGATTAAAAAACATTACCAAACAAATTAGTAATACAATCGCGTCTTGAGTCCTAATTCTTAGCCATATTAAACCTCCTGCTCCGCCCTTTTCTCCGGAAATTTCTACCATTTTCACCAGTACTATTCGTGCTAGGTACCTCCACAGAATCCGAATCTTCAGAATTAAATTCATTCTCATCCTCTTCACTCTCTAATTGACTGCTCTCTGAAGCAATAAGTCCGTACGGTTTCACACTATGAACAACTCCTTTGGGGAAAAACCTGGCGGAGGGTAAGCCATCCGGGGTCTCAAACAACTGGGGTCCATCCTTTTCAGTCCAGAGGTCAAACCCTCCAGGTCTCTGAAACCGGTCGGCCAAGACTTTGACTTGTTCATCGGCGGTGACCGAGAAAAGCGTGGGGGCTTTTTCAACGACTTCCCAGGGCCGTTCAAGATCCGAAACGGCGGCTTTGAGTTCGGCTCTCTTTCGCATTTCATAGATTTGCCTCTCGCGGGCGAGTCGAGCCTTGAGGAGCTGCTTGGCTTTCTTGGCTTGCATGCGTTTCCACTGCCACTTGGAGACCCCACCTGGGAATGTCCTGGGTCCACCTCCCATTCGAATTATAGTTGATTTTTGATGGTGGTGGTGTTGGTGAAGGGAGAGGTTGGAGAGTTTGGTGTGGAGGAAGAGTGTTATTGGAGATGTAAGTGTTTTTGAGAAGGAGAGGTTTTGAGAGTGAGATAGGGACGGGGAAGAGAGTGAAAGAGACATTTGCAGGATTGAAGACATGGGAATTTTCACTGAAGGGGAAGCGGCGATTGTGGGTTTGATTTTGAATGCATTATCCAATCTGCGCAAGGAAAACCAGAATTTGCAGAGCGGACGAATGTGCAATATCCTTCCTCGATAGGTATAGTAAAATAACAATTATTAATCGTACACCTCCTGCCTAGCACCAGTGGTCTAGTGGTAGAATAGTACCCTGCCACGGTACAGACCCGGGTTCGATTCCCGGCTGGTGCATCCACTTTTTGCGGATTTTCTAGTAATTTGGTGATTCATCATGTCCTTCCTATTCTTGTCTTCGGTTTTTTTGGTAATTTCGTAAACTGTAAGCATCTCTTTCTGGGTTCTTTTTGTAATTTTGTTTATATGAAATTCCCCTCCTTGTGTATTTTGTAATATTTTTATGGCAGATGGATTTATTTTCACCCATAATTTTTTAAAATAAAAAAATGAAAGTAGTCACCGCCATCGGTGTCGACGATGATGACTACCGATAATAGAACCAAGTAGAGGTGGTCAGATTTGACCATCTCTGTCAAAAACAATGGTTAGAAACGATCAACGAGACCAAAACTAACTCTCTCTAACCGTTTTCAACTATTTTTTCTGACAGAGATGGTCAAATCTGGACGTCTCTACCAAAATAGGAGGTGACCATAATTGGTCCCTTTCACAGAACAAAGAGGCTAGATTTGATCTTCCTTAAAAGTAAATGGTCAGAAACGACCATTTGGTTCTATTATCGATAACCATCGACACCGACATCGGTGACTACTTTTATTTTTTAATTTTTAAAATTTTTAATATATTTATAAATTTTTTAAAATTTTATATTTATATAAAATTTATTTTATTATTTTATAAAATCTTAATCTTAAAATATCAAAAATACCCTTAATTTGTTATTGTTTATAATTAAATTTAAGATTGAATTTGATGGATGGATGAAAGTTTAGATTTTACAAAACTTTGAAATTAAGATCTTGGGCAAACATTAAATTATACGTGGGAATAAGCCCTTCAGCCTTTTTTTTATTTGTCAATTTCTTTATTCTCGTGTTTTTCATCACATTCTTTTTTTCATGCTTTAAAATCCATATGAATATATGAACAAATTTATCATCTAAATCTTATAAAAGTCACCTCCCGTCTCATCATTTCTGTCTGAACCTACTAAGAATTTTCAGTTTTCACCATAGGACCAAAGTTTAAAGTTTAACGGCTAGGCCTGCACCGGGGCTGTAACTGGTCAGCTGATGCACGTGCATCTCCCCCAACATGTTGCCCTTCTGGGTTTGACCACCAAACGAATTGAGTTGGCATAGAATCGCCATTCAGCTGTAAACAGCCCAGTTCAATCGAATTCCCATAATGCAGAGACGGCCACTGACAGAGGCAGACCTCTTCTTAATATATTAAGGCTCCGCCATAGGACTCTTCACTCCTAGGTGTCCAAAGCCTTCATTGTTCCCACATAGACAGGCAACCGCAAGGGCTTTTTCAGGTCTTGCCACATCGTGTTTTCCCTTCTTTTCGCCTTCTGTCCCAAGTTCCGCGGGCAATCTTCCGCAAATGCAGTGTAGAATTTTCAAGACGGCATCAATAGGCATTGACCTTGATGAATTATATAGCTATAATATAAAGCTAAGACTCACTTGCAGATATACGTATATTCCTCATGAATCCGATTATGCAGCTTCGATATTGTAGAACCGACCACTTAATCTATAACATTCATTGTTAAGAATGCATTCATTTTGAGGGATCAGTTGGTTAATCAAACAAATAAACATCATGGACTCAGTTTCTAATGATAATTTACAGATAAAAAATTCTCGTTAAGATTCTTCTAATCAATATCATGTTTTAACAAAACTGTATTCATTTTGTGTTTTCAATCATTATCAATAAGAATTTATATCAAAAAGCTCACATTTAAGATAGTTAAAGGTCTTGAATCAGAATCAAATCCACCCCACATTGCATTATTGATTTTTACTAGCCGCTCAGATAGATTAATTAATTAGCATAATATCTCATGAATTATTTCTTAACTAGGACAATGCAAAGTTGAACTTTTCTTGGAACCCTGAAAAGTTATTTTGCAACTTCTTAACAGCTTCCGAGCCTCATCAAGAAATTCTGGGGAGTAGAGCCTGTGCCAAATTTATAAATTTTCTCTTCTGTAACATATCAGATCTTGCAAATAAACATATCAGATCTTAGTTGTATTCTAATATTCTAATGACTCTCATTGCATCTTCTGCACTTTCCCCCGTTCAACAGACAACCCCATTAACCCCAAATCAGTATATTAATCAAATTAATAATGAAATCCACCAGATGGAAATTTCCATCAGACCCACACGATTGGAGGATCTCCTTTTAATGCAGAATTCTCCCTATATATCTCCTTCAAATCAGCCTCTTTATCTCCACTGTTTGTAAAAGGAAAAACCTTAATCTTCTGCAGCACACAAAGCTTCAAAGAATGGCTCATGTTTTTCTTCTTTGCTCCATCTTAGCCTGTGCTTTTCTTAGTCTGACAATGGCTAGTCAAAATCCACAAACCCCTTCAATAAGGAAACTTTTAAAGCACCCACCGGAAGCAGGTCTCAGCCCTTCTGAAGCACCCCATGCTGCAAAAGAAAGTGGAAATTCTTTTGAAGAAAAAGGTCCAAATAAATCAAACAAGGAAGAAAATTTGAGAGTTGAAGGACAGGAGATGAAGAGCAATCACCATTCGATTGACAAGTCAGTTGCCGGAGGTGGTGTTATTCTGGGAGGACTAGCCACCACCTTTTTAGTAGCTGTTTTCTGTTACATAAGAGCCACGGGAAAACATAAGGCAAATAATAATAACCAGATTAAAGCTCAAATTTTTGTCCTGTAATTATGCTTTAAAGTGTAAAGAAATTATATGATAAATTAGATGAATATTTTTAACCTTTTTTTTTATTACCAATTAAAAATACCCACTTTCAGTGGGCCTTGTTTTGGGCCGGAGATTGGATGGGCTGAAACATGATAAAAAGTAACTAAAAGTAGACATAGCTTATGCTTTCTTGCTACAAAAGCCAGCTCAACCAGACGATTGCCGCCATTTGATTCCTCAAAGACTTCTCTCGTACACTCCAAAACCGACAAAATCAAACCGGAATCATCCAAAAAGCTAGCTATGGCGGATGAGAAATCTGTGATGGCCGTGATTAGGGCTGCCAGACCAACCTTTAGAAACAATCATGATAAACTCGCTTTTTTAGTTCACGCTTCATTTCTCGTCTCCGGACACGTGTTAACCGCTACCGGCCCTTCCGCCGATGCTTCCTTCTCCTCTCCCTCTACTGGTTATCACTCGTCTCTTCCTTTATCTCGCTATTTTTTTAAAATTTTTAATTTGTCCTCCTTTTTTCGTTTCTTTTTACTAAGTGCATTCTCATTTTTGGTCGCTTAGATGAGGTGGGACTTGATCACTGGAATGAACTGGAAGATAATTACGCGTTTGTGTATATAAACCCTGAGAAGAGTTCAAAGAAAGTGCTGGTGAAGTGTCTCGTGATGGACAACAAGCTGGTCGTGGACGCCTTGGCTCAAGGGGCTTCTGAACCCGTACATCTCGAAATTGAGTACGATTCATACTGCTCTTGATTTGTAACTAATTCGATTTTTATTTTTCAGTTATTTATTGTTTTTTAATTTTTCGTTGATGGTAGTGTTGGGCAATACGTTGCGGAAAACGGCACCTCCAATTACTCTGCACAATTCAGGAATTTGGATAAGCTCGTTAAGTCTTTAGATACTGAGATTTTGAGTAAATTAAATGGTTCCCCTAAACCATCAAGGTAATTTGGGTTATGTTTCATGCTTTAAATTAGTTAGGGTCAGCTAATTATAAGTAAGTTAGTGTCATTTCTGGTCGATATTGAAGCATGAGGATTTCCGTAATAGTTGATGTTGTTGTAGCCGATATTCTTTTTCATTGTTTATGTGAATGTGACTGATGGATTTCTTCAATGTTTGTTTTTCTTGTCATTATTTATTCTGAAAAAAGGCAGGATTTTCTAGTCAGGTGTGGACTGACCAATATATTTGAAACCATTCATATTCATCATATTTTGGGTGTACTGATCATAAATAAACAAAATGGTTGTATGCGAAATGTTGAACTTAATATCAGACAATGCAATAGATGGATATTTGGTGTAGTATGTTTTGTGCAGTTTGGAGAAATTATGCTTCTTCATTGTGAATGTAGCCTTATCATGAAAGCTTTAACGTACATATCAGTTTAGAAAGTGGACTATTACATTGAATGGAAATTTTGTTTTGTTGAAGATTGGAGCTGTCATCTATTCCTTTGACTGTTAAACCTATCCATAGTCTAGACATGCATAAGAACGAAGCCTTTCTTTACCAGTGTTTCGTTGATTTTGATCTAGTGCTTTGCAGTATGGAAGCAAACGAGGGGTCAAGGCGTAATATAGATGATCATGGTGTTGGAATTTATGAGCCTACAGGCCCTCAACCTCATCCTTCAGGGTAAAGTTTTTTAGTTCTTTTCTTTCACTTTTAATTATATTTTCTGCTGTTGTTTCTATTAATAATTGTGGAAGGTCATAAGTTTACTTATGTATTTTCATATTTGCACATTTGGACCATGTAAGAGTAGAATTATTGAAGCATCCAGTTCTTTTGTCTATTGTTGCAGAAACTTTGTTGTTGGTGTAAGTGAAGCTGTTATGGCAATAGGTGATTGACTGGCATGGGATGAGTGATCATAAGTTTTATTTACTATTTTGTCCAGGCATATTGTCGACGTCAATGACCTTAGGCAATGGATTTATTAGGTGCCTAGCCCTATGATTGCATTGCATTTAGCAGGTTCACACCCCTTTTAGTAACCAATAAAACTTTTATAGATCAGATTTAGATAGGTATGTTATGCTTATTGCATCAACTTGTTTCTTTATCTTCTTTCAGAAGATAAAAGTTTTCAATACTTGTTTCTCATTTGGTCATTATGTACTGGATAGATAGTGACACTAGTGTTTCCTACTCCTTTGCACAAGTACCAAGCGCACAAGTACCAAGCATGCAACTAAATTGATCTTCCATTTAGTTTATGAAGTGGAATATCAATTACCTTATTGTCTAGGAACTTTGCATTCCATGTTGAGAATGATTTTTACATGTTGTTATCTTGTTTGCCGCGTATTTTGCTATTGCATGTATTCTTTCTCATTTAGTTCAAAACCCCTTAAAATAAGTGGTTGCACCATTGATTGTGTCATAGTAAATGCTTACTTTGTCACCTATCAGATTTCCAGACAATTGTTTTTTACAGATTAGAATTGAGTGATCATATTTCTGTTATATAGAACTTATCCTTGTTTTCTTGGGTAATTCATCCTTCAACTATTCCTAACTTAGTGTTTTGTGGTTTGTTCTGTAGAGTTGTGCTTCCTCCTGTTGATCCAAGTGGTTTTAGTGATCTTTTACCTGGGTCTGGAGCTGGAATGTACCCAAGGTGCTGAACTATCCCAATTCAATTGATTTTGTTGGTCATTGCTATTTGATACCAGTTGTATCATAACCGTATATTTGGTTTAAATGCCTTTCAGGAGGGATCCTAGCACTGGTGGGAGCATGCTTATAGGTTTGTACAGCTAGTGGTGCTTTGTGAATATTTTGCACACAAGTTTATCACAAGCCCCCAATTCATTGACATATAATCTGTGGATATAGGACCAAATGATCCTCGCTGGTTTGGTGGAGGCATTGGCAGACGGCCAGACTTCCTTGGAGGACAACCGTGAGTTCTAAAAATCTTTCAATTTCGTATCTGTCACTTATGCTTAGGGTTTAATTTTTTGTCGAACTTTGGTTTTGTTGCAGGGGTGTTCCTCCGGGTGCTCGTTTTGATCCCTATGGCCCACCAGGTGTTCCTGGCTTTGAGCCCAACAGATTTGCAAGGTACATTAGATAGAATTACATTATAATGGTAGTTTGCAAATTATTGTTCTTTTTTTTTTTTTTTTTTTTTTGAGTTTGAGTATTATTTAATAAGGTTTGAAGCATGTCCTTGTTAACAAAATGTTGGAAATGTTACAATTGTTGCCTTCTTTTGCTTGCAGGAATCCTCGAAGGCCCAGCAGTGGGAATCATCCAGACCTGGAGCAATTCCCTGGTGGTCCAGATTTCATTTAGGGATTTTGATATTATGAAGTGCTGGTAAGAGTTACCAGAGTTATAATTAAATCCTTGATTTCCTGATTTTAACTTAACTCTGGTTTTTTTTTTTTTTCCTTTGCTTTGTTGGGGTGAGACTAGAAACATGTGACTTTTCCGTGTATATATAGTTTTTAAGACATGTTGTTGAACTTGTATGGTATTTTCTGTTTTCTGATAGCTTCACTTGGAAGAAAAAGAAAAATTTGAAAAAGTAACTACATTCAAATAATAACAATGATCTGATCTGAGAATGTTGGATTGATTTAGAGTTGACAAAAGTATTGCAAGATTTAGAGGGTGGATAAATAGTGTAATTTGTTGTAACAAAGAAAATAGATTATCTGAAAAGCTGTGAATAAAGCTGTTAAAGACCCAAGACAAGAGCTCAGCAGTTCGACTTAAAAAATGGCAATGACAAGAATATTAACAAATGTCAAGCACTAGAAAAAACAGAAAAAAATAACAACTACTCGAATATGATTCACCTAGCACATTGTGAAACAATAACTGAATGTTCTCATTTCATTACTCGAATTTCCCATTTATCCTAACAAAATTTGACCCGAGAATCCCAAATGTCCTTCACTGTTGCCATTTGTCACCATCTTGGAGCCCATAGCTTCATTGACAGTCTTGTGGTCCTTCACTAGGAGAGTGTATGTTACCACGAATATTCAGCTTTTCCAACTTAGTTGTAGTACCAGCATCGACAGTTTCTCCAGATGCAGTTGTTTTGTTTTGAGCACCCAACCCTTTGAACCCTTTTCTTTTCCTGTGCACATATGCTCTAGTGATTAATGCTCCATCAATTCCACACGCCCCGGCCCCCCCTACCCCCCCCCCCCCCACATGAGGTGCACCTTGTCCTCAAGGTGAAAGTTTGAAAATATTTCATTAATTTGAACTAGTCTTCCAAAGAATTTTACCGCGAGGGCAAGTTTTCCCTCTAAAGTAGAACTTCCAACTGACCCAAATTTGAGAACCTAGTGTCCAACAACTGAACTGGTTTAGCTTTAATTCAAAATCTTCTTGCAAATAGGCGGGCACTGGTTGTGCAGTCACTTGAGGTCCAATATGCTTCTTAAGTTGCGATATATGGAACACTGAGTGTATTTTGGAATTCGGTGGTAGAGATAGCCAATAGGAAATGTGACCAATTTTCTCCATGGTACGGAAGGGTCCATAGAAGCGGGGGCTAAGTTTTTCATTGGGTCAATCTGCCAAATTTCTGAACTTATATGGCTGTAGTTTCAAATAAACCTCATCATTGAGCTAGAATCATAGTTCATTTCTTTTCTGATTTGCAAATCGTTTCATTCTCTGTTGAGTTGAGAGTAAGCGGCTTTTTTAGTTCATCTAGCACCCTGTCTCTGTCCCTATCCCATAATTGGGTGTCCACTTCATCTATCTTAGAACTAGGTGTTCCCCAACATAGTAAGGTGGGTGATGGTCTCCCATTTAGCACTTGGAAAAGAGTCATGCCCGCTGCTACATGGTAAGTTGTATTATACCAATATTCAGCTCATGGGATCCATCTAGTCCATTCGTTGGGTCGAGTAGAACAAAAACATCAAAGGTATGTTTCTAGGCTCCTATTTACCACTTCAGTTTGGTCGTCTATTTATGGATGATATGTGTTTCAAAACAGTATTAGTAATATGAAATAGTTCCAAATATTGTTGAGTGAGGATAACCGTGGAGATGCACTACTTCCTTTCTAAATACCTTTGCCGCTCAAACAGTCAACCACTACCATAATGGTATCTTTGCATTTCATTTTTGGAAGGCCCCTTATGAAGTCCATGTAGATATCTTTCCAAACTTTTTCAAGCACAGGAAGTGATTGCAGCAACCCCGTTGGAGCTTAAACCTACTACTTATTCCGTTGACACACCTTGTAACTTTCCACGTATTTCTTGATAGTCAGCTTCATTCTTGTCCAAAATAACACTGTTGAAATCCTCTTATACGTCCTGTAATACCAGAATGACCCCTAGATGGTGTTGAGTGAAATTCTAAAAGAAGAGTTGGAAGGTAGGCAAAGCTACTAGAAATGACTAAATGATGCTTGTAGAAGAGGTGCAATATCTAAGGGTATAGTGAGGGTGACCACTGGGGGTCTTGGTTAAGTCTTGAATGATGTTTTTGTGCTTTTCATCAACTCGGACCTCTTCATTTATGATTGTTGTATCTACCCAAGTACCCATGGAAAAGGCTACTAGCTCTAAATGGGGTTCCCATTTACGAGAGAGTGCATTAACGACCTTATTTTTTGCACTAGATCAATGTTGTATATCAAAATTGAACCCTAGAAGCTTCGTAATCCATTTTTGTTGTTCATTTTCCATCACCTTTTGTTTAAAAACTTGAGGCTCCACTGATCAATTCTGATGATGAAGTGGTGACCCATGCTGTCATTTCTTCAAGGCGAACACAATGACCATTTGTTCTTGCTCATACAAGGACTTGGCTTAGGCTTGGGGGGAGAAAGTGCTTTTCCACAAGCTTTTTACATCTACTCTTCTGGAAAATGCAAAAAGAAATAAGAACTACTCGAATATGATTCACCTAGCACTTTGTGAAGCAACAACTACTGAATATTCACATTTTGTTACTCGAATTTACTAGAAAGTGTTTTTGTAAATACAGCTGCAACGAAGCTATGAAAAGAAAACAATCACTATCTATTGTAGAGTAATAAAAAGGAAAAAACAACTTGTTCCCGCGCCCTCCCCTCCCCCCTTTTCTTCCTAGATATTTCTTTCCCATTTATCCTAATAACCTCTAACCCAAGAATCTGAAATGTCCTTCACTACTGCCACTGGTCGCCATCATGGAGCCCATAGCTTCATTGACAGTCTTGTGGTCCTTCACTAGAAGAGTGCATGTTATCACGAATATCCAGCTTTTCCAAGTCAGCCGTTGTGCCGGCATCAACAATTTCTCGAAATGCAGTTGTTCTGTTTGAAGCACCTAGCCCTTTGAACCCTTTTCTTTTCCTGTGCACATATATGCCCTAGTCATTAAGGCTCCATCAAAAGCATTTTGCAGAAATTGGCAAGATATATTATGCAAAACTAAATCCAAACACATCATAAGTTTTCAGGTTGACGTAAATTTTTATGCCATGATTAATTTATGTAACCTATACTAGGGAGGTCCATATGATATTAATTATAACTACAGATAGTTAAGAAAATGGAATTTTTCAGAATTGTTGTATAAAGGAGGTTTGATTAGTTTTGATTTTATGTGAATTTTGCCCATCTCATATACTGGCATTTGAACTTCAATCCTCCCACTTTTTTTAGTTAAAATCCATTCCAATTTATCTTTTAAATTTTGGTTACAATGGATTATTAGGTTAATATTAACTGATCTTATCATTTGTTTAAATGCTATGGTTATTTTTTGTATTTCTGATTAGATTTTCAATTTTTTGTTATGAATGTCATTTTTTTCAATATAAATTGGTTGTTAATTGATAGGCACTCGTTAGATTAGAGTGTGATTTATGGCTTGAAATTGTGAATACCAGAAAATAGTAGATTTTCAGTTGGTAAAAAGATTAGGGTTTCTATTTTGATTGTCAAATTTTGTTATATGTCTACCTAAGGTAATGTTATTTTCTTTAGGGGTAAAATGATATTTTTATTTTATTTTTTTTCATTTTTTTTATAGAGTATGGTCCTAGAATTTTCTAATATTTTATTTGTTGTAACATTTAAATTAATATGAACTTTGTTTTTTATTTCAAAGATAGCACGAGCACAAATCATGAGGGGGTTCTCCCATGCTGTAAATTACATGGAGTAGAGAGTTTCCATCTATTACATCACTTTAGGGTGCAATTAATAATCATAGACACGATGGACTAAAGTTTGAGGAAAACTTAGTGAGATCACAGGAAGTTTTTCTGGGGAACTTGTTTTGGACCATTTATAGATAAGAAAAAGGATAGGTTTAGTATGATTCTCATCTATTTTGTACTATTTTGATAAATCAATCGTGGGAATCTGATTGTAGAGCTTTAATTCCCGTTGGAGTTAGCCTTGGTGACATGATTAAGGTTTAGTCATTAAACTGAAGTATGTATTGGTAATAGAGGTGAACCAGTTGAAGGCGACATATTTTCCAGATACGGTTCAGTTATTTATGGGATCTGCATTCGATTTTTTTATTTATGGGACCTACATTCGATTTTTTAGGCGAAGGCATGGGAGACAGCGAGCAGAATCTTGTCAATATTACAGTTCTTTTTTTTTTCATCATGATCTTGTGAGAGTAGACAATAGAAAGGTGGATCCGGATTGACTTCTGATGATGTAGGATGACTTGATGGTTTTTAGCCCTTGTTGCTTCTTCTGCCTTCTGCAACCTCTCGGCCTGCAATCGCCTGCCCTGCTAACAATGCTCTCTTGTCTGCCTATACCAACGCCGGCTGCAGTGTCCCCTTTTGCTTAACCTCGATTGGGTCCAGCGTGTTTGAAGGGTTCATAAATGAACCACCAAATCAACTGTTAACATTTAATTACCGCAGGAAAAAAACACGAAAAGCAAGTATTTTACTTAATGTTTCAACAACTAATCTTCTCTAGCCGCCTATACTCCAGTGGCCTTAGAAAGTCTATGCCTGTGGTCACGAGTCATTTCCTGAGCATTTACAGCACAAGAAAAAGAGAAAAGGTTAAATATTTATGCCAAAACTTCGACTCTTTAACGCCTGATACATAGAGACAATAGCTAATATATGACTCAAGAAGTCTTCAACACACACAGCTGACTCAAAATACTGATTTCATGGTGTCTCGGCTGGCATAATAAACATTAAACTCACACTGCAAATAAAGCCAAGAGTCAGACATCCCACCAATTATTTTCTTTCTTGGCTTAAAGAGACAAAAGTAGGGTAGGTGAAGGCCACTTTGAAACTTCCTCTCAGTTAAATCTTCTCTCATAGAAACGTAACGAACTTGGAAACGTGGGGCAGGTTCATTTTAATTGGTTCCAGAAACTCACTAGTCAGTCATCACTTGAATCTAATTTGTACGAATTCAAACAGGAGCAGCCACCACTCTTCTTCTTATATTAATATATAATTTGCCTATTGTTTTCATGTAACTTATCGTCTACTTTATTTCTGATACTGGAAAGTTCAGACCCAGAGTTAATCTTATCTGGGTTTACCTATAAAAACCCCTTGTTTTTAGTGGTCTCTGTTGAATCATGGGTTTGTCTAAGCCTTCTCTTCTTTTGATCCTGATAATTATGACTCTTTCGATGTTCCTTACACCAGGAGCTGGCGTAGCACGGCCACTGTCCATCCAGCCCCAACAGAGTAAAAAATATTAAATCCTTGAATTTTCTTCTATCTTTCAGTTTTACTGAATCATTGTTGTTCAAGTTTCTTATGTTTGTGTATATGTGAATTGTAGGGTATACTAAGATATTTGAAACGCTTGGAATTTCGTGCAAGTGTTGTGATGTGAGTGGACATGAATGCTCAGGTACTTGGACTGAGCCTTGTGCAAAGCTTCGATGTCTGCCATGGAAGTATAATAGAGACACTACTGTTCTAGGTAGTTAAAACTTTATACATATGTTGGTTTGTCTGTACATATCGATATCCATATACTGAAACTGGGTGGTCTAAATCAGTTCAAAAACACTGGCTTGTTGATTATATCTTGAGTTTTACGTGGGTTGTTTAGCTTTTGGCTCCTGTGTTCTATACATATATACTTCAATTAAGATATTACAGGAAGTTTAGTTTCAAGGTGTAGCTTCTACTTCAGAGTATCAGTACTGACCAAGCAACTTCTTACAAGAAGCCTCAATTATGATTTAGTCTTAGCCTTGGATGAAAATTCAACATGTTACAGTCTGACTGGTTTAGTCAATGAAACGCTTTCATCTCTTATTAATGCCTAAAATAAATAAATCTTGAAATCCTGAGCTCCAAAAAGTCTATGCTTTTTGGAAGTTTCATCATTTTGGTAAACACCGAATCTTATCGGCAGCGCTTAATGATTAGACTGGTTACAGACCAACCCAAGTTTTTTAAATTAAAATGGGCGGATTGGCCATCATAGCTGAAAAATTATTACTTCTTAAATAATTAGATTTCTATATCATTTTAAGGTTTTAAGATGAGTCTTGTTTGGGTTCAGTCTAGATCCAATCCACAACTAATCCCAAACTTTTGTGGGCCTTACAAAGGAAATGAGCTAGCCTACCTAACTAAGCAGGAGGAAATGGGCTTTTCACACCCATTGAAGTATGGGCCTGTTGTGTCATATCAGGAGTTGTCAATTTCTTCCTTTCCCAAATAAAAAATTGTTTTTCCTTTTTTTTTTTTTTTAATTGTTAGAAGAAGGGGAGAGTTTTGAAAATTCTTTTAGCATGGTATAAACTTGCAACTTTAAATGAAATTCCCAAAATAACCCTAAACAATTAGTAAATGTGCAATGGGCAATCAAGCAAGCAACAAATGTAATTGACTATTTTTGGAATAAAAACAATGGGAGTTGGCATATTCTGGCACTTAACATTCATAATAGTGTTGACAAATATACATTATGATAGAAACCTTATTAAAATTTGTGTTCATCTTTCATGCGCTCTGTTTTGGCTTATTCTAAAACAATAAAAACATGAAATATTACATTAAATATTAATGATAATACATAATTATATGATTAAATAATTTGATATTTGTAATATAGATTAAGTTATATTTATTATTAATAATTAACTCGTGTTTTGGTCAAACTAACAATTAGGATATTTTATAAAAACAACATTTCATGTGTAATATTGTCACATAAGATATAAATATTCATTACAATTTTCGGAATTTTTCTAATATTAAATAACTTTTTCTTATTACCTTAAAAACAATTTTCACGGTCACCATAATTATAATCAAAGAGCAATTAATTTTTTACCATATCAGAATTATAACTACACTTATCAAACTATACAATTTTGAAGAAGAAAAAGTCAAAAATAGGTTCAACTTCTATAATCGAACTTTGAAGTCGAGCAAAGGCTGGTTGGCTGGATGTTGTTATTATCCATTAGGTACTCGTGATAGTAAAGTGTTGGCAGATCTTTAAGAGGTCCCACTTTGAAGTCCCGACTGTTCCACACATCATAAATTTATGACGCGTAGAAGAAGAAAGATTACCAGGAAACAGAAAAAATAGATCAAGATTCGATGAGAGAAAAAGAAAGTAAGTTCATTTTATATTTTAATTTTACATTTCCCAAACTGTGCTTTTAAAGGTATATATTAAAAAATATAATTAATTATATTTATCAATTTTATTGATTAAAATAGTTTTTATATGCCCCAAGGAGTATCTCTAGGTGGGTTTATTGGTTAGTTTTCAGGTTTTAGGACACACGTTCAAGTAATTTTAGGGACATTATAAAGGTATCGATTTGAATTAGATTTTTCATCATAAAAAAAAAAAAATGTATATAAATTTTACTTCTTTCTATTAAAATTATCTTTATGCTCTTCATTTTTTTGGTTATATAAATTTACTTATTTGACTATAACTTTTTATTAAAATTTTAATTTTGTTAGACCAATTTCATCAAAAAGAGTTCACTTATTCGTTTGATTATTTATTATACTTGAAGGGTGAATTAAAATTTTTTTATAAAAATAATATTTTATCGTACAAATTATATAAAATCAAAAAAATATGTAATACATAAAAAGTCCTCGAAATGAAGACCCAATTTCAATAACTATGTATCAAAAAATCCAAAATATATTATTTATTATAATACATATTTTATTTGAGAAAATAGATTGAAGATAAGAAAATCACTATAAAAAAACCTCTAATATGTAAAATGTCTAAACAAGCCTATAGCACACAATACCAAAAGGCCTCTTGATAAAAAAAAAGATTAATATAAAAAATATCAAAATACCCATTTAATTGAAAAATGTGGAAAAAAAAAAAAACCCTAACTTTGAGAAAAAAACATAATTGTCACACAAACAAAACTTCCTTGTGATTTACGACTATGAATCACAAAAACCTATTGATCGACCATCGACTAACAATTTTTTTGGTGGCAAATCAATACTAATACATCATACCAATATTTTATCATGAATCTATTAAAAAATTTTAGTTAAAATGATGATTTTTCGATCACAAATCTTGATTTTATGTTCATGGGTTGTCATCATTCCAACATTGATTTTAGTATAAATCATAACTAAAATATGTCAATTTATATACTATTTTATAAAAAAATAAATCAGAAATATTTTGGTATTTTGACTATTTTTGTAGTCGAAAATACCTATTTGGTACAGATTCATCAATTTTGCTTAATCCAAAAGATTATAGTCAAATTAATTTAATTTTTGAATTTGGGTTGAAAAATACCTATTTATCCTTATAAATAGGTGTTCGACGGTTCCGTATCTCTCAAAGCCGCGATCTTCACGTGTCTTTTCTTTCCGTCTTTCTTTCTTTTTTCTTTGTAATTTATATTTTCTCTTTCTTTGACGGTAATTCTTGAATTTAGTTATATTCATCTTTCTTGGCGGCTGAGAGATTTATTAGTAAGAAAGAGAGGGATGGAAGGACGAAAGCCGACTGCTTCATCTTCTTCTTCATTGACGAATGAGTTGTTCGGTTCCAAGAACTATTCTTCTTCATCTTCGGGAATTCTTGGCTCCATCTTTCCGTCTCCTCCTAAGGTGTTCTTCTTTTCAATTACCCATTTCGTTAATCGGTTTTTATATAGGATTTTGCTTTTGGGATTTCGTAGTTTCGTGAAATCAAATTTGAATATCATGGAAGTTTATTCTTTTAATGGTGTATGTATAAAAATGAAGGAATTTGGGATATGTCTATATGTAAAAGTTATCTGTTGCCTGTTGATGCTGCCTTGTTGTAGAAGTTTTGATGTTTTTAGTCGTTTTAGAATGTGTTTATCCTTAGATTAAGTTTATGTTGTTAATTTAGGTGTCAGGAAAGCAGTCTCTGCGTTCTGAATTAATGGAGAAAAAACATGAGCCCTGGAACAACAAACCTGGAGTTCCTGGTACGTATTCTTATTCCTTTATTTGAGGATACTTAGTGTACTTAAATGATAATCCTATTCCATGCAAGAGAGTCTCTTGTGATAAAGGGATGCCAATTTATGCTGAAGATTGTTTAGCATTATCTGGTTATTTGAAATTTCCCGGGCAGTATTTACTAAATACTGAAGAGAGAGTTTGGCATGATTATTTGAACTCAAATTGTCGACGTTATTTTCCGTTTCCTTAGCCGGCTCTGTTTTCTTATTAGGTGATGCCTATAAAAGTAGTGAAACTGGGAGTCAAGGCACACCAAGCAAGGACTTGAGTTCCATTTATCAGGAACAGAGAGTACAACCGTGTCATCTGAGTTCATCGATCTATTATGGTGGCCAAGACATCTATTCTCAGCCCCAGAATTCCCAGGGCCCTGGAAGTAACTCTATGGTGAGTACATATGGGTTATAACACCATCTATAAATCATTGTACCATAAAACCATAGATCAATTTTTTCTAGTTGTAAGCTTTACACACAGAATACTAGGCTGAGTACTTTCAGTTGATAATACATAATCAAGTAGGAGACAGAAGTCGAAATACGGAGATATAATTTCACCCTCAATGAAGGGTTTAGGTATTGGGTCATCCGTAATGTTTGTTTGATTGAATGAAGAATGGCTGTCATTATCAATAAATTCTCTGCAGTACCGTATTGAATCTGCTAACATGTTGATTTTATTTTTTTCAATTTTCATCAGTTGAAAAAAGATGGAGAAGACGATTCGGGGAGTGCTTCGAGAGGAAATTGGTGGCAAGGTATAGTACTATGATCTTGTATCAAGTCTTTCACTGGTGTATCATGGATTTAATTGCACTGGACTGACACCGTAGTTATAATTTTTCCTTTGCAGAATCTCTCTATTATTAAGAGATGACTTGCCAATGCTTTCTTACTTCCGAAGAAGGTATCATATTCATTTGAAATATTGACTACTTTGGATGCCATGACTGTATGCCATCAACCTTTATTGATTTAGTTTGGGCTGCTTACATTTTATTACATGCCTTCCAGCAGGTACATAAGAATGTAGAATAGCAATTTAATCTACCTTACATTATATTATGGAAGATAGATAATAGCACTGAGATCGTTGCCAAGCTGGTTGCTTCCTCCAGCCGTAAAGCGACGTCCCTCAATAGCCAGATAGTTATATGGACTCTTTTACCGCCAATTTCCTGTTTTACTGTAAATGATGTGAACTTGATGTTCTTAATCTAAAGGATGCTTGGTTTAGACTTCATTTACAACTATTTCATGACAGTAGAGTGGTGGGATCTTAGAATAAAAGATCGTATTAAGTTTCTTTATCTGTTGTTGAACTCGCTGCCTGGTTTCCTATTTTTTGTTTTATGTTTAGGGTTTATAATTTGAATGGAAATGCATGATGTAATGTTGTTCACGTTGGAAATTTAGAATCAAACACGTCAGTTTTCTTGTTTATTCCACGTTTCTGTTTTTCCTGGGATTAGGGTCACCGTCCAAAAAATTCTGTACATTCAAAGTTATCTGCAAGGTACATTCAAACTCTCAGAATAAGATCCCTGAAAACTTCCTAGTCCACACGTTGTTTTAACACATCCAGAAGATGCCACGCGCTATGACAGTTAAAGGAGTGTTGAGTAGGCTGTGGCCCAGCGAGCACAATATCTAGGAGTCCAGCCAACTAAAACCGTCTTTTTCTAGTTCTTATCTCGCTCTAAGATCTCAATTCTTAGGTGACCCACCCATTAAAGCAGTATTTATCCATATATGATACACTGATGGAACAATGCTTTATCAAAGTTGATTCTGATGTTCCACCATTAGTATTGTCACCAAGAATCATACAATTCTGACACATACTTTTGTAAAGGTTTTCTTGAGAATATTTCATTCGTTTTGAAACAAACTTTTTTTAACTGGGTTTCTCAACTGACACTCAATGGGGAAAGCAAGCTATTAATACTGGAACAGTAAGATACTAATATATTCTATTATTCAGATGATGGCAAAGTACAATCTTTAAGCCTTTATTTCCTGCAAAGACGAGAGAAAAGATAAAGTAGCAGAGTTGCTTACAGCAGTTAAGTACTTTTACTGTCCGATTCCATGGCCTATTTGTTGTCTCATCAAGGAAGCGTATAACCTGCAAAGCCAATAATTATGGTATTAGGGATGAACTGGTAATGAGAAAAAGAAAAAAAAAAGATGTTATGAATTTTTTGTACTCACGGCCACACTTGTAACCTACTGGACGATTATCAATGTTGCAGCGCTTGGGGATGGTGATGGCAATTTCTGGCTTAATTCCTGATGCCTTGGCAGTGTTAGAAAGCATGACAGCACAGAGACAGCTTGGGTTCTGGCCAATTTTCTTCACCTCGGCACAGCAGCTGTCCGAAACTGGGGCTTTCTCGTTTTGAGCTGCTGCTGCACAAGGAGCTAGCTTCATTGCTTCTTCATCTGGAGATGACTTTCCGCATTCTCCAGCTGCATCAAGGCCAGCAACGTTGAGTACAACTACAAGCACTCCTAGAAGGGAGATGAATTTCACCGAAAGCACCATCCTTGTAAGTCGCAAAGCACAAACAAACTACAATCCCAGAATGCAAAAGCCCTGTCCCAGTAGAGAGTTTTTATACTGGAACACTGAGCTCTGAGAGTGCTTGCACTTATTGTCCACTTATGAAAATGGAGCTTGCACTAGAACGTTATATTTGGAGCACTTCTCCAACCGCATATATCTTGATCACCTTTGATATTTTTTCCAAATGTTGCCTTTACATTAGGCGATGGATAAACTCAGAAGCTCACTGTATGTCCAACTAGCCGCCCCATCTTCAGTCTCTAGAACTCCATTAACAAAAAAAAGAAAAAAAACCAATTTGGAGCAAAGTAGAAGACATATCTTCCGTCAGGATGTCGCCACTGACACCGAGAAGTGACCAAGCAGTCAACTAAGGAAAGAGAAAAAAAAAATCCAAAAAGCTCGCCGTTGCCGGGGATCGAACCCGGGTCGCCTGCGTGACAGGCAGGAATACTCACCACTATACTACAACGACATCTTGTTTTGTTGTTAGCATAAATAACCATTTATTTGTTGCAAGAGAGATGGAAGCTCAATATTGCCATATACTTCAATTTGTTACCCCTTTATATATGTGATGTGATTGATAATAATATTAAAAATTGTATGATTTAATCATCTCATTTTGTCTACATCTTGCCATATTTACAGGTTGAAAGTCAACTAATTAAGTTGTCCCATTTTACATACGTGATTTTTTTTAGCAAAAGTTGCATCATAATTCCTCAATCACCTCCAGTACCTCATATATTATTAATTTTAGATTGATGATCTCCCAAAATTAATTAAAATAACTAATTTTTGACAAATAAGGGAATTAGTTAATGTTCTTTTGAAAATAGGGAATATAATAAGTTACTATTTTAAGAAATTTTACTGATTGCATTTTGTAGGTATTTTATAGTATTTTGATTACTACCCAGACAATCACTTAACAATTTATCATACAAAATGTCTTTGAATTATTTCTATTTTTTTCAATATAATTCATTGTATTATTTTTCGACAGTATTCTTTATGCTTGAAATCCAACCGAGATTAACACATGTTATTTTGAGTTATTTTAAATAGTAATAGATGAGATAGAAAAAAAAAATTAAATTTAAAATTTTTCAAAATATGAGTGTCCCTATGAAATCCCAGGACGGTGCTATTTTTCATGCCAACTGGGAATCTTAGCCAAACGGGAACCCCTTGTTTGCATATACTTCCCCAGTTGATGTAAAAATTACACCAACTTTCAAGTTTTTCTGTTATTTTCACATTAATTTATTGACTTACACATCCCTAAATCACTAAAATTGCATACAAACCTAAAATAACTCATATTATATCACTCAAAACACTTAAATATTATGACAATACATACATAAACAATAAATCAAAACAATAATATAGTAAATCAAAATAATAACACCACACAGTCACTCTGGCCTTAAATGACAGTTAAGATTAATTTTAATATGTTATTATAACAAGTTTTCTTACTTGATTATATCATTTTAAATATGAAAAATTGTAAACGAAAGTTATAGATTAATAGTGTTTAAGATGTAATTAAAGACTTTATTAAAATGTTAAGAATGAATATAAAATTATATTTTATATTTCAAACATGAAAAATTATATTTAATTAAATTAATCGGTTAAAATGAATATTAAATTATATTTAATTAAATGATATACAAGACTTAATGATAAAACATTTATTTAAATTTCAAAAATAAATTTCAAAAATAAAAGGCAACAACAAAATAAATTTATAGGAAACAATCAGACTCCATTTCGGATTACCCAGAAGCACTTAGTGCTATCTTATTGTAATTTACATTTACCTTATATTGTTGCCATCTCTGCATTCTTTTTTTCTTTTAATCTATCCAATTATCTTTTGATGAATTATTAATCAATTATTTTTTTAAGCGCTAAAAATTGTAATCCCTACTGCCAGATGCAAAAATTAAAGGATCTACATTGATATACTTCCAAAATTTGGTCGTGTCTCACCATCTCTTCAACTATCTGAGCGACATGGAGATTTTTAGATGACTGAATTATCTGTTTCTATTCTAGCTTTCTACATTCCTAACTGCAACTTGCTCTCATCACATAAAAGATGTGATTGAGATAAGCATTTACCTGATCGGCTTCAAAATGAATAATGAGAAAAAAAAAAAAACAAAACAGAATTCACCTGTGTGACTACAAGGTAAAAGCTGACATGAAACTCCTCTTCCCAATTACATCAATTACTTCCCAGGCCCGACCCTCTTCATAACATTCAACCTGTCATCATATAATCAGCAAGACAGACAAGTTAAGACTGGTGTATCCAACAACTGCATAAAACATGGCTACATATAAGATACCGTGTCCAAGATTGTCATTGGCTGCCACTCCTGCAATGACATATATAGACTCATTCAAAACAACAGCAGCAGAATATCCCCTTGCCTGATTCATTGGGTCCACATTCATCCATGAGTCCATACGTGAATCATAAATTTCAACACTTGAAACCATCTCACTGCCATCATAACCACCCAGAGCATCTACAACATGAAGTCACCATGTTAATCTGATACTACTACACATTCTGTCTTTTGCAATACACAAGGAATTACGAGTAGACTTGCATCAGAAAAGGTGAGTCTACAATGGACAATTTTAATCAAAAAGCATCATTTTTTTTTTAGGATAGCCACACTGGGCCATCAACAAGTACCAAAAGACTACAAACCATGAGGAATAAAATAACTTACAGTTTTCCATTCAAAACAACCACCGAGTGGCAGGCTCTCTTTGAGTTCATGTTTGCAATTGGTTCCCTATAGGGCATTCTGTGGTCAAATTTTTCTGCAGAACTGGTATGTACAAAAACATCAGGCAACTTATAAATAATCTTTGCCAGAAAAATTAATTACATTATCTGAACTTTGATTTAGAATCTATTCCTTAATTTCTTACTATCAGATACATCTAAATGTTTTGGGCTAAATCAATTAGTGGTGAAGAAATGTACAGATCTCCATTTATATAAATCACGTGCATCTTAAGTCAACTACATGTCAAACAAATGATTAAAAGCCTTAATTATTAAATTCATAATTTGGAAGTATTTCCTGCTGATATGCCAATACATTTAAATTTTGAGTATGTACACAAAAGGAAAAATAAAGGGCATGTATCTTACTTCAGATAATCCTTCCCATTAAATCTGCCAGTAGCATAAAGCACACCATCAATTTCCGCAGCAACAAGAGAAAATCGCTGGAGAACAGATGAAGAGCATTCATGGACTAAGTCTTAATCAACTTATACATAATGCATGTTTTACAAGGTGGCACACCACATGCCACAGGAAATAAGCAATGTCTGAAATTGGCATTTCATTTATACTATTACTTTTGGCATTGTCTTGCTATCTATCAAATCACACATACTGTAAATATCACATAATTGACATGTCCCATGATATAAAGTATCTTTAAACCTTGTATTGAATGATAAAAAGATAGATGCTCAACTTGACAAAAAGCAAAAAGAAAAATCATTATCCTTTAGTCTGCACAATGTTGATACTAAATTTTATAATCAAATTTAAAAAGTATGTTCCAGGAAGGGCTAACAAGGAAGGACCAATGCACTCATGGTACAGGAAAAGCTGACCACTCAAAAAGTTTAAAAACTTTAATATTCATTAACACCTAAGAATTCATAAGAGGTAACAATAATCAACCAATGTAACAGAAGTAACAAGTTGTCCATGATGAAACAAAATGCTTTTTTTTAGGAAACTCAACTGCATGATGTCAAGTAAGCAATGCATTCGAGATCAACATGAAACCTTTCCACAATTGCACCAGAATCCAGGAATCAAATGAAAATATATAAGAATCAATCTAGAAAGAAGAATTATATTGAATGAGTTGTATATTATCTTTCTGTATCATAATTTTCCATTAGTTCTACCAAATTAAATTTCTGAAACATAAAATATCATACTGAGTGAATCTAGGAAGCAGTTGCATATAACTCATAGTGAATTCTCACTAGCTGTCTCATTTAATTAGATTCTTGTCCAAATATGAGGAACATCTCTTGTGAGTTGAATAAGCACTGTACGATTTCATATATTCTGAAATTTTCATTGTCTGAGTTCAATTCAAAGCAAAGTTCAAATGATATAAGCTTCAATAATTTTCATTTCATGCATAACTATCTATTGGAGCTCTCACAAGTTAAATTAATTTTCCATCCTTTGTTAAATACTAAACAACTTCAAGTTTAGGTGAATAAATGTACCTTTTGTTGCAGTGACAGCATACCAATCCATTGTCCAAGGTTCAAATCAAACATTTCAACATCTGGAAAACATTCAAGACCATTCCCACCACCGATTGCATATATTTTGTTATCAAATGTAACTCCACTTAAGCCACCCTTTGCCTGATTCAGGGAAGAGCATATGGTCCATTCATCATTAGCTCGGCTGTATGATTCAACTTGAGAAATAGTATGAAATATTAGAGATAAATAGATTGAAAAGGCTAATACTTTAAAGAATTTGTTAAGAGCATAATACCTGTTTTGTACCATGTGCATCCATCCCCACCACCAAAGACATAAACCTCATCCTTCAACAATGCAACTGAAGCAAATGAATGAACAGAATTCATTGGCTGTAAAGATTCAAGAACACCTCTCAATGGTACGTATGAATCCAACATTGATAACCATGATTCCCCATCATATCCACCCAATAGATATATTGACTCAGTAGGATCAACATGAAGCTCATCTAAGGATTCTATGGCCATTTCACCGTGTAGTTCAATAGGAGGATTAGACACAGAATGCACCGCCATACTATGAATTTTCAACTGCTGGATTTCTGTTTCCGCCTCAACCTAGAAGAGTCAGGGTTTGAAGGTCTTTGTTCATTACATTAAGTGGCCGATGAAATACACAAAATCAAGGAAGCACCATTTTCCATCAATAATTATAGGTACACAGCAAACATAATTTCAACAAACATAAACATCATATCCTTAAAAAACCAGGGGAGAGGGGAGGAGGAAATAATGAATTTACCTTCAATGAAGGAATAGTAGTCTCACCAATTTTTTTTATTAGTTGCACAATGCAAAACATATGAATCTGATTATATCAAACTTTGCACTATAGGTACTTCACCCACTAAATAAAGCTCTCAAATGCGGTAAATTATGCTTTCCTTTAAATCTCCAAGCTTTTGATGTGTTACTAATAATGAGAGGGAAAAACCATCAACTGCTTGGCCAATTGTTGCTAATAATTTTCCTATTCAACCTTCTAGAGCACCAATGACTTCTACAATTCTACTTCTTTTTCCATTGTTAATTCATTCAATTTAACAGCAGTCCTTAGTCCATAGAATTATAATCAATCAAAAAAGAATTCCGATAGTGACTAAATTGCTATGTTTGAATATATCAATCTGCAAATAGTTTGCTAAAGTATGTTACCAAGAGCAGGTAAAACAGCTACTGGAAATGGCAGAATTCAACATCAGAGGAACGGCATAAACTTACCAGCTTCTGCTCCAAACATCTGATCTTTAGAGTTTGTTCTGCTTTAAATTCTTTAAGCTCTTCCACCTCTTGAATCAACTACGTAGAGCATAAAGCAAAGTTAATAAGGCCATAGGAAGAAACTCTTTTGAATCTTAAGTGAAATAAAATAAAGGACATAAATGCTCAACCACCTTAGTTATGATGGACTGACAATAAGAAGAGAAACAAGTATTCTCTTTATTCTTTTCATCAGAGCTCATTTTCTGACAAATAGAATCCCTGTTTCCCAGGCTCATAACGGCAGGTTCATCCACATAATCAGTTAAATGAACATCTTGACATCTATGGTTAAAAGCCAATTCTTTCAGTTTCGTGAGTATAATATCTTTCTCATTTTGTTCCACCATATTCACATTTAAATGAGCTTGGAATAGCTGGTTGTCTCCATTTACTGGAGCATCATCTCTAGAATCCATTTTCCTACTCATGTAATTACAGTGATCAACCTCCAAAGGAAGGGGCTGAAGCAATTTACACTCCCCCTTCATTTCACCAACAGGACCAGCATCTTCAGAATCTGAAATACAGCCTAAGTATTCTATAAGGTCAGGCTCTGTACCAAGCCGCTCAAACCTGTTACCTTCCTCTTCTATGTTAGTGGATGAAAGAGGTTGGACAATGTTTCCCCGCTTTGCTGATTTGAAAGGAAAACAAGGTAGACAAGTGCTAGTTGAAACTGTTAAAGATGCTAGTGATATCAGCTTGCTTGCCTGGGAATGGTCAAGCTCAAACCAGAAATGATGATAAGTGTAGTAATAGCAGAGGTTGACATTGCAATTTGACACGAATCCAAACCTTGATTTGGAAAGCAACATAATATCAGCATTACAGTCTTCTCTTCATCACAAATTATCTGTCTCATATATAACTTTTCAAGTTAAAAACAAGTAGAAAATAGATAAGCAAACTAGTTTAATACCTGTGCAGGATACAGGGTTCTCTTAGAACCATCAGTGGTCCACCCATATGGATCAATGTTCATTTTTCCAGGGCTGGCAGCTTCATAGATACCATAAAGTTTTCTATCACTGTAGTTGAACAGAAAAAGCGGTAGGCCAATAAGAATGTTCTTTACATAGGTAATGTGGTGAGCAGGTAAGCATGTTAAAGGTAATACAAAATCCCGTAAGTTTTTGGAGACAGAACTAAGAACAGATACCCAAGCAGCACTGCAATGCTGCCAAACAAAATGAAAATAAAAAGAGATTATACCATATAGAATTATATTCTTTAACCAACCTACCATTTTCCCATCTTTAGCAGCAATCCTGCTTAAAAAAGGGGGCTCAAGGTGTGTATGAAAATCAATAGTTGCAGAGAAGAAATTTGCAAAATAAGAATTATTCTATTAATGAAAAACAGGAAACAAAATCTTAATAAAATTGATTAATATAGAAACAATTAGAAATATTTTAATTCATTCTTCTAATTTATATGCAATCCTACCAACCAATATCACTAGTGTCTGAATGACTAAGAAATTCCTGAAAGTAAAAAGACAACAACAAACCAAATGTTAACTAAAATTATGAATCAAAATAGCAGATGACTGACCAAACAATTGATTAGTTAAACATTCTTTGATGGTCTTATTCTTGCAACCAAATATAACACCACCAAGCTGGCGCCTTCCCAGATTTCTAGCAGATGCATGGTTATGGGATGGATTTGTAGAAGGAGAATTTCCAGTCATAAGGAAAGTCTCTGTTTTCCTTCCTGCCCCCATCCTGTCGCAGAAATTGAAAAAGATCAAAAATGCCTAACAAAATCTGAAATTGCAATTAAAACTTGAAACATGAGTTGCTACCGCTAGTCAAATGGGCCTAAAAACTTTCAACCAAGTCATTGAAGATATTGATCAAATAAACACTGTACAACAAGTAATGCAGCACAACAAATGAAACAAAAAATTTATAATATATATTTATATTACATTATCATTCATAAGAACAACAAAACTGGGGGAACAAGAACCTAACCTAAATGGTCAATGAGTTGACTTCCGTAATAAACACAAAGGCCATATTGTCAAACAAAAGATGGAGATCTTACTTTTTTTGAGCAAATTGAATCAGAAAAAGGCAGACATAATAAAGCCTCAACAAAAATATCGACATCCATTCGTCACAATTTCACTCAAATTAATTAAGACTTTCAAGATTCACTAGCTTCAAAAAAGCATTAATTGTAGCAAGTATGACGCCGTAAAAAATAAAAATACAAGCAAGCATGGCCGAAATAACAATAGAATAAACTAAAATTTACCGGAATTGAAAGACTGCTACAATAACAAACAGTGAATAAATACGCAGTAATTTGAAGCATCATAATATTTGTATGCAATAGTAGCATGCTCAAAGAACGAAACCTAAAAAAATGATTTCAAATTTCAAAGTAACAATATCAGAACCACAAAAGAAGATTAAAAGGAGCTATAAAATAAAGAAAATCGCATAAGGAACACTTCGTTAGATTGAAACAGAAAATAAAAGCGAAACGGCAAAAAGTTCATTTAAACTTCAAAAGCAAACAAATGCAGCGCAAAACCCTGGTCATCAATAACTTTAATCGAATCGCCGAATCAAAGTGAAACCGAGTTCGCTATACATGTTAAACCATCCGATTATAGCAAAGCCACGGCAAACTTTGAAAACTGAGCGAACAACACTGAAATGAAAAAGAAAGAACAAAAAAGAATGACAATGAAAAGAAGATAAGCTAAGAAAGCATGTGTTAAAGAGAGACTCGTACACTGTATGTCAAGGAGGGTGCTGAAAATGTAACAGAATGCTTCGCGTTTGGGTGCTTGGCAAGAAACAAGAAGCGCCAAATGGAAACAAGAAGCGCCAAATGGAAACCGAGTGCTTTTATTTACAACAGGCATGAGGGAGTGTGAAAGGTACGCACCCGGCGCGTTTTAGCATGGAATTAATTTTCCTTGGATGGTAAACACGAATAAATATTTTGAGATCTAAGTTTCTTTAACTTAAACTTTCAATAAAAATTAGTATTTTCTATTCAAACTACTTTTGTTTTTTGTTTTATTTTAGAGGCAAAGTGATTTTGATAAAAAAAATGAAAGTTTGATAATTTTTAAAACTAAATTGGTTCTCTTAAATAGAAAAAATAGTGATAAATTGTTAATTTTTTTATTTTTAACTAAGTTTTAGATGTGTATAAGATCATATTTTATTCAATTCAAATTTAAATCGGATATAAATTGAGAGGGTCAATTTGTTTTTGAAACTGAGTTAAACTCGAGTTTTAAAGATTTTGACTTAATTTAAATCGCGAGTTAAACGACGGTTTAATTTAGTGCAAGGTCAATAGTGACTTAATTCGAATTATATTAAATAATTATCAAAACAATTTTGTTTTTTTTATCATTAGATAAAACTATAAAATAATGTCGTTTTATCAATGAATTATGAATTTGAGTCACAAATTTAAATAAAAAATTTAAACTATACACTTAAATCGAACTAGAGTTAAATGATTTTTTTTCAAATAAATCTTAAGTTATTATTAATTTTTACTCGATAAATTTGAGTATAACTTAAATCAAACCATTTTTATTAAGTAAATTTTGAGTTAAAAAATGTTTAAGTTTAATTCAGTTTGTATCTGTCTCTTCATGTGTATTTAAAAACAATTGTTGATGTTTATATTTATATTGAAATGACAATAATACCCATATAAAGTTAATAAAATTTTTAATAAAAAATGATATTACGATACGTTACAAAAAAAAGTGTAATAAAATCATACAATATATTACAAAATTTGCATATTTTATACTTGAAAATCAAAATTGTATAATTATAATGAAATCTAGAATTTGCTTATTTGATTTGAAACTGTAGTGCATAAAGAGCTTTTTTTTTTTTTTTTCTAATTTTGTATTAAAAGTGTTATCAAGTGGAAAGTTTGAACAAAAAAGAGGAAGATTTTCATTTCAAAGACATATCAGAAGCTAATCTTGCCAATTTAGCTTAAAGTTTGCCATCAAAAAAATAAGATAAAGACATGAAATTAAATTGGAAAGTCTTTAAAATTAATGTCACCTACAATAATATAAAACAAAATTAGCAAGCCATGGTTGCCCACTCATCCTCTTTTCATGGCTTGATCCATCAACTGATTTGGGCCCATAAAATATCAGTAGGAGCATAGGACTCTTTTTTAGCAATCGGCATGCATGCGCCCTCCACTTTTATGACAAATGATGAGAAAATGGCCAAAGGACTTGTTCCCACCCATAATTTGAGGGGGTGGGGGGACAGAAATTTCCCCCTCTAAACTTTAAAAATTCAAAATTTCATATTTTGACTAAATTTAATATTAAATATAATAATAAATATTAATAATCTAAAAGTATTTTTATTATTTTAAGATTAAAATTTTATAAAATAATAAAATAAATTTTATAAAAATATAAATTTAAAAATTTTAAAAATTAAAACAATCACCACTATCAATGTCAATAGAGGTGGTTGCCCATAATGGAGTCACGTGGCTAGATTTGGCCACTTTCGCTAGAAAAATGAGTCGAAAATAGATTACTTTAGTCCCACCGATCATTTCCAACCATTATTTTTTACGGAGGCAGTCAGATTTGGTTTCTTCTACCAAAATTGGAGGTGGCCAAATTTAGTCATCTCCACCGAACGGGGAGGCCAGCCAAGTGGCCAAAAACGGCCACCTGGTTCTATTATAGGTGACTACCAATAGCGATGACTGTTTTAATTTTTAAATATTTTTTAAATATTTTTTGAAAATTTTTATATTTAAAAAATATTTTATATTATAAAATTTTTCTTTTTTGAAAGGGTATTTTAGTAATTTTATTTAAAATTATAAAAAATGTTTGAAATTTAATCTAAGAGTAGGATTTTGGATTTTTGAAACTTGAAAAGTGAAATTTTGTCCCCATCTCAAACTATGGGTGAGAATAACTCCTTCATGACAATGATTTTGGAGCTGAGTTAGACACCGATTTGGTAAAAGGGATAGTATAACCCAATTGGTCAAATCGACTAGTATTATCTGATTTTCAGGGCCAAACGACTTTCTCACTCAAGGTTTCATTAAATAACAAACTCCCTACTATGAAAGTTTAAAAAACCAAGAACCCATCATTTTTTTATGAACAGATTAAAATATCTTTTATAAAAATCAATAATATTAATATTAAATTTAATATTAATAAGATTTTTTGTAGTCAAATCCAGTCGCTAATAGAATTAGATTGCTATTTTTAAACACTTGATGAAGTTAAAGGCAACCATTGCTACTAATGATACTGTCGACAGTAATAACTATTTTTTTAAATATTTATTAAATTTTTAATATTATATTATTTTAAATTCATATTTTAATAATTTTATAAAATTTATCAAGTAATTTACTAAGTTCATGTATTGCTATTTTGATGAACATTATCGGATTATAATAACATTAAATCTGTCAATAATTGACTCTTTTAGGTTACTATTCAAAAAGTAATAACATTATTGAACGAATAATATCTTTAAACACATCAATAATTTATATTATTTAATCATAATCTTGAATCTTATATTATTTTTAAAATATCAATTTTATTAATCATATTAAATCAATAAATAGATAAAATTTAAATAAAAGCATCCCTACATTCATATCCCCACCCTAGGAGCTTTGGGGAGCAATTATTCATGAGTTGTAAAGGACAAAGAATTGAAAAACTAGCCATATTTTTCTCAGAGAAGTTTTGACATGCACATGGCAGATTACCTCTCAAAGCCATGAGAGTGTCGCCTCTGTTTGGATGAAAATTCAGAGACGCCTGGTACGAACTTTGAATTGCTTTGTCATGCATGACATGACCAATCAGACCCCAAAGTCAAGCATGTTCTTTTCAGCGTTCAGAGGGCTGGTTCATCGCCATAAATGAACGTCACCTCAGCCACAGAGTTACAAAATTTAAGCAAAAGATCATGGAAACTCACTTGCGCTAAAGTCTTCCTTTATAATTTCAGTAATATTCTCGAAGATTTACGACGGTTTCCAGGCCGAAAAACTCAATGGATTGTTCCCACCTTATCAAATACTTTTAAAGAGAAAAATGAGCTGTCGTGGGGTACAAAGCATGGTTAAAGATGATGTAATCGGAAGAATCTTAAGCAGGAATGCGTGCTAATCTTGTCTTGTTCATCTTCCTTGCACTGCAGAAACAAATTTAAAAGCATACGCCGCTGCTTTGCACATGGGATTGACTGTATTTTTTACTACATCTTAATGGTTTTGTGGAACCAATAATTTCCTTTTGGATGAACAAGACAGAAAATAAGGTTTATTTTTGGTTTAAAAGGGAATTAGGAATAATTAATTGAGGATTATCATTTAAGCATAAGCCAAAAGTTAAGGGAGAAAGGATTACTTTTGTATAATTTTTGAAATCGCTATAAAAGCTTCTCACCATTGTACATGTACAATTTATTGGACTAGGGCACATCATCAAGAGCAATGAAAGCGCATAATTATACTCTAAAACCAGTGCACTTTCTTTTCCATCCCAAGGCATGTGAAAAATCACAAACCTTGATAACCATTATCGATCATTTGACCAAATTTAATATCAAAATTAAATCAAAATTTTTTTTTTTTTTGCCGAATGACACCCATTTTGATTCGATAGTTAAAAACACCAAAATTATAGGTGAGATCTCCCACTGAAAGAGGAGGATTTGTGCTAGAATTTTTGCTTAAATAATCAAAGAAAAATAATCTTTATACCCTTATAAAATTAGTTCTTGTTTTTCGAATCCAATGCAAATATTCCAGCTTTCCCTCAAAAGTGGGGCCGAAAGGTCTCCTTATTCTCTTGAAGCCAAGTTCTTGCTTTCACATTTACTGCAAAGCTAGTCAAAAAGTTTTAGGTGCAAGAATAAGCCATCTAATAATCAAATTATATTATATAAAGTTTTTACGCTTATATTTTAAAGCCAATAAATCATATTTGGCCATATGTTTTCTGATCTTAGGGCGTACATAAAAATGACTGCACATCAGGCATGGAGATCTCGTAATTGACGAGACATAAAGGCGCCAATCGCTTCCAAGATTCAGATAGAACGAAACATCAATGGGGAAGGATTTGGATTAGGTTTGAAAATGATGTTTCACATTTTAGTTCAAATTATGTTCCTTGGCATGATTCTAGGGAATCAAATTCAAATTAAAATTGAGTTAAATCTTTAAAAAATAATTTAAAATAAATTAATAAAAAAATAAGATTAAAATTAAAAAAAAAACTTTAAATTTAATATAAATCAATTCAAATTAATTCAAATTTAATTTATTTATACAAATAAACTTACTTAATTGTTTGATTTGAATTCAACAATTTAAACTTAAATTAGAAATTAAATGATTTGAATTGATCTAATTTTATATGATAGTTGAATTGTATATTATTATATCATCTATCAAAAGTATTATATCTTAGAATTATAAAATATCGAATTATACTAATAACAACTACTTTCTTTTCAATAATGTTAGAACTTTATTTAAAAAAAGTTTATTCAAATTTCCGTCAAAGGCTGCCAGAATGTATATAACCTAATTTTGTGCAATTTAAAAGCTTCTTTGAGTTGGACTGAGAAAAATCTATCATGACCTAAATTTATTAAAGGTGATTTATACCTAAGCTTCTTCTTGCCGAAGGCCCAAAGGTTTTACCTTTGGAATAAAATATATGCTATTTTAATTTTCCAAGACGGCAGAGGAGTGGAGTATTAGAAATGGCTTTTACCTTTACGGGATGTTTCTTTGATTTGATTATCTCCAAACCCAAATGAGGAACTCCTGACTAAATCATGAAAGTAGTCACCACACTTAGCACCGATCAAACAATCTCTGCCCAAAATAGGACCACCTGCACCCCATTACCAGAAAACCCACTACATCATTTCCGCACAAAAACAAGCCAACTGAATTACTTCGGTTTCAAGTTTTAGTTGAATTGGTTCCAGTCTCGTATGGATTTAGAGTCCCACTTCCCCTCTCTTCTTCCCTTTTCTGAAATTATCAAACTCATACATTTTAATCGATTCTTACCTTATAAATAAAAAGAAAAATTGTATTTAAATTTTATTTTGCATGATTCTTTAGATAAAAGGATTATTAAAAAAATATTGTGAGGCCATAAGGGTGCATTTGTGATAGAGATAATCTTGAGGGGTGCACATGTTAGTTTAGGCTTTGTTGTGTTGAAGTGTCATTTGAATTTCGACAACTGTACAATGTTGCTTTGTTTGAGTTTGGCCTCCGGAAATGGAGCTCGGGAGGTGTGCTACAGAGGCTGGCCCACAAAAAGGAAAAACTAAGCTTTACGGGGTCCCACTCTAAATACTCGGCCCAACCAAACCCCGTGCTGGGTTTTTCTCAATAATTATCACCTCCTCTACAAGCCACCACCAGTCCACCGTCGCCTCCGTACGAATTTCACTTATCCGCTCAGATAAAACTCGGCTCGGCTGGGCTCGGTTAGGCTAAAGGGAGAGAACAGAAAAAGTAAATTCAGCAGTTATAGTTATAGAGCGCGTGACATCATTCAAATTTGTTTCCTTTTAAGCCGCTAATGACGTTGGTTCAAACAAAAGTCCCGGCTCATCACGTCTGTCTGTGTGTAGTTTATAAATTTATCTTTCTTTGGTCAGTACTGTGTTTCTTCTCTTGCTCTTTATCTTTCTTCTGCTGTCACTGTGAACATCAGAGAGAATCGAAAGCAGGGTTTCTTGTTTTTGGTCACGAAGAATACGTATAAGGTACATTATATAAAACAATCTTCAGAAGTTAATGGAGGCAAAATCAGTGGTAGACTCTTCACCCATGTCCGTTCAACAAGATCCACTGCCGGAGGCTTCGCCGAAGCCCTACGGCAAGAAATCTTTCGTCACTTCGCTAATGGAAGCAGCCACTCTTCGGACTCCTTCTTTCAAAGAAGACTCGTACTTCATCTCAAGTCTGAAGTCATCTGAAAAGAAGGCTTTGCAGGAACTCAAGAACAAGCTCGTGGACGCTCATGGCTCTGATAGTGAGTGCTCCATTTGGGGTATTCATCTTCTGGGTGGCGATGAAAAAGCCGATGTGATACTTTTGAAGTTTTTGAGAGCAAGAGACTTTAGAGTCCAGGAATCTTTAAACATGTTGGAGAAGTGTTTGGCTTGGCGTGAAGAGTTTGGAGCAGACGGCGTGTTAGAGGAAGATTTGGGGTTTAAAGAACTTGAAGGTGTGGTGGCGTATATGCAAGGGTATGATAGAGAAGGACACCCTGTTTGTTACAATGCTTATGGGATTTTCAGAGATAAAGATATCTATGAGAGGATTTTCGGAGATGAGGAGAAGCTGAAGAGATTTTTAAGGTGGAGAGTCCAGGTTTTGGAGAGAGGCATAAATCTTTTGCATTTTAAGCCTGGTGGAATAAACTCCATTATTCAAGTTACTGATCTTAAAGACATGCCTAAAAGAGAGCTTAGAGTTGCCTCTAATCAGATCCTCTCTTTGTTTCAAGATAATTACCCTGAAATGGTTGCCCGCAAGGTATTCTCTAACTTTCTTTTGTTTATTTATGTTTTTTCATGTAAAATTCTTTTTGTTCTCTATTTTTTCTCAATGAAACTATTGACTTGTGAGGCTCTTCTTATTTGGGTTTTGCTTTAGATTTTCATCAATGTGCCATGGTACTTCAGTATGCTGTACTCAATGTTCAGTCCATTCCTCACTCAGCGAACTAAGAGCAAGTTTGTGATTTCCAAGGAGGGACATGTTGCTGAGACACTCTACAAGTGAGTCTTTCCTCTTTGTTCTTTCATTGTTAGATACTCAAATTTCAAAACTCTCCACTTCCATGTTTTCTTTGATTTTGTTTTGGTTTTTGTTTTCTTCTCCAAGTTTTGTTTTTTTTCTTCCCTTGCTCTGTTTCTCACCGGGTTCACATTTTTATCTTACCTTGAAAATTACGACGTGAATTAGTATGATGTAAATGGATTTTATTATTTGACGATTAGGTTTATAAGGCCAGAAGACATTCCCGTACAGTATGGTGGATTGAGTAGACCCAGCGATTTGAACAACGGCCCACCTAAACCGGCTTCCGAGTTTACTGTCAAAGGAGGAGAGAAAGTTAACATTCAGATTGAGGGGATTGAGGTTCAATTACTCTTTAGAATAAAGCCAAGTTTTCTAATTTCTCTCTAATTTTCTAGATCTGCTTTGTTGTAAACCAACGGAGGTTTCTCATGGGTAATTTGTTGAATCAATCAGGCTGGTGCAACAATAACATGGGACTTGGTTGTGGGAGGCTGGGACTTGGAATACAGTGCCGAGTTCGTTCCCAATGGTGAAGGGAGCTACACCATTGCAGTTGAGAAGCCCAGGAAGATTTCTCCGTCAGAGGAAGCTATCCACAATTCATTTACTTCCAGGGAAGCCGGCAAAATGGTGCTTTCTGTTGACAACACCCTCTCCCGGAGGAAAAAGGTTGCTGCCTATCGCTACATTGTCCGGAAATCCACCCACGTCTAAGCTGTTTCAATACTTAATAATTAGATCTCGAAAGAGTATTTAGCTTATCATAATCTTAATCTGTTCTTAGATGGTTGTGAACACGTTCTGGTCTACTCAGACTCGTATTAATGTGATATGTAAAAATAACTGGCACCATGTTTATTCAGACTCTTTGTATGGCTTCATATATAGTAGAAGAAAAGCAGATTAAAGCTTCAGTTTGTGTTTGTGGAGAGAGATGGAGGAGGTTTTTTAGTCTTTTGTAGCAGAGTGGTAGACACAGGAAGCAGGAGATAAGCTTTTGCTTTTCTTTGTGACTCTCTGTGTCTCTATAAAAAAAAAAAAAAAAAAGAGTTTTCTGGCTGGTGTGTGGCTTCGTGTCTGGGCTTTGAAAGCGATTTTGCTGGTTCATGTTCAGTCTCTTTTTTCTCATTTGTTGGGTATTGGGCATTTTTTCAATGAGGCTGAGCAGTGTGAATGGCTTGACGAGATGCGCTTCTTCTGAGTCTGCCTTGCTGATTTTTGGGGATTTGTTTCGTCTTTGGAAGGACTCTTGATATGTGATGTTGTGACGAAATAACAATTTGATGCCAAAAATTTGAACTATAAATTTATACAAGTTGGAATTATAAGTCTAAATCTAATTCAAATTGAATTAAAACGAATTTTTTTTATAAATCGATTTTTTTATTTCAAATTCGGTTGAGTCAATTTGAGTTTTCATACCTGAGTTAGTCAGTCAACTGCTTTAAATTTGGTATGGCTTTGAATTGAACTCTTTCATATTGCCTTGTTTCTTTTGTTCTCGACTCAATTTTCATGCTTCAAATATTCTTTTCAACGCCATTTTCTGTGTCAGTCTGCTTCGGCCATTGCAAAAATCCTAAACATTCATCATTTTATTATTACCATTATTATTTTGCAACAAGTTTGAAACATTCAATAGATCACATCTTCTCTGCTATGTTCGGGAGGATTTGCCTCTTTGATTATAACATTGCAGTTCATTTCACAAATACTAACGCCTTAATCCACATGGTCAGTCATAAGTTATAATTTCTGTGGGCAACAATAAATTCTGGTTCAAACGTATCTCTGAAGCGTCTTCTTCGGATAAATGGCAAACCAGTATCGAGAAATCCTATGGGGAAAAAGGCTTAACATCTCCAGAAACAAATTACATAGGTGTTTTAACAAGACTGCCTGCCATTAAGCTTGAACATGTTCATACTGCTTTCCTTTTCTCCTCGCCTGACTTACAACCACGACGAAGCTTCACTAGTGAGTCAACTCTACTTACTCCTTTAAGGTCACTGTAGTCTTCTCGCGTGTCCAGACTCACGCCGTATAAAGTGTCCGGTACAGATGCCTTAGAAGCAAGTTCTACTTGGTTTAAACTGCTACCGCAACTTACTTCAGACTTGGGCTTCAAAAGAGGTCTGTTTTTAAGGAACAAGCATACTACTGCACAATCATCAATCCTGGAACCTGGACATTTACTCTTCCATGCTCTAACAGCACGGTTTACTACCAATCTAGCAGCCATCGATCGCTTACTTGCACAGGCAACTGTCCTTATGACCTCGTTGTTTGTCAACACATCCCATACCTGTAAAACCAATGTCACAAAATTTGCAAATAATAAGCTGCTGCTGCTGCTTTGAACATCTCTGCAACCGATAAATGGGTTGCATTGAAACTTCTTACCCCATCACTTGCAAGGACTATAAATTCGTCTTCGTTCGTAAGTTTTCGGTAAGAAACTTCGGGGACTGAGATGACGCCGTAATCTTTCAGGCAGAAATCTCCGAAAGCCCTTGCCATGGCTAGACCAGGGACATCGTCATCTGGCATCCAGACTCTATAAACGTCTGGTTCTTCGTCTAGTGCAAAAACTCTGCCTTTGCAAGTCTTGATTCTTTCTGCTTCGCCTGTGTAAAACGTTAATCATAGATAAGATATTACACAGATTAGACTAGATTAGCTAAAGTGGACAAACGGAAGATACCCACCTGCAATATCAGGTTTCAAATCAGTGGTGAGTTGGACAGGAATGAGTTCGTTCTTATCTCGAGTGCAAAGGACAGCACGAGAATCACCCAAATTGGCAATTATCAAGTGGTCATCCTGCAGATTGAAGAAGAATAAATTTATGAAGATTAAAACTAAACTCTTTCGGCCACATGAAGGAGATTTTATACTACCTTTTTAATGATGTTCACAGCAGTTGTGCCACTGCAATAGCTGTCCATTGTGCCATCCAAGCCAAGTTCTCGATCCAAATCTTTATAAGTTTCAACTAAGCTGGCCTTCCAAGACCAAAAAAAAGCTTTACGGCGACGTTCTTCAACATCACTATGCCTGCTGTTATCCCCTGCGCCAACATCATTGTCACTGGGGAGGCAGCCGTTGAGTCTAGACTCTTTCATTGCTAAAGACAGCTTTGAAGGTAATCTATCTCGCACATGACGAGCAATCTTGTGACCCGAGGGACCATGACCATCAAACACACCGCAGAAGACTGTATCTTTCTCACCAATGAAATTCTGAATCAAGTTTAAATGTCAATCATTCCACTAATTTTAGTATTCACAAGCAATAAATTGATTATAAATTGAATCAGGAACTTCATATATCAAATCTTTTCACAGGTTAATCTTCTCTAATCGTAAGTTTCTGCTGAGACTGCAATTTCATGATGCAAAACTTTATTATAAACAAGTTGGGATCATAACAAGAAATTTCTGGGCCAACAATTATCAAATCATTATTATCATATTGTAAACAAACATAAACAAGAAGAAATTAAAATTTGAATGGTGGAGATAAGAGAAATGAGTTTCTTCTGAGCAGAAGAAAATCAATATTATTGATTCAGGGACAAATTCAAAAAAAAATTGTTGCCCAAAATAGTAAGAGATCAATACAATCTAAAATTTTAAAATAATATTAATTGCATTTGCAGGAGAAAACCAAATAAACAGAAAAGAAAAACAGAGCCAAGAATGTTATGTATGAATCAACCTGATAAAAGAATCTTTAAAAAAAAATTTAAAATCTATCTTCTTTTTATTTTTTTTCAAAGAAAAATTAAATGTAAATATATTAATTACCTCCCAAACTGTCATTGCATCTTGATTAATCCCTTTTTTCCCTTGTTGAGTATAAATTGATACAGTTTTAGAAAATCCTTGTATCCTCACAGTGGCTCCATTATCTCCAACCCATACATGATTTTGTTCTTCACCGTCCCTAAAATGGTCATGCTCTTCAGAATCCTCCTCCCACCTCTCTCCATATTGAACCTGTATGCTGCAGCAGGCTCCCATGTTAAGAACCCACTTAAGCCCTTATCAAGACGCAGCTATTTTCCAGGAAAAAAATGCTTTTTTTCAGGGAAAACAAACAGGGGTCCGTGTGCATGAAGAGAGAAAAGGAGGAGAAAACAGGGTAATGGGGTTGGTATATTAAGGCATGAGAAACAGAAACAGTATAATTTTAATTATTTGTTTTGAGAGTTGAAAGAAAGATTGAAAAACACATCATGGAAAAAGTTTTGGTGAATTTAAGAATAAAAGACGGCGTGTTCCTCGTTAGTATCTGTCTGTCATGTGTTTTTTTTTGTCTCTGAATTCTGGACGTGCTCGTCTATTACCATGTAATGTCAAGAGAGCTCTTTTCGCTCCCAAAATAAGAGGGCCTCGACCTTGTATTATTCTTGGGAAATTTTATTAAAATAATTGATTTTTAATTATTTAAAACAAATTTAATCTCTATTTGTTGAGCCTACTCCTTTACTATTTACAAAAAAAAATACATCATTAATAATATAATAACCTCTTTAATTACAAAAATAATTGTGAAATGATTTATTCTAAAATTGGTATTAAATTGGAGTAAGAAAATGGCTCAGTTTTGAAGGATTAAGCTAAAAAAAGACAATAAATTTGTTTTTAATAATTAAAAAATGAATTATTTTAATATTTTTTTTTGTTGATATTATTTTTAAGTATTATTTATATTACCTTTTTCTATACTTTATTTTTCAAAAAAAAAAAAAAGTTAGATAATTAAACTCCAGTTATTATCCATAAACACTTGTTTAATGAGATTTTAGAGGTGGTTGGGAAATTGAGGAAGAAGCAGTTATGAGGTGATAGATATTGATGATTCAAATAAAAACGTTTAAGAGGAGAGGATGACCTTAACAAGAGGAACTGGATAATATCATTTTCAACATGAGCTTATCATATCCACCAATTCTCTTAACAGAGCCCAGCCGAGTCAAACCTAAAATTGGTTCGAGCTCAATTCGGAATCTATAATATGTGATTCAAATTTAAACTTATACCCATTAATGTAAAATAATGTTTGAAGATCACTAAAAAGATGAAAAGTATTAGACTAGTAACGAAGAAGTGAACAGTATTCTTGAAATGACAATTGAGCTAAACTCGAATTAAACTTAAATTCTAATTTGAGCTCACGAAAAACAAGCTTGTGCCTAGAAGTTAGGTTTGAACTGATAACAAGCTCAGCCAATGAAGTTTGTAAATTGATGAAAATCGTTTAAATTAATTAAAATAACGTTGTTTTAATCAATATGTATCAAAACAGTATTATTTTGAATATTTGAGACATTTAACCAACCAAATCGAGGTCATGCTTGACAAACTCAAGCTTGAGCTCCAGCTTAGCTCTTGTAGAGCTGAGCTAAACTGAACTCGAGCTCAATTCGAATTCAGCCTTAGCTGACCGGAATCAGCTTCGACTGAATCCATCTCTAATTGTCTCTCTTATATTTCTATACCTTGGCCCAAAGAAAAGTCCACTTCAATATGATATTGCAGAAGCCCAAAATTGGGTTTTCATTCATAAAAAAGGTCTTCATTTAGTAATATATTTTAGGAAAGAATTTCCCTGGGAAGAATAAATTTTAAATCAGCCCTTTAAAACAAATTTCATTTGTCAGCGTCCTCGTGGAACCTTTTATTTTTAATCTTAAAAAATTGCAGCCAACAGATTTCAGATGATTTTGAACATTGGAACACTCAATTCCTTGAATCCTTGAGATGAATTTGAAGCATTGTAATGCTCAATCAACAACTCATGAATACCACATGCCTTGAAAGCTGAAAATTGTAGTGTAAATGAATTCATAACCGCCATAAACAAAACATTGTTTTTGGTTCAAATCCAAGAGATGCAAAGCAATATATATATATATATATATTTCTGTCTGTAGAAAAGATAATGTAAGGATGAAGAGAGTGACACATATGGAGTCTCTCAAAAGAAGATGAAATTAATACAGAAAAGGTAGCTTATTCTCTCCTGAAATGGTGCCTTACAGAAAATGGCAATGATTGGATCAAACATATGTAAAATCCCAATTGGATAACCAGACTTACCATGGTAAATTGAGAAAGAACCAACTCTGAACAACCAAAACAAGTAATTCAGTTTCAAAATAGACTAGGTTGATGCCCGGCTCTGCATATGATTCTCCATTCCTAAAAAACTTTTCTGATTATTTTAGGTCTTCTTAGCTTCTGAATCTTTGACTATAAAATTTCAGTAAGGTTTGACACCATCCTGTCAAATTTAAACGCATGAAAGCTGCAAAACTCCTTGTACTCTCATTCATGATCAAGCCCGGTGAATCTCAATACTAAGTCATGGATATCGGCAAAATTCTAGGCACGTAAGTGAAACAGTTAAGTACTTTTCCACTACAAAAACATCTATCCATTCAATAAAATGGAACATCCTTCTAGCAGGAAAAATAAGGTTAGAATTGTAGTACTTTTAAGAACACAAAAGGGCAAACACCAAGCAATTTCCAACCTTTGTTCTTATCAACCAAGAAGATATTACACTTGAAACACTGGGGATGTCTGTAAAGAATGGCAAATTTCTACAGAATGAATTGAACAAAGAGTCCCTTTGTAACCAACAGTTCCAAATTTTTATAGGGGAGATTTAGATGATTTTACAAAGCTAAGATGATTCAGGTACACCAATTTATGAGAGTCTAATTCTGAACGCACTGGACGTGTCTGAAACTAGAAAGAAATTAGAACATTCCACTCATCAAAATAGTCATTTGGGTTAACCAAGTGAAACTGGAACATTCATTTATAAAGAAATTTAAGCCTAATAAGAGCACTTAAAGAATTTAACCTCAATTTTAATAGTTCTATAACACTACTAGTACTGTAAACCCTGTTAAAGTTTCAGATATGCATAGGTCGTTCACCAAGCAGACTTGAGTAATGAAACTTTCATTTGCAGTTGCAATTTTAACAAAAGAACTACTTATAAAAAGAACATAAGACTTTCATTGTAAAATTTAGCCAAAAAAAGTACAAGAAAAACTCTATCGGTTAAAAAAAATTACAGAGAATGTGTAGAGTCAATACCGGTCACCACCATTGATGAACAAGAACACCACTTTGTCGAAGAGAAGAAAACAAATTCAAACATTGTTCATATGTCTTCTCATACTTTGCACTCCTCTGACCAGGGCAACACCTTTGCCACCTATTATAATGACATTCAAGAAAAATCTCATCTATCAAACATATTGCCCCAGTTTCAAACAACCTCGGAATCAAATCAAACTCAGTTCCTTCCACATCCATCTTCATCACAACAAAATCCTTATCCGTCAGAGTCTTTTTCAACCAATCTGCAAAATCAAACCCTTGAATGATATCAACTTCACCATCAAAACGACCATCAGATAGTGATGTTTGTGCAGGCTGAATTCTACCCATTCCTCGACCTTTAACCTTGACCTCCTTACCTGGGTCGTGATTAATTTCAAAAGATAAAGTCTCGTTTCTCACCCAAGCAGCAAAAGGCAACAATTTAACATTTTTTTTCACTTTATACTCTTCATGAAATGTTTTATCAGCCTCAATTGCATACACTTCAAAAGTTCTGTTCTGCTTCGGGTATTGCTTCCTAAACCAACTCCCTATACTAGATCCATAACTCCGAGCTCCAACATCAACATACACATATCGGTTCTTGAAACTTATATCAGCCATTGATGTTAAGTACTTTATATTCTTTATATTTCTCTTCAAAGTAATCCATGGCTTCAGTGGCTCTTCTAGAATCAAGGGTTCAGCCTTCCGGACTAATTCTAGTTTATATCCAGGAACCGAACACTTATTTTCCGACTTGCCACTGGGCTGATTCAATTCGTTCAACCCGTGACCAAGAATGATGCCATTTTCAATTTCACCTTCCTTCTTTAAGACTATTTCTCTAATATAAGGCATTGAAGAATCAAAACCATCTATATCACGAGATTTCACTACTCTACAGGAAGAATTGAATAAATCAACAAAAGAATTGAAACTATACCTATCTTTAGCCTTCACATGGACCACCACAAACCCTTCGGGTTTCAGTGTCCGTACGCTCTCCGCTGCAAAATCCAACGGCTTAGACGACTTGTCCAGTCTTGCCCCACCGACGAAGATGAAGTCAAAGGTGTTACTTTTGAACGGTATCCGGTGCCCCTCCCCCGTAATTACCAGCGGCTTCGACGATTTCCGAAAAATTCCAATCGAGTCCTTGACTCCAATCTCTTTCAAGACGTACACTTCCTGGCCGGACTGAGTTTCCACGCACAACGATTTAGCTTTTGAATGAAGATAACCTTCTGAAATCAGACGCTGGAAAACCGATGAGTAAAATTGGACGGCTTTGATCCACTCTTTGCTGGTGTACAGATCCTGACCACTGAGACGCGCCTGATTAGATCGAACGAGTTTGTTAGCGTTCATCACCGAAGCTCCAGTACCCGCCCCGGGAAGAACCAGGTTGAAATTTTCCGGCAACGAAAAGAAACAAAAGTCGCCGAGATTGCATGATTCACCGGCGATGGTAACAACGTAAGCGAATCGAACGACTATGATTAAAACACCGAATAAAAGCAGCCGTACCAGAATATTCCTCAGAAAACTATGCTTCACCACGGTGGGCTCCATCATATTTTGTATAAAAATAAAATTCCAAAAAACAAAAAACCAATCCAAAAAAACGAACGAATGAAACTAAAACTCCTTTACCCTGTAGCTGTACGGACGGATCAAAAGCTTAGTTAGCGAGAGCAGAAACGAGCAGAGGTGTGGTTGGCTCCGATGAGGGTTTTGAATTTGGGAAGAGACGAGAAGATGGGAAGACGGAGAGTAATATCAGGGGTAAAACGGGAAAGCATTTTAATGATGAAGAGTATGCGATTATGTATTGTGTTTATGGAAAGGCCATGATTGAAGAAGGGACCTTACCGAGTGAGGAGTTGAACACGGAGACTGAAACTGAGTTGAATTGTTGTCCACGGAGAGCTGTAGGAAAGGAGGAGAGTAAAAAGACAGTTGGCGACGAACGCGGTGGGTGTGACCGGTTTAGTCGCTCAACAACGCGGAAGAATAAAAAGCCAATCGAGGAAAGCCATAAATGTTCTTTTCACATATACTTTTCCACTTGATTTTCGTCATAATTGCAACATTTGCCATTATTGTTTATGACTTCAAAATTTTATAATTACATTTTTGTGGTGGAATTTTGGCTGTTAATTACAAGGCCAAAAGACATTTTCCCACCCATAGTTTGAGATTGGGACAAATTCCCACCCGCTTAGGTTTAAAAGCTCGAAGTCCCACCCATCATCTATTTTTTATTAAAATTACTAAATTACTCTTTTAAAAATTAAAAATTTATAATAAAAATATAAAATAATTTTTAAATAATAAAAAATTAAAAAAATTTTTAAAAAAATTAAAAAAAATTTTAAAAAATTTTAGAAATTCAAAAAATCCAGCAGCCACCGCTGCCGACACCGGCGGCGGTGGCGGCCCATAATAGAACCAGGTGGCCATTTCCGGTCACCTGGTTCCAAGGGAGGCTAGATCTGGCCTCTCCGTTCGGTGGAGACGACCAAATCGACCGCCTCTAGTTTCAGAGGAAGCGGCC